>NMRA01000063.1:0-105628 GCA_002633005.1 Phoronis australis | reverse complement strand
TCCTCTACATAGTAAGCACATACATGCCAATTTTCACAATCATCCTTTGAGCGGTTTGGTTGATAGAGGGGTGGAAGCACAAAAACAGATTCGAAAACAGTAAAAATGGCCACTAGGTGGCGCAAACTATGTCGAATCCATCCGAAAACGGCAGGATAGCGTCATCTCACTACTAGGTGCCTACATACCAAATTTCATGAAAATCCGCTCAGGACTTTTGAAGATACAAAGGTAAGCGTAAAAAACTAAAATTGCCACTAGGGGGCACACCGGTAGTCGGATCCGTCCGAAAGTTCGCACATGCCGTCCCATTTATGAATGGAACATATGTGCCAAATTTCATGAACGTATGTCAAAGGGTTTTGGAGATAGAGCAGCGGACGCCGGACGGACGGACGGACAGAGATGACGGCATAATGCGTCCACATATAAATATGTGGGCGCATAAAAATGGCCAGTAGGTGGCACAAAATACCTGGAATCCATCCGAAAATGGGAAGGTGCTGTCAGCTCCCTAATAGATACCTATTTGCTTAATTTTATAAAATTCCGTTGAGAACCTTTGAAGATACAGAGGTAAACATAAAAACTAAAATTGTCACTAGGGGGCACACCAGTAGTTGGATCCGTCTCATCTATGAAAGGACCATATGTGCAAAATTTCATGAACTTACATCAAAGAAGATAGAGTAGCTGATGCAGGACACGGGACGGACAGGGATGATGGCACAATGTCTCCACATATAAATATGTGGGCGCATATAAATGAATTAAGACTACACAACATGCAGTAAAGAAATACCAAATACAAAATACAAAATAAGTTGAAAAACAATGCAGGCAGTTAAAATGTACACAGGCCCATGCCACCAGGAATAAGCCTTTTCCAACAGAGGAACTTGACATGCAAAAGTAACCATTCTACCACAAGTCATGCAAAAAGCTAGTACAAGGTGATGTGAAAAGTTGGAAAGTTCAACAAAATCAATCAGCAGTTGAAAATAATATTAATAAAATTCTGGAAAAGCTGTTTTGAAATCCTTTTTGCCATTTTCGCAAAGCGCCATGAAAAGTACACCAAAGAGCAAGATATTGCTAGTTTTTCATCAACTTCTAGAATCGCATTCACACTTATATGAAAAAAACATGCAAAATGCAACAATGGATTAATCTTCATAGCAGTGTGCAACAGTGCACGGTATTCTAAACCCTTCACAAAACTACACTTGCATCTCAGATGCTTCACAATGACTAACAACGTAGCTTGTATAACAAAGTATTTTGTCAGAGGTTCCTGGATTAATGTCACATACCTTTGCTATACAGCACAGGGATGTGGTCAGTGGTTAGTTTCGTGTCCGTCTTCACTCCAATCAGCAGGGGGCTACCACGTCTGGCAAGAAACAGGCAACTCTCGACAATGTAATGAGTTAAATTTTACTACACCATTGAAAAGCAAACTTTTAATAGGTCTACATGGCATAAACAAGAAAACATCTACAAGCATTATTAGCCATAGTTGTCACAATCAACAAATTTAAAGGTTTCATTGAACTCAATTTAGTAGAAAAATATAATTTTACTATATGGTCAAGATTGACAGTATTGAAATGACTGCCTGTAGTCAAACTTGTGAAATAGTTAACATCCAAAAGAAAATCCAACCTGGTGGCCACCAACTCTCCTGGATAAAACGAGCTCTTGAAGCACAAGGCAAAGGCTCCTTCCTGTAAAACAGAGTACACTTAAAACAGAGTACACTTGAAATGAGCTCTTGAAGTATATAAACTCCCAAGTCAGATTGACCAATTTCCAACAAATGATACTATTTCTTACAACACCCAATCCTTGTTCCTAGTTGACAATGCATTCACAGTAACTGTTTATTTCAGCTGTAATCCTTTGTTGTGCATTAAGCTGTTAATGACACTCTAAGCTATGATTGGAGGAACAGCTTTGATAAAAGAGACTAAGAAAGGATGCTGAGAGGTTGGATAGATGTGTAACCAGCTCACACAAAATGGCCGACAAGTTTACATTTGTTGGCTTTGTTCTACAACAGACATTAATCATCATTTACATCAAACAGGTTTTCTTGGATTATCGAAAAATGGATAGAGTAAAAACAAATCTGACTACCTAAAAAGACTTACTAAATGTTGAACGACTTTTTCCACCAGCTGCCTGAAAGTCACATGGTCACCCTCGTTCTCGTGTTCCGTATAAATGTGCTTAATGAGTTTAGCAATCACCTCCGTATCGGTTTCTGACTCAAAAACAAACCCTTTCTTTTCCTGCAAACAGATCAGGGCACATATCCAACATTAAAGGGAACTGGTTCAACAATACACCTGCAGAATTGAAACCATGCCCACAAGCTGAAATAATTACATGTTAAGATCCATAATAAACAAACTCAAACATGAATGAGCCAAGTGGTAAAGCCACAACACAGCTTAGATTTTTAGTCTGTGCTAAACCTTACTAAATAGTTCTGGCCCATAGCCTTGACTACTTAGTCAAAATGTACAAGTACATAAAAAATAATGAGTATTACCAGATTACTTTACAGGACATTTCGATAGTGTTTAGCTGTCAATGCTGAATAATTACCAAAGCACAGCGGCTTAAAATCATTACCACATCCATCTCATCTAGAATGGATGCCATACGAGCTGCCCACTAAAAATCCTAAGCAATATGTACACACTGCATTTTTGAATTCGAAATTTAGGGTTAGCATTCTCTAGAGTCGCTGATGGTTTCAACGTTCTTGTCGGAAACAGAAATAGAATCCTACCAGAATAGAGATTGCTTTTATCAGAGCAAATTTTTGTTAGGGTTAAATGCAGCAAAGCTTAGATAATCTATTGTCTGGATGGCAGTTAAAAATAAATCTATGCAAATTAAATTCAACATTAACCCAATTACTGACTGACCAGGAACAGTTTCACATCTTTGTAGTTTGTGATGATACCATTGTGCACAACAACAAATTCATTCTTTGGTCCAGAACGTTGAGGGTGACTGTTGACAGCATTAGGTTCACCATGAGTGGCCCAGCGAGTGTGTGCAATACCACAATGGATGTTGTACTCCAGTTCGAAATCAAGGTCAGTCTGAGCTGTGGACCAATGGGAGATGTGTGAAGAACCAAGTGGCCAACAGGAGCACAGAATTACATTAGTGAACTGTGTGTCAATGGAGGGTTGAGGATTTGAGTGGGCTAAATGGCCAGTCAAAGTAAACTATATAAAATAATTTAAAAAATATCACTCAGTCATCATTTTTTAATTCAAATTAACTTAGGCAAATTGCAGTCTTTTAAATGCAATTCAGATGACACCCAACACTGCTTAGCATAGCCCTTTGACAGAGTCTGTAATACCGATCCGTACAATCAATAACATACCATTATAGCTCATAGCCTGTATTTTCAGACTGCCGTAGTCAGAGTGAATAACTTAAAGAACAAAGATAGAAGTGAAACATGCTTAAAATTTCCACCGTAACATTTTGCTTCCATTTGCCACAAGGGTGTTCAAGGTAGCATACCATCAATTTCATTCTGCAGTAGGTGAACCTTGCCTCTCTTCTTTAAAATAGTAATAGGGTTGTTACCGTTGTGAGTGTTGCCTCCGTCAACTGCCAAACCTGTAAAGCAGATATCAGTTTAGTAACAGTGTGGTCTCTCACCCAAGCTCTGCTCAAGTAGGACTAAATAAGACTGCTGCACAAATGCTGTACAACAGCTGTACAACTGCTGTACAACTGCTGGACAACTGCTGTACAACTACCGTACATCGACATGTTTTTGCCATACACAAAACCACATGCATTTGAGTCACATTCCCTAAAACTGTTTGGCATGAGATATATAATAAAACATTCTAACTAATTGTGCCATAAAGTAAGTGCAGTTCCAGTACAAACAACAATACTGTTTCAAAGACTGCAAAACTGAGGTAAGTACCTCAAGAAATTTGGCTGTACTAAAAAACAGATCAGGCAGTCTGATACATTGATACATGGTGTATCAGACAGAGGAGGCTGTCTGATACATTGATACATGGTGTATCAGACAGAGGAGGCGGTCTGATACATTGATACATGGTGCATCAGACAGAGGAGGCGGTCTGATACATTGATACATGGTGCATCAGACAGAGGAGGCGGTCTGATACACTGATACATGGTGCATCAGACAGAGGAGGCGGTCTGATACACTTATACATTGATACATGGTGCAGCAGACGTGTCAAGGTTGCTCAGCTAGGCCCATTACATCAAACACCTGAAAACATTTTTCATTAAATACAAACCTTTAATAAATATAGACATATTATACACAGATTAAGACCGAGCTGATGAGCTAGAGAACTGACTTGATAGTACATCAGTTGAGTGCAGTGAGAACCTACGACCTGGTGAACAGGAGGCAAATACTCAATCCACTAGGTCACACTGCATCATCTTGGCTGCAATAAGGTTACACCTAAAATTACAGTTTCGTTAGCTATGGTATTACTTCACGAAGTCGAAATACGAGTTCAGACAAGTATTTTCGCACGCAATTTCTTTCATTGGTAAACTCCATAAAAGGATCATTTTCCCAGCCAATTCCAGGTTTTTCTCAACAATTCCAAGTACCGGTAGGTATTCATGATTGATTAGAAAACAGCTGGGTGCTGTAAAAGAGCCGGTAAAGAGCAATGTTTTAAGTGGCAAATTAAGCAACACATCTAACCCTAGCCCTGTTAACACCCCAAAATTTCCAAATTTTCCCTTGTAAGCACCCATGCTCGGCTTAGTGCCTAACCCCAATTTAAATTATCTCCTCAAAACCAACTACAGTCTTTGTGAACATCCATCTCACAAGAATTTAAGCTGACAAAATATACAGAACTCACTCACTTTGTACAAAAAAAAGTTAACACAAAATTGTAGTTGTGGCTCATGCTTATTCTATTGTGTTTGTGTTTGTGTTTGTGTTTAAAACTGCTGAAGGCGGGCCTACTATTCAGATAAATACTTGTTGCTCACCCGACTTCTCAAGCATCTTGTTTCTAACCCCCATGCTCAGCCTACCACCCAACCCCTGAATTTAGAAAATTCCCAATTTAAGCAGCTTGGACATTCATATGACAACGGTTTTTTGAATGTCTTCCTAATTCCTACACAAAGGGAACTTTCCACAATCTATAAATTTACCGTAACCATTTGGAGTAATGCCCAAATGTTTGATACTTACTGGAACCACATCAAAGCCTCGATGAAAAAAAATAAGAAACAGAATTTGATTTCAAAGTCATCAATATTTAAGTTTTCAAAACATCTATAGCATAACATTTTCAAAGAAGTAGATGGCTGAAAAAGTTGGACTTGAGCAGCTGTTATTGAATATTTCGCTTGAGATTGCGTCCAGTATGGTGATACACGCCCAAGATCATGTCCAGTAGGGTGTTAACACCCAAGATCACGTCCAGTATGGTGATACACACCCAAGATCACGTCCAGTATGGTGATACACACCCAAGATCACGTCCAGTATGGTGATACATGCCCAAGATCATGTCCAGTATTGTCATAAACGCCCAAAATCACGATCAGTAAGGTGATACACGCCCAAGATCACGATCATTATGGTGATACACACCCAAGATCACTACCAGTATGGTGATACACGCCCAAGATCACGTCCAGTATGGTGATACAATGTTGATGATCAACCATAACATTATCATTTGCTGTGAGTAGAAACTGGTTAAAGACTTTAAAGAACATTCACACTTTTTAGAACAACCAATTTTTCATGGAAATTGCTTACCTGCTGAATCATAGCCGCGATACTCAAGTCTTTTAAGTCCATTAATGAGAATTTCCAAGATTTCCTTTCGTTTTGCTGGGACCAAGTGATTGAGGTATGCAAATATTCCTGAAAAATATAAATTCCCCAATTCATTGAACATAATTAGCAGGTGACAGACACATCAAACACAAAAAGGTTTTAACAATAAATAAAAGACAGATGTTTCAGCAGATTTTACTCCTAAATAGTCTCAAAGCTTTGTAGATCAATAACGATCTCAGTCCAAATAATTCTCACATTTAGTTTTACACTTTTTATTCTTTCAGTTTATAAATGTAAGCTAAGACAGTAGATACCATAACAGCCCAAGGTACAGATCAACATTCATATATGCCCAAGGTATGAGGCATGCAGGGGAATTACCAAAAGAACTTTGCTATTCACTAATGACGGAGCACAAAAAAAGAAAAGAGTGCAGGTGTCCTGATGCCTTTTGTGGTATATCAGGTGTGCTTAATCACCTGATTATGACTCATGAACGACCCACATCATCGGTTTCCTCATGGGTAAATTCTTCCAATCTGCTTGTTTGTTTCAGATAGAAAGACTATTAAACCCGAATGAACTACCAATATCAACTAGGCGGGTTAGGTTCCATCAAGTAGTAGATTACGGTGTCTAGTGTAGACAGGCCAAATCTGACCGAGCATAGTCTCAATGATGAAGAGTTGAGAGGGTTTCACGGAGAGCTGGAAACAAAACTTCATCAGAGGATCTTTGAAAAGTACATTGAAAATGCGGAACAGAATAGTACTTCGCGCGTTTGTCTTCAGGTGTCCACCAGATGATACATGGAAATGTTTTGACAGATTTTTAAAAATGCAGCCTACTGTTGCACAGCGTACCAGCTACCATACATGCAAAGCCAAGAGTTAGACAGTTTGAGTGTTTATATGACAATACAAATAGCAAATGAATGAATGTTCCAAAACACCATTTGCCTAAGATTGCATTGATTTTTGAAGAGTAGTAAACAGTAGGTGGCGCTGTCGTCATTGAAGTAAGTGCAAGTTATCACTGATGCATCCTGTGCACACTAACATTTTATTAATGTGATAACTTGAGAACATTTACATTTGCTAATTAGCATAAAACTTACCATATTTCTAGTTCAAACGGTAATTATTCGAGCAAAATATTAGCAACTATTCCCAACGACACTATCCTTTTTTAGAAATTGTTGACAACAGCAGCAGCCCTTGGCAATAACTTCGATGAGTTCGAAGTTGGCCGCTCATACTGAACTACAGCTTCGACTCTGCCATTAAATCCACCTATTTACTACAAAGTTAACCATTGATACTGACCGCAACTCCCCAAAACGTCAACTTGCCCACGTTAGTGTGAAAGGAACTTATGGTAGTAAATATGATAAGATTAACTTCATTACTAAGGATCTATATATTTTTTAAAGTAATTGATGCTTCCAGAATATGTTATGGGCATAAACATAATGTTGAAAAGTTCGTAATCACGTAACTTGACTTCAGAAGTGACGTCCACTATTTATATATATACATATATCTTTTTTAAACCTGTTATTGTTGTTCTCGTGTTTGTTAATCTTCATTGTTATACGGTAACATAATACTCTGGAGAGAGTGCCGTCACTTAAACCAAGACGAAGAAGAATTGAGTTTTTTTTAATTTTTCGTTTTTCACCAAGATCACTGTATTTTCCACAAAAAAGTATAAAAGTGATTCTTTGCAGAAAAATTCAGTTTGAACTTCTCTATTCTAGTAGCTACACAAGCATTTGATGGATTTTCAAGATCTAACAGTACATTAGGCACCAATCAGTGAAGACAATAGATTAAAAGCACATTATCATGACGCGGTACAAATGAAAGAGAATATTTAAGGCTTTAAAACAAATTGTATACCCCCTAAATAAAGATTCCCCTAACATCTGACCATAGGATATAAAATCGAGTTATTGTTTCACATCAGATTTCTGTCAGCAAACCGTTGGTTAGGGTGAGAATAATTCATTCTGAAACAATAATAAATGTTAGCACATCAACTTGCAATCCTGACTTAGACGAGTGCTCATCCAATGAAGACTTCCCAAGTTGATCATTAGCTTTCACACGTTATTAGTTCCAACCGCAATACACTGATTAAGAAATACTGGAGAGGCACTGTGAACATGCACAGACAATGGAACATGGATAGTTCCAAAAACTGTTTGAATGACTTGTCCTGGTGTCAGTGCACTAACTGCACGATAATGGAAACGACTGACGCTTGCGTTTGCTGCCACGAAATTCCGCAAGTGAAATGCTTTGTTGGAGACTGAGCACAGATGTGTCTCATAAACCATCCTGATTATGCATCGCATCTAAACAGAGGTTTGCTTATCACGTTTTTAGGGCTGGGAAAAGAACTGGCAAAAACGTCCTACACCCAGAAGATCAAACGGAAGGCTGACAAACGTGTAAGTCATCAAACAGGTAATATAAAACATCCTACACCCAGAAGATCAAACGGAAGGCTGACAAACGTGTAAGTCATCAAACAGGTTATATAAAACGTAATGTTCTCACGCCTTCATTTAATTACAATTTTTTATGTTTTCATGGCCAACTACAATTCTCCATAATCAAAAACTGATCAACAACTGATCCGTGTTTCTTTGTCACCTGCCTCCGGATACAAACACGTTTAAGGCACAGCATCTGACTTCAGCCTCAGTCTCTTTCTCTGCCCTGGCATAAGCTGTTTGGTAAGCCGGCGTTCGTCAGTGAATCACTGTCGATGAAATGCCGGCCACAGACACGGAGATGTTTTACGGCCTCATACTTGGTATTAATGGCGTACTTTTCATTCTTCACTGCTGTGATCCACTTCCGAAGTGTTGTGAGTTCTCAAGGAAATCGAAAAAACGTTATACCCGCTTTCCTCGCAGCTTCATAGTTTGCACAAGCGGGAACGATACATACACCATACCATAGCGGCACTCACTCTGCAGATGAACCACTGACGTCGCTGCGTAGTTTCTCCCCTTCCTCACAGGTTAACGCGACACCTCTCAGCAAGGTAGATCGACCGTATACGAAGTGATGTGGATATAGACCAATTAAGACAGTAAAAAGGACTAATTAAATCAAGTGGCATTCTCCTTTCAGTCTAGTTATTTTAAAACAGCAGATGCGGACAAGACCACAGTACTCAACAAGTAATACTTCATGAAGATGTCAACATTCCTCGAAAAAATGGAAGCCTCGATTTTTAACAACCAAACTAGACTAGAATAACCTCATAGAAAATCCCAGAAACAATTTGCTCTGATAGAATAAAGAAACAGAATTTACAAGTTTTGTGCAAAAATGTGTTTTAGGAAAATTTGGAGAGCTTCAGGAAAAATCATATTTCTGAGATCGTTAAAGAATTCAAAAACATATACTGGTAACTTAACAGGTCTCTCACCCATAAATATTACTTAAGAAACTCCATCCTTAGTAAAAAAGGTACCTTACTACATAATACGTGTATTAACATGTTACTTTACAGGGTGTAACTAGTGATAACCTGTATCAATTTAGATTAAACTTATCAACTTACTCAAAACAAAATCGTTCAACAAAAAAAACAAGTAAAAAATGAGAAGACAACGAAGATGATATTCCAAGTAAGGTGTATCATTTTATCCCAGGTAAAATGTCGGTATTTGAGGGGACGGTAAACAAACAAGAAACTCCTCCAGTTGAAAATTATACCTTCAGTCTATTTAGGATATATTCAAATGATAATGATGAATAAAATCATTGTTTTCAATTAAAACTACAACATGAGCACAAGATAAGCAGCAGCATGGCATCAAGTCAGCTAAATAAACAAAGGCTGCACAATCATGGTGGCTCTGTCAAGGTTGGGCTTCGCTGGAACACAAACCAGTAGGTGTCAAACTATCAGGGATTTTCATGTCTGTGGTACGACTTACTGTGATGAGACATTTAGTATAAAACTGACAAAAGCACAATACTGTAGGTACCGGTAAATACCATCCTTATTCCAAATTTTCACTAAATTCAAAAGTTCCATTAAATGCTTTTTAAAGCAGTAATAACCTGCCTGCCGTCAAAAAATGTTTTTTTAATTTGGGGAACTATCAAATGAATCTTGGCCCTACCTCAGATTAGAGACAGTCTCTAGTGTCTTAATGTGCGTCTATGGCTGCTTTAACTCATACATTCAACACTTTGCTTTCAAAGTCTTCATTAATGCTTATTTTAGCTTCAAAAACACACTAAGCAGCATTTTGCCTACACTGGTTGATCATACCGCACAACTTTTTTATCTGAATTGGCTACCATACATCAATGCAGTTCCTTGGTCACTTACTCAAATCAAGAACCACGATAACGTCAATTTCCCTTTACAAACTCACAAGTCTTGCTTAACACTAACCCCTTCCCTCCAGTTTTGAGATTTTCAATTTAAGGTTACGTCACACCTGATAAGTTACCTTCCAACTCAATTATCAAAAAACCGGCTACTTCAACTAGTAAAAGTATATATTTTCTGTTTTATGCGCCATGAATATTAAAACGATACCACATTTCTCAAGTCAAACAGTCATTTTAAGAAAGATTTATATTCCTAGCAACAATAATAACAGTAGATTTTAATGAATCCCTTAAGGGGAAATTTGACAATTTACCTCAACAACACTGTTACAAATTTTCTATTACTCGTTCAGTTTTGTTGAAGATGGTTCTGCTAAATCTTTTTTTCTCGCCAGACGGTATATATTTTGTACTTGAAGTTCCCCTGAAAATGAACATAAGGTATTTTGCTAGACATATGTAATTTGTGAATAAGGCTTAAGATGTGCTTAAACACAGTGTGTGTGTGGCCAAACAAATTCATCATTTTCTTCCCAACCCAATGAATTCTAAATTTAAGACAAACAAGTTTACTGACTACAATACTTCAAATTGATTTGTAAACAGGAAAAGTATTGACTCCTCAACTCATGGACAAGTGGTGCATACCGATGTCACTTTAAATTCTTGTTGGATTGGAAAAATAAAACTACAAGGAGTGGCTCATCGGTAAACTTCGCATTAAATCATTTTTTGACAAAAAGGGAGAAGTTTTGTTAATTCTTCATTTGAAAGCGCTATGACAAAGTGTTTACAATCAACCTCAAATGTTTTCTTTTAACTTTTAAGTAGGATCTTATCCATAATGAAGTCTAACTCAGTGAAAGAATACATTTTCTGAAAGTAAGAACCGTGCAGAATTTGAGTTTCGACTTCATTGATTGGGTCATGTGACCATGCTGGTTTAGAAAATTTTAACAATTTAGCAACAAACTATACAATTATAGCAAAACAAGGGTATCAATAACAAGTTAATTTTGTTGGATGTTAAAGTTTAATATAAAATCTCAACGATTAATTTTCCTTTTATGCAACTTTTTCCTTTTTCCATAGAAGTTGTGAAAGCTTTTAGCTGCATAGGAAACGGTTGTCAGGAAGAAACTAACTTGGAACAGCTGATTGGGGACACAAGTACGTGACTGGAGCATTGCACCTCTAAACACAAGGCCCTTTCATATTGACTTAACTCCGGTCTGAGCGGAGCGACGACGTAAACAGCACAGTTAACTGGACCGTTCATACTGGCCTCGGTAGTAAAGGGCTGGTGACGCAGACGTCATCGAAGTTATCGCAAGGTAGCGCTGCATGCTAAGATTTTTTTCAATGTGACAATTTGGGAACATTTAAATGTGCTAAACAACATTAAACTAATTTTTTAAATCGATTGGTTATCATTAGAGCAAAAATTAAGTAGTTATTAGTGACGGCACTACTCTGTAACTGTTGACGATAACAGTGGCACCTGGCGATAACTTCAATTGGACCGGGGTTAAGCGTTCCTACTGCACCGCAGCGTCGACGCTGCGGTCGTAAATCCACCTGTTAACTGCGATGTTAACTGGAGCTGTTAACTGCCATCCAGGACCGGAATTAAGCGTTCATATTGCGTGTGCGTATTACTGGAATTGTTATGGGAAAATACTGACAGCAACCTGTTTACCAATATGAAAAGGAATTCTTTAAAATTATAGGACAAATAACATGTTAATATTTTGATGACCTTTCCACTAACTGACCTCTTCCGGTGCATTATGAGCCCCGATGAGGGAATAATTGTAAAACCAATTTAAAGTGTGGTTAACACTAAGGATCACAGATGTTTTGCACCAAATGACCTGAAAACTTAGAAATTGAACTCAATCGCATTTACTAAGCAGATGGGCAATTTTGAAGTCTCTAGCTCAAATTTTTAATTTGCACTCAATGACCTTTGACCTATTTTTTCTGATTGGTTAAGCCTATTGCGTAGTTACGTATGGTGTTCAATTTGCATTTTGACTTACACCAGTGTGCTGAAATTGAAAAGAATTCCTTGAAAAATGTAGGAGAAATAACATTTTGAACATTAGATGACCTTTGCACTAATTGACCCTATCCAGTGCATTACAAGCCCTTTTACTAGAGCCATTGCAAAGTCCGTGGAAAGTTTATTTAATGCTGAGAATCACAGTTGTCTAACGGTTGACACATCAAAATACTTGGTGAATGAAAAGGACAAATTTTCAGAAAAAATGCACGTAATGACCCCATGGTTGCACTAAATGACCTGCAACTTTGTAATTCATATTGAATTAGACGTACCAATCAGAATTGTGAATTTGAAGTGTCTAGCTCAAAATTTTTGTTTACACCTAATAACCTTTGACCTGTTTTATATGATTGGATGAAGCGATTACTTAGAAAAGTAATTTTTTAAATTGTCTTGTGGACTTACACCTGTGCACCAAATTTAAAAAAGATAGCTTTAAAACTGAAGGAGCATTTTGAAAATTATATGACCTTTGCACCAAACGACCTCTTCCGGTGCAATATGGAAAATGATTATATAATGAATCAAAATTTATGTACTGTCAAAAATCATATGCTGAATTTAAAGAATGTACCTGCACCCAAAGTTGGTCGGAAGAAGAATAAGAATAAAACTGTAGAAAACCCAGGAACAACAGTACTCTGCGCTTGCACGCGTAGAGTAATAAAAAACGAAATGCACATCTCTAAGTAACGATTGTCTGCCAGGACCGCTTGCACACTAACAACGCGACCGACCAATGCCGCAGTGCCGGCGATATCAGGGATTTTGTCATGGATATTTGGTACATGTAATAAGGACTATCCTATGTTCACGCGACCTTACAAGTCATCGGGAGGGCTGTTCTTAGTTGGTGTTCGTTTGAACTAAGATTTGGCAACAACCAAATAACGGTCGGATTAACAAGAGTGGCTTTATATTTACCAGGTATCTGCCGAGAAGTGTAAAAACTCAGCTCGCATACGTTGGAAATTCCAGATCGCAATTAGCGACTTGATACGAACTGACAAAAATCTCAGCTTGCATTTCTGAATTTCAGGTCACAAATGCGATCTGCAGCTCGTTATGTCGTGCCCGGTAAATGATTCACACTGATCCAGTTTAAAGTGTCATGCAAATGTGCAGGAGCAAGTTGCGCTGTCACAACTGTTCCTCATGAAAATACAGTTTCAATGATAGTCCCACATGCAAAAGAGGATCAATTTAATAAAACTGGTAATAATTCCTATCAGTTTTGGAGAACTACACATATACCATAGTATCTACACATATACCATAGTATCTATGTATATACAATAGTATCCAGGGGCGGATACAGGTTTTTGAGTTAGAGGGGCCCAGGGCAGAGTATTAGCCAAGATTTTGCCCGTCAGACTTTCGCACCCCTGAACTGCCAAATGGAATCTGGGATAATTGGCCCCTCTAAATCCGCCACAAGTATCTACATAATTACCATAATATCTACACATATACCATAGTATCTACACATATACCATAGTATCTACACATATACCATAGTATCTACACATATACCATAGTATCTAAACATATACCATAGTATCTACACATATACCATAGTATCAGAATGTTTCACAAGAATCTCACAGGCCATTCCTGAGATATGATGTACTCAACTTGGCAAATTTGGACTTTTTTCTAGGATCTTACCTAACCTTTAGAAACAAAGTTTTAAATGACAGAAAATATCCTCAACCATCTGGTTATGAAACTGGAAATAATTCATTTACACACCTTTGCCTCTCAAATAGGTGTGTTCATGTGGTAAACTTCACCACTTCTATTTAATTGATAACAGATGTTTAGAGTTCTTAAAACAGAAAACTAAATAAAACCCATTTCAAACTTGAAGACTTGATGATTACCGTAAACGTTCAGGTTAACACCCATGCTCAGTTAATCGCCCACCTCCTACTTTAGGTGGATTTTCGATTTAACCGCCCACTGCTCAGTTAAGCGCCCTCCTGCGATTTTTTAAGATTTCCAGTTAAGCGCCCACCTCTCGGTTAAGCGCCCATCCCGGACTTTTAAAGAATGAAGATTTAGCGCCCAGTGCTAAGGAAACGCGCGATTCCCCGACTTTTAGAAAAAGATCGATGATCACAATGAGCGCAACGACGCCGGGCCTCCAAGACGGTGGTTTAGCAATGTGAATTACAATACAAGTAACGAGTTATTGTCTAGGGTCATGGACTCACTTCAAAATATACTTGAACGTTTTTGTCACTTTATTTTCTTCCCATGTTTGCAAAGTTTAAGAACGCAGCCGGCGTCAAAACCTCCGTTTTCAGCGACTTTGTCTGCCGCGCTGAGTTTCCGTCTGCAGTGCACTAGATAAATCATATATTCGAAAAAATAAGGCCACAGAAATGTGACCATGGTTTTGCCAACCCTCCAAATTCTATTAAGGTGGGAAGCTCTCGTACTTTGAGCAAATCTCACAACTCACGGAAAGATGTCAAATTCTCAATATTTTGATGAATGTAACTGCCGGGTTATAGAAGATGTGTGGCGACTGAAGGGACAGTACAAGTGCCCTAATGGGTTACCGATTTCGTTGCTGCCTATCGATTTCTGGATTCAAAGGTTGTATGTTTGTGTATGAACTTGAGGTAATAAAAAACTGCTAGTCAAATTTTGTTTTTCGCTTATTGCATCTCAGTCAAACTAGCATTAGCAGACTTAACTAATGTGACGTGCTGTTCTTTACTATTTCTTGCGTCAGCCCCCACGTATAAGCGTGACTGTGTGAATTATCGTTTCCACATCCCCTTTTTCGCCACCCAGAATAATTTTGTTTATACATTGGCCAGTTTCAGCCTGAACAAAAATTCTTACCATTCGAGTCTGAAATATCTACGACGTACTGACTGAAAATTGGCGATAGTGGGTAGGAGATGCACACAGCTAGCATATTGAACGAGGCTGTTATATTACTTGACGGCATTTCCAAGTCACGACTGTCAGCCGACTGCGACATTGCTTGCTAACAGCGGGACCGAACAGTGCCGCAGTGCGATAGGCCTATTGCAAGTGATATAAATAGGATAATCTGGACATCTTGCATGAAAAATAAATGTTTTTCCACCACGAAGTTTGGTAAGGTGATCGTTTAAGAATGAATTGAAACATCGCTGTTTTGTGGCGTTTTATCACATATTTATGTCGTGGCTCGAAATTTATTCTTGATTGACCAGTGGCTCACGGCCACTTAACCCCGATTCTTGTCTTAGGCCTAGTTCTTTGCCGAGCATGTTTGGCGCAACGGCAAGTGAGCAATGCCGGGCGGTCGAGAACCATACGCTGAAAATGTCATTGAGTCACGGAGTGCCGACTATAAACATCCTAAACACAAAAAACATCTGAATTAAGTTTTTCAAACTTTTATTACAACTAATTTTAAAACTGCTGTCAGACTATGAACTTGGCAGCACAGTACGAGACTGTAACCATAACTTTGATGTCTGCTGTGACCTCTGCAACACGTGAAGCTTGCACGCGCGCACTTTAACAAGGTCACATCTTGAAATAGTTGCAATCCAAGTAGAGGCTGCGTGGTCATTGGTCGTCTGCGCTCTAGAGGGCAAAGTAACAAGACTGCAGGACGCCACGGGGCTATTACTCAGCAATTCTGTAAATTTAATAGTGAATAACTAATCTGAGGGCAAGAGAATCTTTGTTGGGATCATCCGCTGTTATGACATTTTTTTCGTAATGTGGCGACGTGACGATAAAAAGTGCTACGCGTTCCGAGTACGAGGTAAGATTAACCGCCCAGGGCGGTTGCCTGCCGTAATAAGCGCCCATGTTAGGTTAACCGCCCACTCTGGATTTCTCGAAATTTCACGTTTAAGCGCCCATGTCTGGTTAACCGCCCACCCCCGATTTTTTGGGTTTGCCAATTTAACCACCCAGGGCGTTAACCCGAACGTTTACGGTATGTTAACAATATGTACGGGGTATACCGTAAACCTTCGGGTTAACGCCCATGTTCCCTTAACCGCCCATCCCCTGCTTTAGGTAGATTTTCGATTTAACCGCCCACTGCTCGGTTAACCACCCCTCTGCCATTTTTGAAGATTTCCAGTTCAGCGCCCACATCTCGGTTAAGCGCCCATCACCGACTTTTGAAGATTGGTGATTATGCGCCCAATGCCATTACCCATTTTAAGACAAAAATCGACGACAACAAAGAATACAACGACAGTGTCGGAGACGGTGGTTTGGAGCTTTGGCAATGTGAATTATAATACAAGTAACAAATTATTGTATGGATTTGCTTCAAAATGTAATACCTTGAACGCTTTGTCACTTTATTTTCTTTCCATGTTCGCAAAACTAAGAACCTCGCTGGCTTCAATACCTACGATTTCAGCGATGCTGCCTGCTGTGCTAAGTTTCTGACTGCAGTGCTCAAGATAAAACATATATTCGAAAAAATAAAGCCAGAGAAACACTCATAATTCGCTTTAGGTGGAAAGCTCGGGACTTTGAAGACTTCCCTTAACTTTGTGAATATTGTTTTCACCTACCTTTTTAGCCCTTCCGAATAATTTTGTTTCTTCATGGGCTAGTTTCAACTGAAACAAAATCCTTCCCATTCGAGTCTGAAATATCTACGTAGGCTGACTGAAAATTGGCAGTAGTGGGGGAGGGGGTGAACCCCTGGGGCCTAGGGAACATCGAGCCGCGAATTATCAGAACTGAGATTTCGCGTCGCAGTTTTGGGGTACTTTAGTTTTTTAAAACAGCAGGAGGCCCAAGTTCAGTGTCAAATAAACACCCGGTCAGCTCAACCTACAGTCAAGCCACTATACTCTTATACTTTTTACTGTCGCTGTTCTCTTTTCATGAGCGACTTTGGTTTGGTGCGCGCACGTGAGTTCCCACGCTCTGGAGTGCAAGTTACCTTGACTGTAAGTGACAAGTGACTCATACGCGCATGCTCAACCCCAGAAAGAAGGTCATGAGAATTTGTTTGCCGCTGTCTTTTGCCATAAAAACGAGACGCACATTGAATCAGGCCATTATATTACTTGCCGCCATTTCCAAGTCGCTATCGTTTGCCGGGACATTGTGTGCAAACAGCGGGACCAAACAGTGTCGCAGTATGATATTGTAGGTTATGTTACAACAGGATAATCTGAAAATCTTGCATGTAAAATAAATATGTCGTTCCACCACAAAATTTGGTAAGTTGATCGTTTAACAATGGGTAGAAACATCGCTGTTTTGTGACGTTTTATCACATATGTATGCCGTGGTTCAGGTCGCATACTATGACTAAATACAAGATGACCAAAATCTCGGCTCGCATTTACAAAATTCAGCTCGTTGTGCCTAGCGCCTAGTTCCGTTTGCAACAACACCGACTCAGTAATGACGCTTTGCTCGTTGGAACTCACCACTGATTTAGTCGTATAACAAACCACTGGTGCCGGTTACCCAAATAACGAACGGGGGCTTCGTCTCAAGTTCGAATTAATTTTACCAACGCAGGTATGTGTATGAACTACCTCTTTCTCAGACTCTGTACGGATTCATTAGACTCATCCCATTCAGGATTTGTTTTTGAGTAATGCCTTTACAGTAACTTATGATTGATGACTGGCTTATGTTTGCGTACCTCCGCTGGGCGGTCAAAATAAAACAGTCGCAGAACCTTACGTTGAAAATCTCAATGAATTACGGAGTTTCGAACATAAACATCCCAAACACAAAAAACACCTGAATTAGTTTTTCAAACGTTAATTACAAGTAATTTAAAAATGCTCTCTAACACGTGACTGCTGAGATCTATGCACCACGTGAAGCTTGTGCACACTTTGCACTGTCACGTCAATGAGGATAGTTCCAATCACTGGTCGTCTGCCCTCTACAGGTACAGCTCTAACAAGACCGCAGGACGGCACGAGCTATTACTCAGCAATTTTGTAAATTTAACTGAAATGGTTAATCTGAGGGCAACAGAACCTTTGTTGGGATCATCCGCTGTTATAACATTTTTAGCGTCATTTGGCAAAATGGCGATAAAGCTCAGAAAAGTGCATACGCTTTCCAACTATGAGTGGCGACTGGGATCATGAGGTAAGATTTACCGCCCACCCCAGTTGTCTGTCGTAATAAGCGCACATGTTGGGTTAACCGCCCACCCCCAATTTTTTGGGTTCGCCAATTTAACTGCCCAGGGCGTTAACCCGAACGTTTACGGTATGTTCTTCATCTATTTAGCACATAATACAATGTAAAAATGATTTGTTTCGCAAAATTCTGAACTAAACAAGAGACAATTAAGTTATTCTAATTACTTAATTGGTTTGGAATTAATTAGATGGTTTGTATAAAATGACAGTTGGGAAAAATTAATTTTCAATGTACAGCCTTAGCAGGCGTCTTAACAAATATTTGTGAGCAAGGACAGTGAAAATTAAAAGTACTATCAAAATAAAGTCTACAATCCAGTTTGACTAATGACTTATGACATTAAAGTATTATCAAAATAAAGTCTACAATCCAGTTTGACTAATGACTTATGACATTAACTAGTTGGGACCTAATGCTAATTTCACCTGATATAAGACCGGTGACTATTTTTCTGTAAAATATCACATAAAACCAGATATAGAATGGAACCTAGAAGTATGTCAACGACACAAACATTTGGAAAGCATATCACGAGATATTGATCCAAAGTATGATATTAATCAACACGTCACGAGGCATGTGTCAGTGTGCACAACAAGTACAATCAAGAAATACAAAGTCGATAACATTCAGTACAAGATACGATAGATCAGAAAAGAGACATCTTTCATAAACAATAAGTTCCATACCACAAATGAATTACTAATCCCACTTTTAAGTCGTGTACCATAGCTACTACCATTGGATATCTTTCAAATTTGTGGTCATTCAAAACGGAAGCTTTTGAAAAATGAAAATAGGACAATACAGTCGTCCCGAATTACAAAGCGACACTTGAATCTCCAGCTATTTACTAACAACGCTGTAATATACGTTAAACACCTATAGTCTTCTTTTCGCACCACTAGCTGGAGTTTCTTATTGGTGTCTACTTTTCATAAATTTTTCTTAGCTGCATTGCTATATTCGACCTTCCAATTCTAGAAAAGTTTTACTGCTGTACTGTGGGCTGAAGTGCCAGGTTAGAAAGCTGGATAAATGTAACAAGTATTTGTGAATGCATTATATTTTCTGGCATGAATATTTCAGTCCAAAGCTGGCAAGATTTTTCAATACTGCAACAAAACTGCATTAAATCACAGCTAGAGATTAAACCAATGCTAACACTAAGATTGTCATATCCAATTTTGTAGTCAGGTCTAATCACAGTTTGTTCACACTTCCAAAACAATGTTTCTGGTATAAAATACAGTACAGCCGATTTTGACACAAGACCTAGTCATCTATGACCGATTTTGACAGGAGACCTAGTCAAATGGTGAGAATGGTTGGCATGCAGTACAAGGCATTGAAGTGATTCATGACTGCTCTTCATGAGCTAAGGGTTCCTTAACTAGAATCAGTGCACAATGATCAGAGCATATAGAAGTGGCAGGATTGTCATATGAAAGTCCAATACGTATTATAAATGACAATCAGAATGCACAGACTGGTGTTCAGAGTAGCGTCATATCAACAGAAACACGGCAATACAGTCATTACCGTAAGTAGTATTCTAGAAAAATACCCAAACTTGGCAAAAACAACATGCCTTTATAACTCACACATGAATACTGGATTCATATGAAACATTTAAGACGCATTTACATGAGGGACAGCTGACAGGCGTAGCTACCATGGAAAAGCTGATCGAGTGCAAATGTGTGTGTAAACACGACTGACACCGATCAAGTGACACCAGCCAGTTTTTGACACGGGTTTGATAGGTATAGCAAGTCTGGGTGATCAGCTGGCATTTCACATGGTTTGGACATTTGCTATTGTTTATGCGAACATGCACAGACATACTCTTCTCCATGGTTAAATATTACGCTTCACATTCTCTTCTCCATGGTTAAATATTACGCTTCACATTCTCTTCTCCATGGTTAGATATCATGCTTCACGCACTCTTCTCCAAAGCTGTGTTAGGAATTGTTTTTAAGATGTGCTAGTTCTACATAATAGGCTATCAAAAACAGGACTTCTACGATTTTAATCAAAATAATTTGAAAGTTGCATAAAATGAAAATGAAACAATAATGCACAAAACTGTGATTTTTCAAGATTTTATCTTGAAAATCCAATTAATGGAATCGTATAAAGTCAAGCCTCGAATTTTACAAGCCTTCTGGATTCACAATATATTTTTTTATTGAGTTAAAAATCCAAAGCTTGTAGATATTTGACTAATATATAAATACACAAACAACTGATAAGAAGATACCACATAACCTTGACTACCAGTACAGACAAGAGTATAACTGAAGCAAACAATTGATAAGAAGATACCACATAACCTTGACTACCAGTACAGACAAGAGTATAACTGAAGCAAACAATTGATAAGAAGATACCACATAACCTTGACTACCAGTACAGACAAGAGTATAAGTGAAGCAAACACTTGATAAGAAGATACCACATAACCTTGACTACCAGTACAGACAAGAGTATAACTGAAGCAAACAGTTGATGAGAAGATACCACATAACCTTGACTACCAGTACAGACAAGAGTATAAGTGAAGCAAACAGTTGATAAGAAGATACCACATAACCTTGACTACCAGTACAGACAAGAGTATAACTGAAGCAAACAGTTGATGAGAAGATACCACATAACAAACTATGGCAAACTATGGTAAAAATTCCAATCTAGGATGCTACATGTCAAAAAATTGGAAATTTTCAATCTTTTTCATTCCAGAAAGGTCATGTGATTATTAGAAATGTACCATACATAACGTTTCAAAACCACAGGAACAAGCAGCTGTTAAGTTTCCCCTATTTGGAAATTTGATTTATGGTACTTAGTTGGAGCAGTTCTTTTTAGAAAGTCATGGACACAACTTTAGTTGAACAATGTTAGCAAAAAATTCATCTAATATTGAATACTTACAATTTCAATCTTTTTGCGCCATTTTATTGCCCATCTTCCCTGAGATCATTCTTACTTATTGTTTTACAATTCATCACTATTTTGCACTTTTCCTCAGGGTGACAATAAATGACTTAATTTAGCCCACTTTCATTCTTCTTTCCATCTGCGGAAACAGACCTCTGGGAAATCTTACTTATCTAAGGAAACAAACCAGGACACCCTTACTTACATTCCAGACATATGTGGAGCTCAAAAGAATAATCTACAAGTGCAATACATGTTAAGAAACTCAACCTCCTCCATGTTTGGGTACATCAATACATGTTAAGAAACTCAACCTCCTCCATGTTTGGGTACATCAATGACACATGTTGAATGCTCTGTCACACAGGCAGGACGACACCATCTGTTATCACTGTTACCGACTTTTTGCCATTGGATATGCCCTTGCTTTCCTGGTGGAGGGAAATCTGGGTCTAGAATATACTTAACCATTCTCCGACTATTCATCATATGAGAGACCAAAAACGACTGCACAAACCATAACCCGGCCAGTATTTAATACACAATCTATCATAGAAAATACATCACAATAGACTCCAATTGTATGCTGTTGGATGAGGAAGAAAAACAACTGGCTTTAAAGGGAACAATATCTCGCACAACTGCTCATAGCAGTGAAAACATTTTCTTAGAATTTTTTCCTTTACCCATTTCCTTGTTGGTAGTCCATAACAGCAAGGTGATACACTGGCAAATTTCCAAATATGATAAGCATACAATATATAGGAAACAGTAATTCTCTGCAGACAATATGGCATCAAGCAAAATTCTCAACAAACATAAAACCTTTTGAACATAATTAACTTGTATTGTTCTGTGCAGTCAATTTATGACATTAGTTGGTAATGGTCCTAGTATTTGCTACAATATAGTCAGACTTTGAAAAGAAAAAGATTTGGCAACGATTTCTGTGTGAAATAAGTGAACATTTATACCCTACTTCTAACTATCACTTCTAACTGAACAACAGAAGAAATCAATGTGGGACAAAAATAAATTTTATTTTGTCGAGTTCTGCAAAAAAATAAATAGAGCTTTAATCTGACATTTTAAGAACCATGACAACAACATAATGACAAGAGCTTTACCTGCAATGCAGCAAGCTTTTAAAAACACAGGACTCACAATTATTTCTGTCCAAAAATTCTATAGCAATTTTTTATATTCATATATATATACATATATATATTTATTTTTTATTATTTTTTATTATTTAGTTAATTATCTTGTCTTAATTTCTTTATCTTTTATTTATCTTTTTATTTTACTTCATCAGTCTTTCCATGTTAATTTCTTATTCTTTGCTTATTACTTAAATTTGTCTTTCATTGTGTAATTCTGTTTTTGTCTTACTATCTGTTACTGTTTGTTTTTTACTGAGGGCCTCATGGAAAGCAGTGTGAACTGATGGGGATACCCTCATTGTAAATATTACATTAATAAATAATAATAAATAATAATAAATAAATAGTAATATTTAGGCACAACTACTACTGCTGCTAGTAGTATATGTATTTTAAGAGACTTTCAATTCTGACAAAAAAACACGGGTAGCATGAAGTTTGAGAAAACTTGTTTGATGCACAACATGAATGCATGTTTGCAAATTTCTTGAAGCAGCCAGAACTCTTTCAAACACTATATTAATGTAAGGCTGTGTAGGACATTAATGTAAGTCTATGTAGGACATTACTGACAAGTGGGCGTATTTAGCAAAATATCTACAAAACTACTCAGTGAAAGTATACAGTTACTGAATTAGAATAAAGCCTGTATAATTCAATGTTTGACTAACCATTCTGCCACTGACTGGGTACAATGAAAGTATACAGTTACTGAATTAGAATAAAGCCTGTATAATTCAATGTTTGACTAACCATTCTGCCACTGACTGGGTACATTGAAAGTATACAGTTACTGAATTAGAATAAAGCCTGTATAATTCAATGTTTGACTAACCATTCTGCCACTGACTGGGTACAATGAAAGTATACAGTTTCTGAATTAGAATAAAGCCTGTATAATTCAATGTTTGACTAACCATTCTGCCACTGACTGGGTACATTGAAAGTATACAGTTTCTGAATTAGAATAAAGCCTGTATAATTCAATGTTTGACTAACCATTCTGCCACTGACTGGGTACATTGAAAGTATACAGTTTCTGAATTAGAATAAAGCCTGTATAATTCAATGTTTGACTAACCATTCTGCCACTGACTGGGTACATTGAAAGTATACAGTTTCTGAATTAGAATAAAGCCTGTATAATTCAATGTTTGACTAACCATTCTGCCACTGACTGGGTACATTGAAAGTATACAGTTTCTGAATTAGAATAAAGCCTGTATAATTCAATGTTTGACTAACCATTCTGCCACTGACTGGGTACATTGAAAGTATACAGTTTCTGAATTAGAATAAAGCCTGTATAATTCAATGTTTGACTAACCATTCTGCCACTGACTGGGTACATTGAAAGTATACAGTTTCTGAATTAGAATAAAGCCTGTATAATTCAATGTTTGACTAACCATTCTGCCACTGACTGGGTACATTGAAAGTATACAGTTTCTGAATTAGAATAAAGCCTGTATAATTCAATGTTTGACTAACCATTCTGCCACTGACTGGGTACATTGAAAGTATACAGTTTCTGAATTAGAATAAAGCCTGTATAATTCAATGTTTGACTAACCATTCTGCCACTGACTGGGTACATTGAAAGTATACAGTTTCTGAATTAGAATAAAGCCTGTATAATTCAATGTTTGACTAACCATTCTGCCACTGACTGGGTACATTGAAAGTATACAGTTTCTGAATTAGAATAAAGCCTGTATAATTCAATGTTTGACTAACCATTCTGCCACTGACTGGGTACATTGAAAGTATACAGTTTCTGAATTAGAATAAAGCCTGTATAATTCAATGTTTGACTAACCATTCTGCCACTGACTGGGTACATTGAAAGTATACAGTTTCTGAATTAGAATAAAGCCTGTATAATTCAATGTTTGACTAACCATTCTGCCACTGACTGGGTACATTGAAAGTATACAGTTTCTGAATTAGAATAAAGCCTGTATAATTCAATGTTTGACTAACCATTCTGCCACTGACTGGGTACAATGAAAGTATACAGTTTCTGGATTAGAATAAAGCCTGTATAATTCGATGTTTGACTAACCATTCTGCCACTGACTGGGTACATTGAAAGTATACAGTTTCTGAATTAGAATAAAGCCTGTATAATTCAATGTTTGACTAACCATTCTGCCACTGACTGGGTACATTGATAACAAAACAATAGTATCAACAACATGATCAAATTTTATTTGATATAAATGTTTAAGGTAAGATATCAAAAGAGCTGTTAACAGTTTTTAAAATATCCTTTTGCTTTTGTTTTACGCAACTTTTTAGATTTTTCATGAAAATCATAGAAGTCCTATTTTTTATAGTTCCTCATGAAGTGGAACTTTTTAAAAGCTTGAGAACAGTGCATAAACCATAGTACCTGAAAGTGTCGTATAACTCTGACACCGTATTCGCCGTAATAACCGCACAGGGCCCTAATAGTCTTAAGGATGCTGACTGTTATGATAATTTCAGACACCACCTCATCAGTTACCTGTGGTCGTCATAGATGTCCCTCCTTTTTGTCTTCCCAATATATTTACCAAAAATTTTTTATTTATTTATCTTTAATTCAATTTGTTAATCCAATTTGTAAATACTATTTAATTATTACTGAATCTTAATTTAATCTGTTTAATTGAATTAATTCAATTTCTTGCTGCAGAGGACCATGCTGGATATTAGCCTTTGGCTAAAGCATGTTTTATATTTATTGTATTTTTATCCTCTTTAAGGTAGGTGGATACACAAAAATGTTAATTTTGACTGTTTTTTACATTTTTATATCATCCTGATCTTCAATTCTTGATGCACAGTATACTGAAGAAAAATAAAATCATTTTGAAAATCCAAAGTTGTTTTTTTAGTTATATTTGACCAAGGTTCAGTAAGTCAGCAATTGCTATACCGCTTGACAGCTCACCAGCTCAGTGACTGACAAGTGGGGCGGAGCTTATACAATGTCGCGTGCTCTAGTCTAGTCCTGTTTATTATTAGAAAAGTTCGTTTCAGGGGGAGGGGCGCTTATTATAACCCAAGGCGGTTGAAACCCAGTCTCCAAAACGTGAGAAATCGGAAGCAAAGATTCATCATATTTACGCTCTTTGACGTATCTGGTGCTCTTGCCATCAAACTTTGCTGCTAAATTACGATCATTTTACAGAAAATTGTGCTGAAATCCCAGGGCGAAAACTCGCCGACTGACTGCCTCTTAATCATCGATATGGCGACTTGAATGCTTGAATAACAAGAGCAACGCGGAGCATTAAAATGCGCCAACGAATGCATTACAAAGGCGTGCTTTTAGGGTTATTTATTTGTATCATAAAAATGGCCACTAGATGGCGCAAAAACAGCAACATGCCATATTTCATAAAAATCCGTCAAAAGGAACTTCAGAGAAACAAAGGAAAATAATAAAATGAAATTGCCTCTAGTGGGCACAGTGTCCATTGGATCCGCCTGAAAGCCATCGTCGTCTGATATTATCTTCATATAAATACACTTACTAAATTTAGTAAAGATCCTGCAGTGGGTTTAGGAGATACAACTATGGGCGCAAAACAAACCTACCGCTAGGAGGCGCCACAGTAGTCAGTCACCATCATCAAAGGTCGTCTTCATACTGAGAACATATATGCCAATTTTCAAATGATTTGGTTGATACAGGGGTGGACGCCAAAAACAAGATTTGAAAACAGCAAAACTGGCCACTAGGTGGTGCAAAATACTTCGATTCCATCCAAAGACAGGCAGATTGCATCATCACACCAACAGATGCCTATATTTAAAATTTTATGAAAATCTGTTGAGGACCTTTGAAGATACCGAGTTAAACATAAAAAACTAATATTGACACTAGGGGGCACAGCAGTAATCAGATCTGTCTGAAAGTCGTCGTATCCGTAGTCAACATCACTTGCTAAATTAAGTAAAGAATCTTGCAACGGTTTAGGAGATACAGCCATAGGCGAAACAAAAACAAAAACAAAAATTGCCACTAGGAGGCGCCACAGTAGTCAAAATCGTCGGAAAATCATTGTCAAACGTCTTCTTAATAGTAAGCACATACATGCCAATTTTCACAAAATCATACATTGAGCGGTTTGGCTGATAGAGGGGTGGACGCAAAAAGACTTGAAAACAGTAAAAATGGCCACTAGGTGGCGCAAACTATGTAAATACCAACTGAAAATGGGAGGATAGCGTCATCTCACTAATAGGTGCCTACATATTAAATTTCTTGAAAATCCGTTCAGGACTTTTGAAGATAAAAAGGTAAGCATAAAAAACTAAAATAGCCACTAGGGGCACACCGGTTTTCGGATCCGTCCGAAAGTTCGCTCATGCTGTCCCATTCATGAATGGAACACATGAGCCAAATTTCATGAACGTATGTCAAAGGGTTTTGGAGACAGAGCAGCGGATGCCGGATGACGCCCGTACGGAGATGACGGCATAATGCGTCCACATGTAAATATGGCAACACGAGAAAAATGTCTGGACGAACACACATGTTGTTGTCACGTGACGTTTGTTTTGAAGTTCGTCTGCGTTTGTGAGTAAGTGAGCACGTGCGTGTCACCAGAGTTCATTTGCCAGAGCAGAGACTGTCTTTTGGCCACAGCCACGTAATCTAACAAGCTACTAGATGTGCATTGTAGCTAAAGAAATATGCACAAGCAGTGGGCGTAAACCAGAGCATGTTTCATTCAGCACTTGCCGGTCTCGTGTGCAAAGAACGTTCAACATTTGTCTCGGTAAGGCCCATATTAGTCGCTGTGTGGCTGGATGCGTAAGTAACTATCTGACAGTTATTTTTCGGTGTAAGGGTGTGTAAGCATTCACTGTCAGTGGTCATTTTATCAGATATTTGGCTTAAAAACACCAATTATGGTTAATCAAACAATCCATAACGCAAACATTTTTTATAGTATTAGAAACTGTCGGAAATAAGCGCCAATATTCATTTCTTGCCAAAGCTAGGCTACCCGTTTCATGAATGGATAGTTCCCGACTAATGTCTTTGATGACAGGTTCCGTATGGCCACGTGCTTTTAACAGTGGCCAAACTTTTTATTAGTCTTCGATCCACAGTTTTCAGGTGTACAAAGAAATTTGGATTCCTGTTGAAAGCAGGGATTATCTACAAAGCAATCCCGCAGACAAGGACACCATGTCTGTTCTGAAAAGCCAGAACGTTGGTCCTCACAAGATCAACAAAACTTATGTGTTTGTTTTGAGGCATGGCGGAAGTTTGAAGTGTATAGTCACGGCTAATACAGACATAGCGGCGAGGCTCGTGGTCTACAAATTCTGCGCACAATTATTTCTTTCAGGACTGTCGGATATTATTGATAAATTGAAGACGTTACTGTAGAATTTTAGGACTGTAGGTAAGGCATTTTTCGCATGTACACGTTCATGGACTGGGCGCTAATTATTTTAGCAGTCTGAAAACGCGTGGGGGGCGCTTATAGGGGCATGGGCGGTTCTTACGGCAAATACGGTAAGCCATTTCTGAGATGATGTTCCAAAGTCAGCTTAAGTTGAATATTGTTCAAGGGTCCTACAGAACCATTTCCTCATTTGCTTCAACAGTAATGGATGCCAAAAATAACACATTCATTCAGTCATTCATTCAGTCATTCATTCAGCCATTCTTTCAGTGCAGGGGTTTTATCGTTATCTTTTTGATGTTGAATAGAATGAACCCCAGATAAAACAAACTGTTTCCTTGAGCTCATATACCAACCAAGTCATTGATTCTTCTCAATAAAATTGCTGTTCAGCTTCACACCAACACCAGTTTTTTTCTTGACTGGCATCATCTTTTTCTGTGACAAAACGTTCAAGATTATAGTGTAGTGCACGTCACATCATTTAATAAAACTCATTAAAAATGAGTTCTTATCTTGGATTACAACGACTAGAGTATTCGTCCCAAGATCACTAAAACCAGATAAAAGACATTGAGCAGACAGGCGTGCTCTTTTCTAAGAAAATGACACTCTTGTGAGCCTTATGTGCAAACCCATAAAATGTCCAACACTTTTAAGTAACAGTAATTACAATTTAAAGGAGTTAAACTGTTTCTTAAGTCTCGTTCACACACAACCTACCCCAGAAAAACTTGCATTAGCGCAACTTACCCCACTTTTATGTGGAGTGTCCACACACACGTATCTGATAACTTAGGTAAGGTGGAAGTAGTCGCTCTGTGCGCGACAATGAACAGTTGAGGCGAATATGGGGTGCAAAAGAAGACCTGTCTGTATGTAAGTGCAGCTGATAATTACTTCCGTCTTGCCCTAGGTTTGCAACCTCATAAGACTTAAAAGGGCGCAAGTTACCCTACTTCAATAAGGTGGGGTAAGTTGCACTAGTTTAAATAGCGCCCACACAGCCTCAAAACCTAGCAACAACTCGTTCCAGGACTCACTCGTTCTCGGATAAATCTGTGTGGATGGCACTTAAGTTCCATCTTTCATTATTTTTGGACTCCACATTTCCAGGGCTCGACTGTTTGAAAAACACAATCTTGGGTGACACAAAGCAAAATTCATAAATCAGCTATTTTAAGATATTCCTTATCACACCACTGTCATTGTTCTCCCTGCTACAGTGCAGCTTAGGAGCAGAGCAATGCTTGAAAAGTACTCAGCCTTTCAGTCATGAGATCTCTCAATATTGCGCAATGGTCATTTTCGAACTTCCTACAATGAAAACGATGATGGTGACGTGCTGAGCAAGGGCACGGTGTTTTCTCTAACAGTTGGTGCACTCTATTAGTTCGTACACAGCCCTTGAAACATGGCATTTGTCTCACATAGTTCGTACAGTAGGAGTCGGAGGAAAAAATAGTTCATACACATATTTGCGTCGAAAAAAATAATTCGCACACACTCATTTTGGACAGATAAAATGGAAATTCGTATTTTTATAAAGGAGCACATATCAATAAGCGCCAATTCTATTACAGTAATTGGAATCCGTGATTTGCAAAATTGCAGAGTAATAGTACCGTGCTGTCCTGCGGTCTTGGTAGAGTTGATTCTGGAAACTGTACTACTCAGACGACCAGTGACCATGCAGCGCTCCATTTGGATTGCAACTATTCTCACGTACCAATAGTGCAGAAGTGCGCGTATCCAAGCTACACGTGTTGTAAAGGTTACATCATACAGTGTTCTCCACGACCACTTTTAACGTGTCGCAGCGTCCTGTTTGGCCGAACGTGCGTACTGTTTAAATGTCCTGCGTCCTAGTCAAAAATCCAGCGTCCTGTTTAAAAATCCTGTGACCAGTTTACAAATATAGGAACTCCTTTGGAAAAAAGGCGTTGTTGTTAATCAGGTCTTCACTGGTTCAAATTATGCTTGAAAGCAACTGGCCCTAGCCCATTGAAACTGAATAAAGGCTAAGTAAGTGGTCAGTTGTGGACAACTGAGGCACCAGTCTCACTCAAGCAACAGACAGGGCTGCTAGTCTATTTATAGTGTAATGTGGCCTGTAAATAATCTCTCAATTATCTTTTCAATTCATCCAGAACAACTAGTCATATTCAATTGAATTTTTAAACAAAGGCCCAGTGCTACCTATACCCCTAATTCACTACCTACTCACTGGAGGTGCAGTCCTGCAGGAAGGTCACCAATCCTTAGGTTAGGCCTATTCGCTTTTGTAGTCACCTTTTTGTGTTTGTGGACAACTGATTATATATTACAAATGGAAAATAATCAAGGCTAGGTGGTTAGTTCTGCGAAGTACATGTTGTCAGCAAAGACACCGTTGCGCAACAGTTTTTACAACGGCCGTCTTTTGAGAGGCCAGAATTTTGGTTTTCGTAGCATATTTTTCACTAATCCATGGGTACCACGTCACAGACTTTAACGATGCCAGTCTCAACAAACATTTGCATGAAACTGCTTTTGATGGTTCCCATTGGTTGTTTGTGTATTTCTCACTTAGATGAATATTTGGTGGTTACTTTTGGTGCCATCGGCCCATTGAAATTGACAGAGTTCATCTCATTGCCTTATAAGGAGTTTCATTGGCAGCATGAACATTATATCCCTCTAAAAATCTGCCAAGCTGTTCGCAAACTCAACTTCGGTAGTGGCCGTGCATGATGTTTGCTGTTTCAGACTTGGGACAGCGGGTGACATCACTGGGTAAAGATCAAAATATATGTCTCGCACTGAGACATTGTAGCCAAAATCACGTGCTCTCATTGAAATCTCACGGTAATATCTCACTTAATCTCGCAGTCTTGTTTACCTAGTGTGGTGCTTACGTTAGCGATTTCTATCCTGGTTTCCGTTACCAATTGACATGCGCATTCTACATACTTAGAAATGTCGTCTGCCGCGGGAAGGCAAAGGACCGCTAAGCCTAAAGATTATTTTAAAAACTGAGAGAATGTTTCAGATACTGATGTTTACTCAGATGCAGATACGACAGATAATCCAGAGCCGGATGGTGGTGATAATGCCGGGTTCGGTAAATGAAATTGCAAATATCCGTGTCACGAACAGTGAACAGAATTTTTGCCGACAACGTCGAATATCGACAATACAAATGAATACAATTCGCTCTAACTTGAAAATAGATGGTTTTCATCTGGAAGAATGAGTTTGTGACAATCCTGAAAATTAAGGGAATGTCATAGTTGAAAACGATTGATAATCCACTTGAAATACTGGTTGTCATCAAGTAAATGGAAAACGCACATGAATTGTTTTGTTTACCCTACCTAATTTACATTCATAAGGGAGAACTCGGTAATTGTGCAGTTTTTACACGAGTTCTGGTTGTACCAGCTTCAGAACATCGAATTCAGACTATAAGAATGCTGTGCAAGAGATTACACTTACACAATCAGGGAAAACGTAGACTCTGCTATCAAGACATAAAAATGTGGCTGGCTTTACAAAGACAGGGACCATCTACTTCATGAGAAAAGTTTACTTCTGTGTTAGACTTTTTGTACTTAGTTGACATTGATATCACAATTATTGAGTAAAACATTTCCCCATACTGTTTCAGACATGTCTTTAGACTTCCATTTCTAAGTCATTCACTAAACAAATGGGTTAAGTAACATGTTTGTAAACAAGTCCAACTTTTGAAAATAAAAATTGAACAAACAGTTATTTGTTTGCTCTACTGAGCATTACCATTAAAATGCGTGGGTAAAAATAAGGTGCACACTACCTTATGGAGAACGTTGACCACCGTGCAGTTCTGGCACGTTGCAGTTTATACGCGTGCGACCTGTTTAGATTTTCAGATGTGGAGAACACTGATCATAGATTAAATCTATGGTTACAGCTCCGTGACAAGAGTAGAACTGTGTGCGTGGCGCGTATTACCTGTCAAGTTCTGAGACAGAGAGCATTTAATGAGTTGTTTGACGAAATAAATGTTTGAAAAAACTAATTCAGGTGTTTTTTGTGGTTAGGAAAGTTTATGTTTGAGACTCAGTGACTGCAAAGGCATTGCTCAACAAGTATTTGCTTACCGTATTCACCGTAATAACCACCCTTGCCCCTATAAGCACCCCCCACGCGTTTTCAGACTTTGCTGAAATAAGCGCCCAGTCCAAGAACGTGTACATGCGAACAATGACGTACCTTCAGTCCTAAAACTAGGCTACAGTAACATCTTCAATTTATCAAAAAAGTTTTGCACGGGACTTCTAGACCACCAGTGGCACTGCTACGTTTGTAATTAGCCGTGACTATACACTTCAAAGTAACACAGCGCTTCAAAAAGAACGCAACAGCGTTGCTACTTTCGCGACGACCGTGTCCCACTATGATCTGACCTTTCAGTAGACACATCGACTGTCTTACGAATAAAAATAACTCGGTGTTAAACGCACGTGGCCAGAAAGCGCATGCTACATATATGAACCTAGCTGTCATCAAAGACATTAGTCGGGAACTATCCATTCATGAAACGGGTAGCATAGCATCGGTAAGAAATGAATATTGGCCCTAATTTCCGACAATTTCTAATACTATAAAACATGTTTGCGTTATTTTTTAGATGGATTGTTTGATTAACCATAATTGGTGTTTTTAAGCCGAATATCCGATAAAATGACAACTGACAGTGAATGCTTACACACCCTTACACCAAAAAATAACTGTCAGATAGTTACGTACGCATCCAGCTACACGGCGACTAATATCGGCCTTACCGAAACAAATGTCGAATGTTTTTAGCACGAGACCGGCAAGTGCTGAATGAAACACGCTCTGGTTTAGGCCTACTGCTTGTGCAAATTTCTTTAGACGCAATGCACATCTAGCTCGTTAGATTGCGTGGCTCTGGCCAAAAGACGGTCTCTGCTTTCGCCAATGAACTCTGGTTACACGCATGCGCTCGCTTACTTGCAGACGAACTTCAAAACAAACGTCACGTGACAACAACACGTGTGTTCGTCCAGACATTTTTCTCGCCGTGTTGCCGATCATACATGTAGATGGCACGATGTTGCGCAGATTTGAACTTAATTAAAACTGCCGTAAATCCAGACTACACGGGAACTTAAAAAAGTCTTAGGGATGCTACTTAGAAAACTTAATGAGGATTTCAGGTAATTTGCTTGAGTCGAAACTATTTTTATTCAAGCATTGAAGTCGCCATATTGAAGACGGCGATTTTGAGGCAGTTAGTCGGCGAGTTTTCGCCCTGGGATTTCAGCACAATTTTCTGTAAAATGATCGTAATTTAGCAACAAAGTTTGACAGCAATGCACCACAGTTTTGTTGGAAGTCTTTCATAGATTACAGATACGTCACAGAGCATGAATTTGATGAATATTAGCTTTCGATTTCGCCCGTTTCGGAGACCGTGTTTCAACCGCCTTGGCTTATAATAAGTGCCCCCCCTGAACCAAACTTTTCTAAGCGCCCTGGGCGGTTATTATGGCGAATACGGTAATATTTTATGTAAAAAATACAAATGACTTTGACAGGGAATGAGTGAACCCATACAAAAAATACTTGACTTAGCCTCGCAGTATTTCCTCATTCTATTTTGATTTTGTTCAAACACTATTTTCTCGAAAAATTTGGCCAACTTTAGAATATCAGGGCTCAGAGATACTTAATCAGATTCAAAAAAATATGTTCAGATTCTGTATACACTTTTAGGGATTGTTTTTAAAGTATAAAACCACAAAATAAATACTACAGACATTCTACTTTCAGAATATATATACTTGTATATAGGTAGTTAACTAGTATAGCCTCATACATATCTAGGTCAATACAAGGCCTTATTGATAAGCCCCCAGATAACCTTAGTTCCTCCTGGATTTGAAATCAGTACAGCTACTTTTCTCAGAACCGCTGATTCTTCAAATCAAGTGACACAAACACACATGACTGACCACACGTAATCACATCCCTAAGGAGCAGCTATATATCAATCTTTTATCATAAAAGCACCATCCCAAATCCATCGTCAATTCTTGATACAACTTAAAGAAACTGAAACAGAAACTATGGTCATTCTCCACTTATTTTACACAATTAACTGCGCTGATAGTCAGGCTGCGCTGACAGTCAGGCTGCGCTGACAGTCAGGCTGCGCTGACAGTCAGGCTGCGCTGACAGTCAGGCTGCGCTGACAGTCAGGCTGCGCTGACAGTCAGGCTGCGCTGACAGTCAGGCTGCGCTGACAGTCAGGCTGCGCTGACAGTCAGGCTGCGTTGACAGTCAGGCTGCGCTGACAGTCAGGCTGCGCTGATAGTCAGGCTGCGTTGCCAAATAAACTTTGTAGTTGACTGGTGAGCAACTTAGCTAAGCATCGCAAACTGTCCGTGTGTGAATTTAACGAAATGTGACCCACAAATTGCAAACGTGATCCATCTAATTTAATTTACTTTATCCTGTTCTCACTTGTAAAATGTCCCTTTAAGTACTACAATGGGTATTGTAGGTGTCGTCGTACCGTGAATATTCTTTAATTGTGGACAAAAACATTTGCTAACATACCTACATTACTATTTCAAACACTATGTTTATTTGGTACAAATGCTTAACTTTCCCAAATATAATTCGACAACAGCAGTACCTATGTCAACAACAAAAAGCAAAACATCACTAGAACTCATTTTTGTTGAAAAAAATGGACTAAACGGAGTTCTTTTACTGTAAATGGCATGAAAACTCTGGCAAGGTTAATTGGTTATAGTTGAAAATGAGAATATATGGCATGTTTACCATATCTTGGAAGACAATTAATTAACTGTTCTACCAGCTGACAAAAACAACATTAAGGTTATCTCAAACCTTATTTAGTGACCTTCATTCTAACTCATATGTCAAAAAACTGTAAACTAGTAAAACCATATATAGTCAGAAAGATAAAAGATCATACAATAAACAAAAGATCATACAATAAACAAAAGATCATACAATAAACAAAAGATCATACAATAAACAAAAGATCATACAATAAACAAAAGATCATACAATAAACAAAAGATCATACAATAAACAAAAGATCATACAATGAACAAAAGATCCTACAATAAACAAAAGATCCTACAATAAACAAAAGATCATACAATAAACAAAAGATCATACAATAAACAAAAGATCCTACAATAAACAAAAGATCCTACAATAAACAAAACTGATGTGCCATTATTATCATTTAACCTCCTCTTTAAGTCAAAATTTCATTTTTAAGAAAGGTACATTCATAGCAAAATAACCCTTTGGTAAATTTTAATGAAACCCTTTTCAAATGAAAACTTGACAATTTACCTCAAAAACAGTGTTAGGAATTTTCGATTCCTTGATTTAGTTTTATTTCTATGTCAAATTAACTCACAAAACTTAAGGTATTTTTGTAAACAATAGCAGTCATCTTACGGTGTGCAAACACTCAGTCATCTTCGTCATCTTACGGTGCGCAAACACTCAATCATCTTCGTCATCTTACGGTGCGCAAACACTCAATCATCTTCGTCATCTTACGGTGCGCAAACACTCAGTCATATTCGTCATCTTACGATGCGCAAACACTCAGTCATCTTCGTCATCTTACGGTGCACAAACACTCAGCTTTTAAAAGGAAATCACAACGTTTTTGAGACTGGTGAATAAATACTGAAATTGGAAAGTTTTAGTGAAATTCACCAAGCCGTTTTTGAGAATTCGTATTCTTAAGTTCAAATTATGTCAATTTGCCAAAGCCGAGAAAAAGCGTCATATGATGAGAGACTTCAAAATCTGATGGTTATCGATCAATTATTTGGAGACTGTTATCAAGAAATCCAGTACAAAATGGACAATAGAGATCCAATCGGTAGCTAAAGCGTGCCGTGAGCATGAGATCGAAACAGCCAAATGTCAAATTATCTATCAATTTAATGAATTTGGGAGAGGATTCATCTTTTTCAACAATTTGAAGTGAACGCAAAGTCACAGATGGGGTTCGGCGGCTCAGACTTGGTGCAATTCGTTCTCAACGATCGTATGCAGGCAGACAGACGCATAACTCCCTCAAGATAAAAACTATGTTTTATCTTTGTTACACCATTGATTCGATATTATGGGGACTCAGTGAATGAAAGGACTGAGGGTACATACACAACTCCTCTATGCCAGGCATCGGGGAGGGGGGTTCGATTTCAGTGACAGTCCTGTAACCTTTGACCTCAGATTAGCAGCAAACAGTTCCACCCTTCTGCAGGTGGTTGTGCTAAATCTTTTTCTGTCGCTACATGGTATATATTTCGCATTTGAAGTTCTCCCAGAATGAGGATAAGGTATTTTGCTAGGAAAAGTGAAATATTGTAAAACGACCAATTTTTGTGAATCAAGTTTGAGACATCCTTAATATCATCTAACTCTTTCTTTCAGTTGGATTACATCAGAAACAGCACTAAAATGCCACTAACACACTAACAGTTATAATTCAACAGAGCTTGGCAAGACAGATGAAAAACGAGCTTAGAATGTACTATAGGAAATCAATTATTTATTGAAAATATGCAATAGTAACTGCCTCTGAACAAGCTGTTGCAACAGTTATAGAAAACACAATTGGAAACATCTGGTACTAAAATGCAATGATTTAGCTTCAGCAATGACCCCACTTTAAATAATTTGATCACAACAGCCTGCACTGGAGTTCACTATACGAAAATAGAAGACACCAAATATCGTGCAAAAATTTCCAAATACATACGTAAGCGAGAAACTTCATAGAGTTAACTACATTTCAACCAAGGGGACAATTACAAGTACCTTACTGAGCTTACTTGAATTTTTAGATTTTGAAATTCTCTTGAACACAGAATTAACTATTTACACATACAATGGTTTTTAAATCTGATAATAACGCACATCAGTTGTTGGAAAATTCCACTGCTTAGTCAAGTCAAGCTGACAACACAATATTTTTATTCACCAAGAACGTTTTCCTCTCAGCAAAATTGCTCGACAGAAATGAGTCAAGACCAAAAGCCATCAATTTCAAACTGGTCAACTATCATAACCCAGTTGTTAGGAGCTTTCGGGAACAGATGAAACTCACTGAGCTCATTTCCCTAAATATCCCTCTTTTATTTCCATAACTCCTATGTGATTCCTTGGAGTTGAATTGTATTAGAAAAGGCCCAACTGCACCCTCTAGCACGTCAGTTATTCCACTGTATGCAAATATTGGTGGTCCGTCAAACTTAACACCTATACCTTTTCTTTCATTTGTTGTTTAAGACAAACACATTTAGTTTAAATATCTGCGTCTTGCTGTTTCTGCAGATCAAAGACAATATGCATTTGCTATGTTTTACTTCCATTCCACTGGTTTAGCAAATCAAAGGAAGGCATCTCAACAGGGTCATGTAACATCTGCAAGGTAATTCCTAAAGGAATTCAGATACAAATACTTCAGAAGAAAATGTTGCTGGTCCTAAATGGGATTTGGCCAACTTTGTTTATCATAACAGTAAATTGCAAAGCCTAATTGAAAACAGTTTCCCTATGATTTTCAGTCTCATTGGGTCAAGTCCATCCTTGACTGAATACTGAGACTGTCTTGGAGACAGTCTGGCCTGGTGGACTATTTATTGCTTACAAACATGCTTACAGTGGCTTTGTGATGTGATACAAGCAAATAACAAGAGGGATATAAATCAAAACTTCAAATAATCAGGGTACACCAATGATGCCTTACAACTCCTACAATATAATCTTGAGTTTACCTTATGACATGATGTAGTCCTGCTTCAAAATGTTATCATATAGTATTACAGTTACATGAGTATGCCATAAACATGGACAGGCGCAGCACTGAAAAAAGTAAGGGCTAAAGCTCCTCAGCTCCCTCTCCCCCGGTGCACCGCCTATAAACCACGTGCAGAGTAGCACCTATGGAGCGCCGCCCATGATAAAGAGTGTTACTATAACTTATAACATGACGTAGTTGGTGTCAAAATGATAACATACAGTTGCATGAGTATGCAATAAAGAATGATAACACTCTTTGACGTAGCTGGGTATGTCAAGCACATTTGATCAAATAATTTTCTTTCAATACATAAAAGTATTTTCTGAATCTTGCATGAGTGGAAATTCTCAATTCATGACTTGAACCGTCACACAATCATACGCATGCAATCACGTGACTGTCATTTTTTTACAAAATTTACAATTCTAAAAACCTAAACTGCCCATGACATTTTATTTAAACTACATTTTCTTGCCAATATGTAGGTAACCATGTCCCAGTTTTTTATTTGCCACTTAAAAGGGAAGGCAAACATTTCAGTACCATTTCTGGTTAAATTTCGATTATCGGGTTATCCTCATGGAGACATTTAAAAATCATGCACAACCATTCAAAGACAGCACGAATTGCACCATAACAAGTGACGATAGCAATTTTGAGTAGAATCACCAAAAGGTAGTTTGGTATTCTTTTAAACATAAAACAGACACAATCTGTGACCACAAATAGTTATCAACTGTAATGTTAGACAGTGACCATCATCTCTAGCTGGCCCCAGTTAGACAGTGACCATCATCTCTAGCTGGCCCCAGTTAGACAGTGACCATCATCTCTAGCTGGCCCCAGTTACACCGTGACCATCATCTCTAGCTGGCCCCAGTAGAGATAGTTATCGGTTGCTTTTTTGCGACTTGTGCCTCATACTGATTTAAACATCAATGTCGCTTTGTGTTAAGTACCCTTTGCACATACAGTGTCACCTTGATGTCTTTAATTCCTTACAACTCGAACAAATTCTCCCATAATCAAACCTTTTTCCAACAGTCCTTCTTTGAGTTACCCAAATCTGCGCGCACTCCTGGAGGACTCGGTAAAAATAGGACCCTGCGCAGTGTAAAAAGGGCCAGTTGCAGATTTGTGCAAATAATGAAGGACTGCTAAAAAACTTCGATTACGGGAGTATTTGTTAAGGAATGAAAGACATGGACAGCCTCCTAATGTGTCCCTCTGTATGCAAAAGGTAGTAATAACAACGTGACTTTCATGTTTTAATTAGTATGAGGCATAATTCACCGAAAAGCTTCCGGCATATGAAGCTTCTGAAGGAGCTTCATCGTCTCTACTGGGGCTAGCTAGAGTCCAGACGGTCACTGTCTATTTGCCAATGTCTTCCACAACTTTTGTAAGAAAAATAACGAGCAAAAAAGTAAACTGATTCAAAAATCAAAAACACAGGTGTTTTGGAAACTTTCCAAACCTGACTCGTTATCTGACACACTTTACATCATAACTTTAAATAACAATCTCACTGACAAGTTGTTTATATTCAAAGCTACCCCATTGCCAAGCAGTAGGCCTAATGACGCTTTGACGGTCACGTCAACAAGCGTGGGTTCGCCCGAGTGTTTTAATGGATCCAGCTAAATTAAGCAGCGCAATCGTAAATTTAGTAGGCAGCAATACTCACCGCACATTCTAGCAACAAAGACAATAAATTAACAAGAAAAAATTATCCTTCCACACTAAAAAACGACGAAAGATCTTGACACGTCGTATAAAATTTTTATATAGAGTCCCGCTACTCGCTTGACCTCACAAGGTTAACGTCATATCCGGGTCAGCATTCCCAATTCATTTCTTCAGTCATACATATGTATATGTTGCGTTATATGTGTGAATTTTACTGATAAATTCGTAAGTATATTGAATTGTTACACAAAACTTCTCCATAGTTTCAATATTTGCATAAAACTGTTGCAGCAATGTGCATTGTGGGTAATTTAAAGCGCCATTTTGAAATATTTTGGTGTCCCTTTAACTATCCTTTTGTTTACAAAATGAGCAAAAGAAAAGCTCCAACGTCTGAGAATGTCAATTCTGATTTTTGTGAATTTTTACTGGGTAGGTAATCAAAAGCTGCATTAATATCATGGTTAATTTCATTTTTGTTCACGATACTGAAGACGAAACAAATGTCTTTTGTTCTTGCTTCTGTTGCTTAGACTTACACTTAGTGTACCTAATTATCGGACGGAACCTAAATATCGGACATTTCATAGAATCTTACTTGAAGCATAATCTGAGAATTAAATGACACCAATTTTTGTTCCGTTGTAATGCATTCAATGTTCGGCACCATCTCGTTTTTTACAGCGTTGCCTCGTTTTGATTTCACCGAGAGAGGGTGCAATTTAGACCCCCAAGTCGGCCTAAAATGGACGATCGCATAAATCGGTTATAAAAGTTGAAAATAAAATCTTTTTCCACAATGACACTATCTCATTGAACTGACAATATGTCACTGTTCCATTTTTTCGTTTGTTTTTAAACTCAAGTCAAACCCTGACCGCGCACGTGCGGGTGTCATATCAAGAAGCCTAAGTGATACTAAAAACTGCAGTGAGTTTGCACGTGCTTTAGTCGTCTGCACTAATTCATCGAAACGACTTGGCGCCGTCATCAGATTTCATTTTATGGATTTTTTGTTGCGAATGGACCTGGGTTCTAGCAGCATATATGTCAAAACACTCGAGCTGAAACTTGGCGACAAGGTGCCCGCGGCCATTACATGGTTAGTCAGTTTTCCGCGGTGTGGCGTATGGAGAAACATGGTGTCCGATATTTAGGTTCTCCGAAGGTTTGGTTGTTGTGTTTTTTGAAGATCAGTCGAAACACAAATGTGGCTTTCAGTGATAAGATATAGTAACAGAACAATTCTGTGAAGGTAAATCTTTATTTCAGCAAATAATTTACAACAAGCCGTAGTATTTTCATTTAAATATAATGCAAAATGTGCCAAAACGTCCGATAATTAGGTCACTTGACTGTAGTGTTAGTGTAGCCACAGGCGTTATAATACTACAAGGTATGACACTCCCGACTAGAAATTCCTCGGGTGCTTCACTTCAGCCGTCCATAGCAAATATAAAACTCAACAAATTTACACAAAACAGAGGTTCGACAAACCATGAAGATTTGTTCTTTCTCCCAATACCATTCACGGTGTCCTGTTCCGGCGACTTCGTAAGAAATTCGCAGTCAAATTACAAAAATGTTCACAAAAAGCCCACACACACTTTCATCGTGGGCCGCTCGAGATCAAGGACGGTACGGAAATTGCCGGTGAGTTACGGAAGTACTCAATAGTTTTTCTACTGGCGGCTAAGTGTCTAATTATCGACATCGTGACTTTACGCGACAAACCGGCAATTTCTATACCGTCCTTGACCTCGAGCGGCCCACGATGAAAGTGTGTGGGGGCTTTTTGTGAACATTTTTGTTCTTTGACTGCGAATTTCTTACGAAGTCGCCGGAACAGGACATTGTGAATGGTATTGGGAGAAACAATAATTCTTCATGGTTTGTTGAACCTCTGTTTCGTGTAAATTTATTGAGTTTTGTGTTTGCTATGGACTGCTAAAGTAAAGCACCCGTGGAATTTCTAGTCCGAAGTGTCATACCCAGCTGTATAGAGACTATGGTCGACATACAGGTAGCTGCTTGGTAAATCACACACACACACAGGCACACACAGACACAGGCACACACAGACACAGGCACACACACACAGAGGCACACACACACACAGGCACACACACACACACACACAGTTTTGTTCCAAAGTAGCCAACCATGTTTACTGGTACCCTGGTGAGCTGGTATCACTTTCACTTTACAGCACTATTGACAGATTCTTTTTGACAAACTTGATTTCCTTTTCTCCGCTGAAATACAATCAAACAAGATGCAAGAAACCTCCGAGATCCTTTTAAAAATATCTTTTGCAACCAAAAGTTACCATTAACCAATATACCATTAGGCCATTTTATCAGTGTGCCCACGGCATTTTTATCTTTTGGTCATGTATGTAGGGGGATTCCAAAATCCGTCTTTGGTTTAATTTTTTTAGGATAACAATAATTGATCTCCAGATATAAGAAAGCAAAATCTTCCAGTCGGGAGGTTCATTCATCCTAAAACCAGTGGAATTGTGATGTGCCGAAATCTTCTCAATGCAGCTTCGGACTAGATGTGCGGCCATGGATTCTGATCCCAGGGACTGTAGTTTGGTTTCTGGGTTAGGGGCATTTTCGGTGCATTTGTATTGTTAAATGTGCGGGTCTGTGAATTTGTCCTGATGGTTTATGTTGGGTGGTCCAGGACTGAAGTTTTGGGATTGTAGCAGTCTGCTTCAGGAATTGTTTCCATCCCGTTATTGTACATTGCCATATTAAATAAAATTACAATCAGCTTGAACATCATACATATCTTCCAGCCTTGTTATTCTAATAATCTGTAAATTGATGTATTTTTGCTGACCAAGGACTGGGTGGTTTGTACAATCTATTCTGTATCAAGGACTGGGTGGTATGTACAATCTATCCTGTATCAATTTTAGAATTGGCTAACTATGAGAAGAATGTCACCCGTCAGATGCATAAATACAACGCCTACCGGAAAGCTGCTGGGGTGTTGTCAAAACATCCGACACGCATAATGAATGGAACTGAAGCCAAAAAACTGGTATGCATACATTTAATGGAACTGAAGCCAAAAACTGGAGTATGCATCCATTTAATGGAACTGAAGCCAAAAAAATGGTATGCATAGATTGAATGTAACTGAAGCCAAAAAATGGTTTGCATTCGTTGAATGGAACTGAAGCCAAAAAATGGTTTGCGTACATTGAATGGAACTGAAGCCAAAAAATGATTTGCATACATTGAACGGAACTGAAGCCAAAAAATGAGTTGCATACATTGAACGGAACTGAAGCCAACATTGAATACCTGAAGTAAAACAACTAGAGTTGATGCAATAAAACAGCATTTGGAAATGTTTCTGTTATTTGCAGCAAGGTAATCGGCCTTTGAAAATTGTGCAAAATAAGGAGAGTACCCATAAGCTTGGTACTGTGTTTCAACATCGTTGATGGAGGCAGAACAGAGTTATGTTTGCCCATTGCTAGACTTCTTACCGAGTCTGAGGAATACTGCTTAGTTTGTATGCAATATATGTCGGGGTGATAGAGGTCCTGGATTTTGAGAACCAATCTGATGCCCATTATTTTGTGGAGAAAACTGAGCCTCAAAATGCTGCACCCCTTTAAGTGACCCTGTATGATTTTCCTATGGTGATCAGAGGAACAGAAAAGTTTTGGTATCTTAAAAGGATTGGTACAAAAATAATGCAAACCGTAGTATGATAATTCTTCACTTGTGTTTGACAAAAATAATTTTCAAAATTGTCTTTTTTCCATTTTTCAAAGGTTGATTACTGCAAATAATAGAAAATTCACCAAAAATTGTTATATGACATCTACACCATACCTACCTTGCTAGTAGTAGACTAAAACTTTTCTTAATCTTTTTATTTGTGGGAAAATTTGACAAAATAGAATTTCACTTATTTCACATATTGTGTGTTAATAGGATACCAAACCTGGTTTTGGTCTATTAACAGATGCTAAAAAAGACTTTTCCATCCCGTTCTCTGAAACAAGATATATACTCTGTAACGTTTGGAGGAAAGTTTGACTACTCCTTACAGAGACTGCTAAACAGGCAAGTGTGACCTGCACTTTTAGCAGGTCACACTGCAACTGTAGGAGACCACCCACCAAGGACCACAATATTCCATTTGTGAGATAGGGAGTATGAGTTTTTAGTTGATTCCTGCCTTTAATGTGGACGATTGACATCAAGGCTGCATTAGCAAGTGACAGAATGAGGATTGGTTGAAATCATCAAAACCGGGTTTTGTAACCTTTTAAATAAACCAAGAACTACTGCACTAAGACTGCTGTACAAGTCAAAAATTGTTTTCATTTTTTGTTTGATAAATAAGCTGTGATGTTGTTCTGTTTTAAGTTGTTTTATTTTCAGGACGGTATTGGTGACAAGATTGGGAAAAAAATAGATGAGTTCCTTGCCACTGGAAAGCTGGAGAAACTTGAAAAGGTGTTTTGGGCATCTCTAATGTATTTGTTTGTCGATGATTATCAACTATTGTGTTTTGAAAAGTTACTGGTTATGACCTTTTTGCACAACTCTTTCAGTCTGAATACAGCAGCGGCCTGTTTACACAATTAAGACTAAAATAAGCTGTGCACCACTATTGGCAGAATGACTTTGTTTGGGTTCGTGGAAGTACCAAGAAAATTTTGCATTTATGGAATTTGTGATACATTAAATGCTTTTGTTGCTTGAGCTTTAGATAATTTGTCAGTCATATGTTAAGTGCAGTCAGTGTTACTGTTCTTTAAGTTCATTTTGTAATGAAGTGCAAACGTTTTGGTATCCACCAGAAACAGCCTTCTGGTATGGCAGGTACAGAAATCTACTTGTAGTATTTGTGTAGCACATTGGTCTTTGGCCTTTTCAACATCAGAAACTATATAATTATTGGTAAAATCTTACCAGTTTCCAACAAAAAGAATTTTAACATTTGATGTTTTTGCAAATCCCTACAATTTCTCACTACATATGACGGTGTTTGTAAGATAATCGTCACTTGTATTGTGTCCTAAATTTGCTGAGGTTTTGCTGCAACCTTTGACCTGACTTGTGACCTGACCTTTAGGTGGTTGTACCTAGAATTGACCTGATTTGTTAAAATGCCTCATGTCTGGGCATTTTAAACTAATTTAAGCCAGTTACTATGGTGACAGCATGTCATGCAACTGGCTAGACATTCTGCAACTAAAAATGCTGGTTGTCCCGGTGACGGTATCTTCATTGACCAGTCTCAGTTGACTGAACTCATTCACTGTTTATGCGCAGCACTTCTATAGGACATGTTTAATATGCATCACTTGAAATGTACTGACTTGAGATGTAAATAAGAAACACTTATTCTTGTCAGATGTAAACCATTGTGTCTTACTTCTTATAACCTTAAAATTTGATGTTGCGATCATTGTTTCATTTCATGTAGATCTGAAAGGCGTTAATGAAGCTCAGTTAAAAAGTCATTGTTTTTTTCTATCCCTAATATATGACCTGGTATTCCATCCATTTGAAATCAATGTGTGATTTCAAGCCAAATATGATTCTGAAACGATTTGTTATGCTTATCTTCCAATATAAGCTAAATAATGCATCACTAGGTGGCGGTGGTCGCAGTAATAAATTTCATGCCACTGTCCTTCTCTATTACTGTATGTTTTGTGTGATTTGAAAGCAGTGTTTGATGGACAAGGCTAAAGCATTTAAAAAGTTGTAATAATGAAAAAGAATTTTGCTTTATTCCAAAAAGCCTGAACTACTCTTCATCTGTTTACAGATCCGGGCCGATGACACATCCATAGCCATCAATCTGCTCACGAAGGTCACTGGCATAGGGTATGTATTAATGGCATTTTTACAGTACAGGTATGGTCGCTGTGGAAACTGTTTTTTTTTCTACTATTATTGCCGTCTTTATTATTGTTGCTGTCTTTTACTTTTGTTCGTTGCCATGGTTTTATGTTAATAATAAGTGAATGCTGGATATAGCTGTATAAATTGGTATTTAAAGCTGCCATTTCCCAATTTTCTGTCGGACAATGAATTTCGACTTGGAACACTTGAGACATGTCATAAAACTGCTCACATCTTCCTTACACTGGGAGTTACTGGCACGTCATTATGAGAGTCAACAAGTTGGCTTGACCTAGCAGATAATTTTATGTGCTGAGCAGGACCTCCAGAAATACTAGACTATAAGGGGGCAGTGTGGCCTGGTTGATAAGTGCCCGCTTTCTTTACTCGAGGTCGTGGGTTTGAGTCCCACCAGGTCACACTGCTAAACCCTTGAGCCAGGTTTCTAGCTCCTCAGCTCGATTTTAACCATATATTAATAAAGCATAAAAATATTTCCAAGTGATCAGTGCAATGGGCCCAAATGCGAGGCCTGCGCACGTCTGGTACAACGTGTATCAGACCGCCTGCAATTATTTTTTCCCCAAGCCCAGAAATCAGTTCCAAGTTCAGACAAGTTTTATAACAGGTAATTGGTGGGCTAAAGCAAATGTTATCTTTTTGCCAGAAGGTGGTGTCACTGCAGCTTCACCATTTGGGCTGGGTATTTTTATCCAAAAGTATTTCTATTTTTATGCGCCCACATATTTATATGTGGACGCATTATGCTGTCATCTCCGTTCGTCCGTCCGTCCGGCTTCCGCTGCTCTATCTCCAAAACGCCTTGACCTACCGTATTCGCCGTAATAACCGCCCAGGGCGGCGGTTGAAACCCGGTCTGTGACGTATCTGTAATCTATGAAAGACTTCCAACATAACTGTGGTGCATTGCTATCAAACTTTGCTGCTAAATTACGATCATTTTACAGAAAATTGTGCTGAAATCCCAGGGCGAAAACTCGCGGACTGACTGCCTCAAAATCGCCGTCTTCGATATGGCGACTTCAGTGCCTGAATAAAAACAGATTCGACTCAAGCAAATTACCTGAAATCCTCATTAAGTTTTCTAAGTAGCTTCCCTAAGACTTTTTTTTAAGTTCCCGTGGAGTCTGGATTTACGGCAGTTTTAAGTACAAATCTGCGCAACATCGTGCCATCTACATGTATGATCGGCAACACGGCGAGAAAAATGTCTGGACGAACACACATGTTGTTGTCACGTGACGTTTGTTTTGAAGTTCGTCTGAGAGTAAGCGAGCGCGTGCGTGTAACCAGAGTTCATTTGCCAAAGCAGAGACCGTCTTTTGGCCAGAGCCACGCATTCTAACGAGCTAGATGTGCATTGCGTCTAAAGAAATTTGCACAAGCAGTAGGCCTGAACCAGAGCGTATTTCATTCAGCACTTGCCGGTCTCGTGCTAAAAACGTTAGACATTTGTTTTGGTAAGGCCCATATTATGCCGCCCATATTAGTCGCCGTGTAGCTGGATGCGTACGTAACTATCTGACAGTTATTTTTCGGTGTAAGGGTGTGTAAGCATTCACTGTCAGTTGTCATTTTATTGGATATTCGGCTTAAAAACACCAATTATGGTTAATCAAACAATCCATCTAAAAATAACGCAAACATGTTTTATAGTATTAGAAATTGTCGGAAATAAGGGCCAATATTCATTTCTTACCGATGCTATGCTACCCGTTTCATGAATGAATAGTTCCCGACTAATGTCTTTGATGACAGCTAGGTTCATATATGTATCGCGCGCTTTCTGGCCACGTGCGTTTAACACCGAGTTATTTTTGTTCGTAAGACAGTCGATGTGTCTACTGAAAGGTCAGATCATAGTGGGACACGGTCGTCGCGAAAGTAGCAACGCTGTTGCGTTCTTTTTGAAGGGCTGTGTTACTTTGAAGTGTATAGTCACGGCTAAATACAAACGTAGCAGTGCCGCTGGTGGTCTAGAAGACCCGTGTAAAACTTTTTTGATAAATTGAAGACGTTACTGTATCTGAGTTTTAGGACTGAAGGTACGTCATTGTTCACATGTACACGTTCATGGACTGGGCGCTTATTTCAGCAGTCTCAAAACGCGTGGGGGGGCGCTTATAGGGGCATGGGCGGTTATTATGGCGAATACGGTATGTTCATGAAATTTTGCATGTGTTCCTTCCGTGGATGGTATGGCATGAGCGAGCTTTCGAACGTATCCGACTACCGGTGTGCCCCCTAGTGGCAATTTTAGTTTTTTACGTTTACTGTATATCTTCAAAAGTCCTGAACGGATTTTCATAAAATTTGGTATATAGGCACCAACTAGTGAGTTGACGCTGTACTGCCGTTTTCGGATGGGTTCAACGTAGTTTGCGCCACCTAGTGGCCATTTTTACTGTTTTCGAGTCTGTTTTTTGCTTCCACCCCTCTATCAACCAAACCACTTAAAGGATGATTGTGAAAATTGGCATGTATGTTTTTACTATGAATTGAATGGCTGACGCTGATTTTCCTACGATTTGCTTTTCTGTGGTGTCTCCTAGTGGCAGTTTTGTTTTTATTGCGCTTATGGCTGTCTCTCCTAAACCGTTTGAAGGATCATTACTAAATTTAGGAAGTGTAATTATGTGACGTTGACAACAGATGAGGACAACTTTCGGACGGATCCAACTACCGGTGTGCCCCCTAGTGGCAATTTTAGTTTTTACTCTGCGCGTGTAAGCGCAGAGTACTGTTGTTCCTGTGTTTTCTTTAATTTTATTTTTATTCTTCTTCCGAACAACTTTGAGGCTGAATAACTCCAAATTGGGTGCTGGTACGGTCTTTAAATTCAGCATATGACTTTTGACAGTATATAAATTTTGATTGGTTATATAATCATATTCCATATTGCACCGGAAGAGGTCGTTTGGTACAAAGGTCATGTAATTTTCAAAATGCTACTCCTTCAGTTTTAAAGCTATCTTTTTCAAATTCGGTGCACAGGTATAAGTCAACAGGACAATTTAAAAAATTACTTTTCTAAGTAATCGGGTCAATCAATCAGGTGAAATAGGTCAAAGGTCATTAGGTGCAAGCTAAAATTTTGAGCTAGACACTTCAAATTGACTGGTCTGATTGCCACAGGTAAATCAAATCGAAATCTAAAGTTTCAGGTCATTTAGTGCAAACATGGGGTCATTAGGTGCATTTTTCTTCTGAAAATTTGACCTTTTCAATCAGCAAGTATTCTGATGTGTCAACCGTTAGACAGCTGTGATTCTCAGCATTAAACACATTTTCCATGGGCTTTGCAATAATTCTCCTAAAGATGCTTAAAATACACCGGATGAGGTCAATTAGTGCAAAGGTCGTGTAACGTTCAAAATGTTATATCTCTTACGTTTTTCAACGAATTCATTTCAATTTCAGCACACTGGTGTAAGTCAACATGCCAATTGAATGCCCTACTTTACTTCGCAATAGGCCTTACCAATCAGAAAAAATTGGTCAAAGGTCATTGAGTGCAAACTAAAATTTTGAGCTAGAGACTTCAGAATTACGTATCTGTTTACTAAGTGTGATTGAGTTTGAATTCTAAATTTTCAAGTCATTTGGTGCACCCATGGGGTCATTAGGTGCATTTTTCTTTTGAAAGTTTGACCACTTCATTCATCTTGTATTCTGAAGTGCTTAAAGTAAAACATCTGTGATTATTAGCGTTAACCACACTTTTAATCGCGTTTACAATTATTCTCTCATCGGGGCTCATAATGCACCGGAAGAGGTCAATTAGTGGAAAGGTCATCAAAATATTAACATGTAATTTCTCCTACAATTTTAAAGAATTAATTTTCATATTGGTAAACGGGTTGCTGTCACGCCGTGACAATAATCTTTCTAGTTTACATTTACCTCTGTATCTTCAAAAGTGTTCAACGGATTTTCATAAAATTCGACATGTTGGCACGTATTAGTCAGATGACATTGTTCTCCCGTTTCCGGATGGATGCGACATAGTTTGCGCCACCTAGTGGCCATTTTTACTGTTTTCGAGTCTTTTTTGCGTCCACCCCTCTATAAACCAAACCGCTTGTAGAATGGTTATGAAAATTGGCATGTACGTTCATACTGTGAAGTGGACGACTGATGATGATTTTCCGACAAGTTCAAGTACTGTTGCGCCTCGTAGTCACAGTTTTGTTTTTTTGCGCCTATGCCTGTGTCTTCTAAACCGTTCGCAGGATCTTTACTAAATTTAGAAAGTGTATTTGTATGATGTAGGCAATGAACAGCGAGAACTTTTTGACGGATCTGACTGCTGGTGCGCCCCCTAGTGGCAATTTCAGTTTTTAGTGTTTAACTCTGTATGTTCAAAGGTCCTCAATAGATTTTCATTAAAATTTTGAATATAGGCATCTCAGGACTTGGAATTTTCCGCGGAAACGCGGATTTCTGCTTTTTTCAAATGTTTTGTCCACGTATTTTATTATATTTTCGCGTAAAAAAATTGGACTTAATGTAAAATTTCCGTGGAAAATTTCTTTCTTACCACAGCATTGCCGACGACTTTCACCTCGAAAAGCAGAAGCTGCTCTTTATGTTTCAGAGGAACGTAAATTGTCATCATTGCCGGGGCACCTGGAATAGCGTGGTCTTCTTCAATGGCGTCTCATGACATTTTAAATCGCGGTGACAAATACTACGACTCTGCAGCCAAAAATGTGTGGAGGTGGAAGTGGACGGACAAGCTAAAAGGACGTCCACATCGAGAAAAATTCGAGCCCCCCCCTCCGTTTTCAAGGATGGGTGCATGCATATTTGGAGTCGTAAAAATTTCCGCTTTTTTTGTCATGGGTCATTCTAACCCCTGCCATGTATTGGTGAGGTGACGCTATCCTCCTGTTTTTGGATGGAATCGAGGTATTTTGCGCCACCTGGTTGCCATTTTTGCCGTTTTCGAATCTTGTTTTTGGCATCCACCCTTCTGTCAACCAAATCATTCTAGGGATGGTTTTAAAAAATGGCATATATGTTCTCAGTGTAAAAGGGATGACGTTTGATGATGGCGACTGACTGCTGTGGCTCCTCCTAGTGGTAGCTGTGTTTTGTTTTTTGCCCATAGCTGTATCTCCTAAACCCACTGCAGGATCTTTATTAAATTTAGTGAGTGCATTTGTAATGAAGATAACAACAGATTTCAACGACTTTCAGGGGGATTCAACGGACACTGTGGCCCACTTAAGTGACAATTTCATTTTATTCTGTTTTCCTTTGTTTTTCTGAAGTTTCTTGACACATTTTTATAAAATATGGCATGTTCCAGTTTTTTGATGGATTGTATGTTTTTGCGCCATCTTGTGGCCATTTTTATGATACAAATAAATAAGCCTAAAAGCACACCATTTGCGATGCATTCGTGGACGCATTTCAACACTCTGCGTTGCTCTTGTTGCAATTGTTATAAGGTGTGTAAGTATCTATCTTATCACACTACACTTATGCTGCGGAAGGAGATTCATGCCAAGGTTTACATTTTTGAGGTCAGTGGAAAAGGGTCGCGAGTGGAGTGGAAGATGAACATTTTTGGAATCACTTTTTGTAGGAGTCTGCCAGAGGAGTGATTTAGAATAGTTTTAGAATATATAGATAATGGTGGGCTATCTCTTCTAGGCATGTCTCTATAGATTATCATGTGGTAAATCTGCTTGACGTGTCTCTCTATTTGGATAACCAACTGCTAGACATGTCTCTTTCTATATAGATAATCATGTGGTATATCTGGTAGATATGTCTCTCTCTATACAGATAATTGTGGTATATCTGCTAGACATGTCTCTCTCTCAAAAGATAATCATGTGGTATATCTGCTAGACATGTTTCTCTGTATAGATCATCATGTGTTGATTTCCTTTTGGAAAAGTTTCTTTGTAGTTTAGTTGTTCATTGTAATCTTTAAATAGATATCGTTTGGCAGAATTTTGTTATTTTTGGGTGATTCTTTTCATACTTGCTCACAGTCCTGCAGCTGCTCAGAAACTGGTGAAAGAAGGACTCACTACCATAGAAGGTAATGACAGTGCTTCAACATTAGACTACCGTGCATGCCAAAAGTGTTTTGACGAAATGACCCAGGTTTCCCCGTCATGACGGCGAGATAGAATTCATAGTCAGAGTAGCCTTCTCTCATGACCGACAATTAAAGGTAGTAACTTGGCTAACCCATTATGTGCAATTAGAATATTGCCACCGTAATAGTTGTTACCAGTAATTACAATATTGCTGCTGTAATAGTTGTTACCAGTAATTACAATACTGCCGCTGTAATAGTTGTTACAAGTTATTACAATATTGCCGCTGTAATAGTTGTTACCAGTAATTACAATACTGCCGCTGTAATAGTTGTTACCAGTTATTACGATATTGCCGCTGTAATAGTTGTTACAAGTTATTACAATATTGTCGCTGCAATATTTGTTACCAGTAATTTTTGCTGTTTACACAATCAGCCATCGTAATGGCAAAATAATGATATTTGGTTTTGTCCCAAATTCAGGGCTTGGAATTTTCCGCGGAAATGCGGATTTTCGCTTTTTTCAAATGTTCTTTCCGCGTATTTTATTATATTTCCGCGTAAAAAAATCGGATATGATATAAAATTTCCGCGGCAAATTCCTTTCTTACCGCGACGTTGCCGAAGACGTTCACCTCGAAAAGCGGAAGTTGCTCTTTATGTTTAGGAGGAACGTAAATTGTCAACATTGCCGGGGCATCTGGGATAGCGTGGTGGGATTTTCAATGGCGTCTCGTGTGATTGTAAACCGCGGTGACAAATAATGCGGCTCTGCAGCCAAAAATGTGTGGGAATGGGAGTGGAGGAGTGGATGGACGAGATAAAAAGACGCAGACGCACGCTACTGATGGTGGTAGCGTTTTTTTTTTTTCAGTCCTACCGAATTTTGTCGGCGAAAGGTTCACATCGGCTATTTCAAGGCCGGGTAGCGTGCATGTTTTGGGCCGTAAAAGTTTCCGCGTTTTTTGTCATTGGTTATTCCAAGCCCTGCAAATTGAAGAATTCATATCGAATTTGTGCGTGTGTGGGGGTGTGGGTGTATGGGTGTGTGTGTGTGTGGGGGGTGCGTGTTGGGGAGTAGGTGTGTGCATGTGGATATGCTAGCATGCTCCTTCACACGTGCATTTTCAGTCTCATCAACAGCCATTTGTTTGATATAAGGCCGTCTGGCAATGCCTGACCCAGTCCCTCCTCTGCACTTCTGTGCTCCATTAGTTTTCCACAGGTGATTGCAAGCGGAATTTGATGACACTCTCTCACCACTTAGGCTCTTACCTGACCATTAAACCTTGTTAATGTCTACTTTATAAATGCTATTTGACATCGCAATTGCTCACTTAATTCTTATGTCTTTTACCATGGAACATCTTAAAGCTGCACCCCTTCTTCAAATTCTGACAGCCAATATCATTTTAAAGAAGTTGTATTCCAGTTGTGCTTACTTTCTTATACAAGCACACAAGGCTAATGTGCTTAAGAAATTGTGTTTATTTCGTGAAATTTGTGTACCGTATTTGCCCTAATAACCACCCATGCCCCTATTAGCGCCCTCCCTCACTTGTTTTCAGACTTTGCTGAAATAAGCGCCCAGTCCATGAACGTGTACGTGCGAAAAATGTGTTGTAGTTATTTCACGCCCTCAACAGGAATACAAATTTCTTTGTACACATGAAAACTGCGAATCGAAGACTAGTAATGAAAAAATCGACCGGCGTCAAAAGTACGTGGCCAGGAAGCGCGCGCTACATACATGTACTGGCTGTCATCAAAGACATTACTCGGGAACTATCCATTCATGAAACGGGTTGTACAACATCAGCAAGAAATAAATTTTGGCACTAATTTCTGATAGTTTCTAATACCATAAAAGAGTTATGCGTTATTTACTGACATTGAATGCTTACACACCCTTACACCGATAAATTACTGTCAAACATTCACGTATGCATCCAGCCACACGGTGACTAATATGGGTCTTAACGAGACAACTGTCGAACGTTTTTTAGCAGATGAGACCGGCAAGTGCTGAATGAAACGCATTCTGCTTTCTACTTGTGCTAATTTCTTTAGATGCAATGCACACCTAGCTCATTAGATTGCGTTTACTGTGGCAAATGAAGTCTGGTGACACGCACGCGCTTGCTTACACATGCAGATGAACTTCAAAACAAAAGTCACATGACAACATGTCCAGAGATTTTTTTTCTCGTGTTACCGAGTAGGCCTACGATCATAGATGGCACGATCTAGCTCAGATTGGACTTAACTTGCCGTTAATGCTGACTCCACGGGAACTTAAAAGGAGGATTTCAAATAATTTGCTTGGGTTGAACTGCCATATCGACGATTGCAAGGCAGTCAGTTGGCAAGTTTTCACCCTGAGATTTATGCACAATTTTCTGTAAATTGATTGTGATTTTACAGCAAAGTTTTATAGCAACGCACCACAATTTTGTAGAAAGTCTGTCATAGGTTATAAATACGTCACAGAGCGTAAATATGATGAATCTTAGCTATCGATTTCACCCGTTTCGGAGACCGGGTTTCAATGGTCTTGGCGGTTATTAGGGCGAATACGGTAATAAAAATGGACATCTAATGAAATCTGCATTAGTCCAGTAATTTTTTTAGTCCATTACTTGACTGTTTAAAATCTATTTTAGCCTCAATAGGCCCTTTCATACTAACATCGAAACGTCAATGTTTTGAGTAGTTGCGGATAGTGTGAGCGGTTAACTTCGGTCCTGGATCGAAGTTAACAGCACCAGTTAACTTCGCAGCAAACCGGTAGAATTTACAGTGGAGTGTCGACTCTGTGGAGCAGTATGAATCGTTCAACTTCGCTCCCTTCAAAGTTATTGTCAGGGGCCACTGCTATCGTCAAAAATTTCAGGACAATGTCGTCGCTAATAGTTGCGTATATTTTGCTCGGATAATGACCAATCGAATTAGAACAAACTTTATTTCAATTAGCTCATGTAAATGTTCCCAAAATGTCACTTAAAAAACCTTAGCGTGCACGCAATGCCTCAGTGTTACTTTGTGATTACTTGGATGACAACAGCGTCACCTACCGTTTACTTCGATGTCCATTAACTACTGAAGCCGGTATGTACAGTTCAGTTAACTTCGCAGTTTACGTCGACACTCCACTCACTCCAGAGTAAAGTGAGTGTGAAAGGGCCTAATATTAATAGAACTGAAACTACGCTTACATGCTCATTTATTTTTGATGCGCCCACATATTTATATGTGGACGCATTATGCCGTCATCTCCGTCCGTCCGGCGTCCGCTGCTCTATCTCCAAAACGCCTTGACGTATGTTCATGAAATTTTGCACATGTGTTCCTTTCGTGGATGGGACGGCATGAGCGAACTTTTGGATGGACCCGACTACCAGTGTGCCCCTTAGTGGCAATTTTAGTTTTTACGTTTATGTCTGTATCTTCAAAAGTCCTCATAAAATGTGGTACATAGGCACTTATTAGTGAGATGATGCTATCCTCCTGTTTTCGGATGGATTCGTTATAGTCTGCACCACCTAGTGGCCATTTTTACTGCTTTCAACTCTGTTTTTTGCATCCACCCTTCTATCAACCAAACTGCTCAAAGGTTGATTATGAAAATTGGCATGTATGTTTTTACTATAAAGTCGACGGATGACTATCATTTTCCGACGACTTCGACTATTGTAACGCCCCTAGTGGCAGTTTTGTTTTTTTGCGCTCATGTCTATGTCTCCTAAACCGTTTGCAGGATTTGTACTTAATTTAGCAATTGTATTTATATGATGTTAACAACGGACAACAACAACTGGTGTGCCCCCTAGTGGCAATTTTATTTTTTTACCTTTACCTCTGTATCTTCAAAGGTGCTCAACAGATTTTCATAAAATTTTGAATAGGGGCATCTATTGATGAGATGACGCTATCCTCCTGTTTTTGGATGGAATTGAAATATTTCGCTGTTTTCAAATCTTGTTTTTGGCGTCCACCCCCCCTATCAACCAAATCATTCTAGAGTTGGATTTGAAAATTGGCGTATATGTTCTCAGTGTGAAGAGGACGTATTATGGTGGCGACTGACTTCTGTGGTTTCTCCTAGTGATAGTTTGGTTTTGTTCTGCGCCCATAGCTATATCTCCTAAACCCACTGCAAGATCTTTATTAAATTTAGTAAGTGTATTTAATTGAAGATAACAACAGACGAGGACGACTTTCATGTGGATCCAACGGACGCTGTGCCCACTAATGGCAATTTCATTTTCCTTCGTTTCTCTGAAGTTCCTTGACAGATTTTCATGACATATGGCATGTTCCCGTTTTTGGATGGATTGTATGTTTTTGCGCCATCTAGTGGCCATTTTTATGATATGAATAAGTAAGCCTAAAAGCACACCATTTGCGAAGCATTTGTGGGCGCATTTCAATGCTCCGCTTTGCTCTTGTTAGGTAAAGACTCATAAATTTAAAAGCTGTCATCACGACCAGGATAATCTTGAAAATTGCATGTTTATCTGACTCTTTTATGATGTGTGGGCTATAATTTCATTCTTAGCATCAACTCATTTTGATTAACCAGTTATCTCATTATTTGCAGTTTAATGAGGCTGAAACACGGTCCCTTATGAGCTTGATTTCTACAAGTCTTCTTAATCATTTATAGGTTATCTCAAACCTTATTTAGTGACCTTTCTTCTAACTCATATACCAACAAACCAGGCCATGTCAACCAGTAATAGTATACATTTTCTGAGAGAAAAAAGATCGGGAATATAGAAATATATTTTTATACGCCCACATATAAATGTGTGGGTGCATATTGCTGTCATCTCTGTCCGGGCGTCTGACATTTGTCATCTGCGGCTGTATCTCCTAAACCTCTGAAATTTGTCAGGTGTGTTTCTGTGGGGATGAAGACATAGGACTGACCTGAATACCACTGTGCTTCCTATTGGCAATTTTATTTTTTTACGTTTGCCTCTTTATCTTCGGAGTGCCTCAATGGATTTTCATGAAATTCGGCATATAGATTTTTAATATGGGTGCAATGAAGCTATTTGTTTTTCGGATGGATTCAACGGGTTTTATGCCATGTTGTGTCCATTTTTGATATTTTTTCGTCCGTTTTCTGGCATCCGCCACCCTATCTGCCATATTGTTCAAAGCATCATTATGAAAATTTACAGTTGTGTTGCTGATGAGAAGGCCACGACTGATGTTGACTTTCGAATGGGTTTGACAACTGTGTCACCAAATGGTGGCAATTTTGTTTTTTTTTAGTCTGCGGCCGAATCTCCTTAGCCCTTTGAAGAATCACGAAATTTTATAGATGTGTTCCTATGAAGCTGACGACAGACGACAATGAGTTTCGGACCGATTTGACTACTGCTCTGCCCCTAGTAGCAATTTTATTGTTTTAGGATTTGCATGAAATGATGCCTTCCCGTTTTAATACAGATTTGTCATATTCTGTGCCACCTGGTGGCAATTATGAGAAATTTAAGTACGATTTTGACGTACACCTTCGTATCTGCCAAATTTCACATCCGACTATTGTGGTGACCCCCTAGTGGCATTTGTTTGCATCTACGGCTGTAACTCCTTAACTGCAGGTATGGTTATGAAAATTGGCGTTTATGTTTCTACTATGAAGAGGACGATGATGATGATTTTCAGACGGCTTGGACTACTGTGGCGCCTCCTAGTGGCAGTTTTTTTTCTTCATCTGGCTGTACCTCCCAAGCCTTCTGCATGATCTTTATTAAATTTGGCAAGCGTATTTATATGAAGTTGACATCGGACAACTGCTTTTTGGTGACAATTTCATTTATTTCCGTTTCCTCTTTCTCTGAAGTTCCGTCAGTTGACGGATTTTTATGATATTTGATATGTAGCTTTTTATTAAAGAAGCAGTGACAAGTTTCCATTTCAGATGGATTCGAGTTATTTTGCGCCATTTGGCGGCCATTTATGTCATACAAATGAACACCCCTAGAAGCACACCATTTGTGGTGCTTCCTTGGGTGCATATCTACGCTTCGCGTTGCTCTAGTTTTTTATCTATTCGACAAGCTACCCTCATTGTAAATATTACATTAATAAATAAATAAATATATTTTAATTATTTTTTGGTCTGTTTTTTGTCGTCTGCCAAACTGCACAAATGGCAGATATGATTCTACTGACAAGATCATGGCTGACGATTTTCATAGGGCTCCAACTATTGTGGTGCTCCGTAGTGACATTTTTTCGCATCTACGGATTTAAATCCTAAACCCCTTACAAGATGTTTTTGAAATTTTGCGATACTTTTATTCCTGTTAACTTGACATCAAGTGGATGGATTCCACTTCGGCTGTTGTTTCTAGTGGCAGTTTTTTCGTTTGCCTTTGTATCTTTGGACTGATTTTCATGAACTTTGGCAAATAGTTTGGAGAGATGACACATTCCCATTTTTGGATGGGTTCAATGTATTCTGTGCTAGCCAATGGCCATTTTTTATAATACTAATAAACACCCCTAGAAGCAACACCGTTTGCGGTGCAGTCGTGGGTGCTTTTCAACACTCCACGTTGCTCTTTTATGTTCATGTGTCATTACTTTTATTACATTAACACCTTCATTTTTAAGAAAGTTACATTTATAGCAAAGTAATGCCTTGGTCAAGTTTAATGAAACCTTTCTTAAATTAAAACTTTACTAGTTACCTCAAAAACACTGTTTGGAATTTGTGATTAGTCTCTTAGCTTGGTTTCTATGACAAATCAACTTGCAAAACATTGGTATTTTTGTAAAAAATAGCAGTCATATTTGTCTTTGTTACATTACGCAAAACTAGGCCTTTATATTGAAAATTCTAACAGCACTGTTTTAAGTTTCGAAAATTTCAGTGAAATCCACTGAGTCGTTTTTGAGAATTCATGTTCCTAAGCTTAAATTAAGTTGATTTGCCAAAGCTGAGAAATAGCCGATTAAGTTGTGAAACATGCAAATCTCAGCGTTGTCGATTAATTTATCAATGAAAACTTGTTTTTGATCAATATAACCTTCGTATGCCTTAAGTATGTTCTCTATTTCACATTCACTCGCAATATCAACTGAATTTGCAGTGCATAATTAACTTAATTATTGCTAAAACGTCAATGTTGTTACTGTCTCCAGTTTGACAGGCGGAATAAACTATTGACCTAGTTTTAAGTAGGTCAACAGGTCATTGTTATACTCACCATGCGCCGGGAGACTATTGTGAAAACAAGCACAAAATGGATAACAGAAATTGAGTTGGTGGTTAAAGCACGTTGTGAGCATGAGATCCAAACAGCGAAATGTCAAATTACCTTCAAATTATGGAATATGGGTGAGGATTTATCTCTTCACAACTTGCTGTGTTCATAAACAGAAAGTAACAGAGGTGTCTCGGAGCATTTGTCCTCAATGGTTGTATGCATGCAGATGCACAACTCCCTCAGGATCAAAACTGTCTTGTCTTCGTTTTCCCGGGCATCTTTCTATCATATGTACACCTCGTTGACTCAACATTATGGCAACTCCCTGAATAAAAGGACTGAGAGTACATATGGAGCTGTTCTGTGTCTTGTGGGAGATTTGATTTGAGTGACAGCCCTATAACCTTTGACCTAGGATAAGTTATAAACAAATTTTCTCGCTCTTGTGCAGTTCTGTTGAATCTTTTTTATTGCTACATGGTGTATATTTAGTATTTGAACTTCCCCGAGAATCAAGATAAGGTATTTTGCCAGATATATGTGAAATATTGTAAGAAATGGCCAATTTTTGTGAATAAGGTTTGAGATATCCTTAATGTTTTGTGGGATTGTATGTCATAATATCACCTAACATTGCTACAGACAAATACCATGCATTCGGATGTGATTTTTCTGTAAACTTTGCCATGGTGATTTTATTAATGCCATGGTGATTTGTTATATCTAACATCAAAATAGATTTGAAATGTATCAAAAGTTTCATAGAAAGTACAAAGGCAATCTTATTTGATATAGCACCTGTTGATTTTAAGGTGAGGTGACAAGTAATTATTGAGGCACTTGTCTAAAGTTTTATTGATTTAATACCCCACTTTATTGATTCTCTTGTAGATTTGAGGAAGAATAAAGATAAGCTAAACCACCATCAGCAAATTGGACTTAAGTGAGTGAATTTATCATGTTATGATTTGTTAATGTTCAGCACAACATATGGCAGTAAACATGGATTTCTACTTATTTCACATTTCTCAGTGCCTACATTAAAAAGGTCTACTATAGCCATCTTATTTGGTAACAACTTGTGTCTGTCTGAACAACCTGGGTCCATCTGGTCTTGAGGAAAAATTTGTTCAGAACATGTAGTGAATTACTAGTCTAAGCAAACATGCTGTTTTCTTACATTTAGGCATTTCGAAGATTTTGAGAAAAGAATCCCCAGAACAGAAGTGGAAGAATTAAGAGTGAGTTGAGTGGCATTCACCTTTCTAAGTTTGCTGTTTCTGTTGTCTCTTCTGGAAGAAATTGATTTCAGTGTTGTAGGAGCCGTGGGCATTGAACACACGGGATAGTCGGATATTATACGTTTATTCTCAACAAGGTTGACGTTATGCTTACTGTCCGACAAGGCCGGTTTCACTGAAACAAATATAACGAATAATAAGTCTTTGGAAATACAGCGTTCACGTTACAATACAATAAAGATATTCCACGTAATACAGCATGGGCTAATCAGTCTTGCACAATACGAGAAACAGCCAGTGAATTCTACGGTAATATGACAAAAAATAGTATAAACTTACAATGATATAGGCTCTAGGCTCCATAAAAACATCGTTAGCGTTGTACGCGTTACCAGTATAGCAGTTCATGTCAAGAAGGTCAGATAGGAGCGGAACGTCGGTTATATAAGAAGCTTTAGCCAATTGACACACGTAGTATTATGTAACCTTACGCACTATAAAATAAAATAGTGCATCATCAAACTCCCCCCTGTAAACTACAAAGTTTACACATAAAGTAACTGAATCAATAAATCATAAATCAAACATCTGACAAAAGTAAGACAAGCTTAGTTATGGGTCTAATGAGAGACGTAAACTGAGTTCTAACTTTAACAACTCTAACATGTCCATCACTGCCAGGAAACAGCTCCACAACATGTGCCATCTTCCAAAAATTCCGGGGAACGTTATCGTCAACAATTAGCAAAACGCGTTGACCGATAAATTTCTGTGAGCACGTTTCCACTTTAAGCGTTCTTGTAGAGTGACTAAATATTCCTTTCGCCATCGATTCCAAAAGCAGTTGGCCAGATACTGCACACGCTTCTACATTTTGCAACAGGTAAGATCACTTTCCTCGAATTTTCTTGGCGGCACCATCCACTGCGAGCGTAGTGTCAGAATGTGGTTCGGTGTCAACGCGTTGATGTCATTTGGATCGTCAGTAACAGTCGTCAACGGCCGGCTGTTGATGATGGATTCGACCTCACAAATGAAAGTGGGGAAAGCATTGTCGTTGTGATTTCTCCCATGTAACCTTAAAAGACCATTAAGTATCTTCCTGATACTGCGAACTTGACGTTCCCACACGCCTCCATGGTGGCTTCCAGTCGGTGGATTAAATTTCCATTTCACCTCACGGCTCAACAACTCATCATTGATCTGTTGCTGGTTCCATCTTGAAATCTCCAACCTCAATTCACGGTCAGCTCCGCGAAAATTCGTTGCATTGTCGCTGCGGATTTCTTTCACTTCACCTCTCCGAGCCATAAACCGACGGAGAGAATTTATAAAGGAGCTCACATCGAGGTTTCTTGAGATTTCTACGTGAACAGCTCGCATACTAAGACAAGTGAAGACAACTGCATATCGCTTGCATTCTCGCCGTCCTTTCATCACAAACGGTCCCAAATAATCAACGCCCGACCGAGCAAAGGGGACGTCATAAGAGACTCTATCTGCAGGCAAGTCGGACATTTTCTGGCACGACGCTGGAGCCTGTAGGCGTTTGCATGTAACACTGTCGCAAAATTCGTCGCACATTTGAGTTGGCATGGATAACCCAGTAAGTTTCGCGTATTTTCGCTAGGGTATGGTTTCTTCCTGCATGTCCCAACTTCTCGTGTGCATCGCGTATAATCAAGTCACTTAGGTGACTATTCTTAGGGATAATTATTGGGTGACGTTCCGTAAATGGTATCTCAGCACACTTCAACCTCCCTCCAACAACCAGAACGCCGTTAACATCAAGCACAGGATTGAGGGATACGATAGGGCTTGCTCTTGAAAGTTTCCCGCCGTTCTTTAGTGCTGAAATTTCTGATGAAAATTCTTGTCGCTGAACACTTTTGATGATCACGATTTTTGCAACGTTAAGATGTTCAACAGTCAGTTGAGCGTTCTGGCAATCAAACTTCTTCTTGCGAGCCATTCGGCTGTCAACAAAACGTGCAATCTTTGGGGGATCATGTACATTCGTGGCAATTTCGGTCTCGACAACCTTTCTATCTGCAGCCCACCTACGCAATAAATCCTTGAAGTGCAATAACCACGCACATCCGCGTGTCAGCTTATACCAGCTTGAGTAATGTTGGATTAAAACAGTTAGCGGATCTCCAGGGGAGTCAGTGCACATACCGTATGAGTCGACTTTGACTTCAGGGTCAGTATCGGGGAAACTTGTGACGATGGCCTGCGTTGGCCAGTTGGCTTCCGTCTTCCACAAGAATTCGGGTCCGTTCAACCAGCACGTGTTGATCAGCAGGTTCTCAGCACTTGTACCCCGTGATGCTACGTCTGCTGGGTTTTCGGTTGTTTTCACGTATCGCCAGTGACTGGGGAGCGACTTGTCACGAATCTGGCTGATTCTGTTGGCTACGAACACTTTGAATTGCCTGGCATCGTTGTTAATGTAGCGCAACACTGTCATGCTGTCGGTCCAAAATATGACATCGTCAACAGGAAACTCTAACTCATTTTCCATCATTCTGCCAATACGTGCGGCAACTGTTGCAGCGGTAAGCTCCAGCCTGGGAACGGTGATGGGCTTAAGCGGTGCTAGTCTTGACTTCGCCATCAGGAAAGAACAATGTATACGTTCTGAGTCATCGACCTGTCGCAAGTAGATCACACAGCCGTATGCATAAGAGCTGGCATCTGCGAAACAGTGCAGTTGTCGAAGTTTTACATCCCCAAAATCAACAGGCTTGAGGCAGCGGCCGACAACAAATGATTCAAGCATGGAAATCTGTTGTTGCCATTCGATGAATTTCGATCGGAAGTCGCTCGGAATTTCGTCATCCCATCCAACTGCGCTGCAGCAAAGCTGTTGAAGATAACGTATGGCCGGAAGCACTGCCGGTGCGGCGAAACCAAGGGGGTCGTAAAATGATGATACCATAGACAAAATACCGCGTCTGGTGAAGGAGTAGTCTTTCAGACGAGTCTTGAAAGTAAACACGCTTTTCTCAACGGACCATATCGCACCCAAGGCACGACTGGCTGGCAAATCGTCAATGGCCAAATCTAGGGTTTTAACTTCTTTGGCGCGGTCACTTTCAGGGACACTATCAATAACGTTTCGGCGATTACTCAACACCTTCGTCAGGTTGAAACCACCATTGGCACAGACGTCTCTTAGTTTGCGAACAAGGCGAACAGCTTCTTCAGTTGTCTCGACAGACCATAGACAGTCGTCTACATAAAAATTACGCTTAATAGTGTTGTAAACCACTGGATCGTCGTACGCAAAATCATCTGCTGTTTTGCGCAGCGCAAAATTAGCACAACTGGGTGATGACGATGCGCCAAAGAGGTGGACAACCATCTGGAAATCTTCTGGCTCAGCGCTGTAATTACCATCTGGCCACCAAAGAAAGCGAAAATAGTCCCAGTCATGTGGCGGTACACGCACTTGATGAAACATAGCCTCTACGTCCATCATGACTACGACTCTCTCTTCCCGGAACCTGGTAAGCACACCAACAATAGAATTGGTTAAATTCGACCCAGATAGAAGGCAGTCGTTTAGAGCTTTTCCCTGGCATTTGGCGCTTCAGTCAAATACAACCCATACTTTGTCTGGTTTATTTGAGTTGTAAACACAGTGGTGCGGGATGTACCACACTTTGCCTTCCACAGGTTTCTGGTCGGGTGGTACTTTACGAGCATAACCTTTGCTCAGAATGTCGTTCATGAAGGTTTCGTAATCATGTCGATAGGTGGAGTTGCTCAACAATCTTCTTTTAAGACCTCTTGCTCTCGATTGGGCTATCTCTCGGTTGTTCGGGAACGTATCACTTCCCTCTCGAAAGGGCAATGGAACTATGTAGTGACCATCTGCGTGCTGAACGCCTCGGTTCACAACATGTAGGAATCGTCTGTCGTCTTGGGAGTAGACGGCGTCGTCCTTCTCGTTAGCAGCATATTCGCAAAAGTCGTATTCGAATAATTTCTGAAGGAGCTGGCTTTGACTGACATCCTTCATTTGGTCGTATATTGACAGTTGTCTAGTCATTTCTGTGGTTGGGTTTTCCGTCATAAACACATAGTTGCACGAAATAACACGCGTTGACAAGTTCTGCAGTGCTATGGAAACGGGGCCGATGATCAACCATCCGAGTCGAGTCAACACAGCGTAGGGACCACCGTCTCTGCCAGTTACAACCAATAGTGGTTCAGTCGCCTTGGCGCAGTTACTGCCGATAAGAAGGCCGATGTCAGCATCGGAGTCTTCATCTGGAATGTCTACATGACTTAAATAAGACCACTTGACCACGTCTTGAGCGGTGGGGATTCCTTCTCTAGATACAGGAATTTCGTCGCGGGCGTATACAACAGGGAGGTTAATGACGTTCCGGCCGGTCAGATCCTCTATCTGCAGTCCAGTGACTGCCTGCGTTACAACCTCTGATTGTCCGTGCATGGTTGTGAGCTGAAGCCTGCTCGGCACGCCATTCACATTCAATTGATTTAACAGATCATTTGTCACAAAACAGCCTGATGAACCATTGTCAAGGAAGGCATAGGTGATGATACTATCTTCAGAATCCACCTTCTTGATGCGCACAGGTATGATCGGCATCATAACTGTAGTGTTGTGTGACGTAGTGGCGAATGTACCCCGGCGATCACCACCACGATCACTTAATTCTGTGTTCGTGGTCGCATCTCGGCGTTCTTGTTGGGTATCATCTTGCCACTTGTTCTGTTTGGCTGCTGCGGGTTGCCGCTTGGGAACTTCAAACCCGTCGATGTGCATAATGGTTGGGTGTCATTTGTTGCATTTTTTGCATTGTCCTTTGGATCTACAATTTTTCGAAGAATGTCTGGGTTTTAAACATCCGAAACATAATTTCCGTTCAATCACAAATCGTCTTTCCTCGTAAGGTTTCGCACACAAAGCGTTACAAACATCTACGCGATGGTTGCTGTTGCAGTAGATGCAAGAGACAGTTTGATGCTGGGTAATGTTCACCTCTAATTTACCAGTTGGTCGCTTACCGAATACTGGGTCAGAAAAGATGAAGGACTCATCACAAACAAAGTCACAAAATCTTCGAATGTCACGTCACGAGTAAATCTGCCGCGAATCTTACTGGCCTCGCGCCGCCATCTATTTTGCATAGGCGCAGGCAGTTTTGACATGAGTTCTTGAAGATTTTTGGGATGGTCAAGTTGGATTAACTGATTAATGTCTTTCAAGGCGTTATAAGCAGTCTTTAGAACAATTGAAAAACGGGAAATCAGCACAGAATCTTCTCTTGGGATCCGAGGAAACTCCAAAAGTTTTTGAACATATGCTGTTGCCACAACAAAACTATTGCCATATTGTTGCTCTAAGAGCCGTTTGGCTTCAGAATACCCGTTGTCCGTTGGCATATGTAAACAGCTTCGCACAAGGTCATTCGCATCTCCTGAGGTATACTGCTCTAGATAATAAAGTTTATCAATCTCGGAATCCAGCTTGCTTTCTACGCGAACTTCAAACGCCTTGATGAACTGGCGGTACTGGTCTGCATCCCCGTTGAATTTCTTTATCTCAGGTGTAGGCAAGGACCTTCTAGCAACGAACTCCAAAATACCCGAAACGTTCTCGGGGCTTGGCATAAAATAACGAGAGTTCACAGAAGGTGGCGCTAATGCGGGAGCGACGGATACAGCCGGAGGATAGTAACAAGTGCTAACAGCTGGTGTCGCCAATGCGGGCGAGGACGATGTAGCCGGTGGATAGTAATGACAGTTCATAACAGGTGGCGCTAGTGTGGGAGCAGCGGATGCAGCCTGCCACATAGTCACTGGATCACAAGGTACACAGGGTGCAAACCTAGGCACTGCAGACACAGCAGGTGTCGACATAGACACAGTCACTGGATCACAAAACGAAGATACGGGCACAAAGTCTGATGCAAAGCCAGGCACTGTGAGCACAGCAGGTGTCGACATAGTCACAGTCACTGGATTACATAACGAAGATACGGGCACAAAATCTGATGCAGATTCATTGAGTGACGAACTGTGAGGGTTGCGAGAGGGGGTATGCTGTTCACTAACGTCATCGAACCCGGCTTCCAACTCAGCCAACTCAGCGTGGATCTCAAGTTCCTGATGCTTGAAACATATTATACTGTCCTCCTTGCGTCGTTCCGCATCCAAACGTAGTTCTTCTAAAACCAACTCTTGCTGTCATTTCAGAATGTCTTGCTTAATTCGCAGTTCAGCTTTCCTTGCTCGTTGGGTGGCTCTTAGGTCACGCTCTGTTGGCTCCCTATTCCCGGTATCGATGTTGATAGGGGCATTGTGTAACTCGTCCGCTGTTCCTGGATTCATATCCAAACTCTTGGTAGTCTCTTGAGCAGTCATTTGAAACAATATGTAGGAGCCATGGGCATTGAACACACGGGATAGTCGGATATGATACGTTTATTCTCAACAAGGTTGACGTTATGCTTACTGTCCGACAAGGCCGGTTTCACTGAAACAAATATAACGAATAATAAGTCTTTGGAAATACAGCGTTCACGTTACAATACAATAAAGATATTCCACGTAATACAGCATGGGCTAATCAGTCATACACAATACGAGAAACAGCCAGTGAATTCTACGGTAATATGACAAAAATAGTATATACTTACAATGATATAGGCTCTAGGCTCCTTAAAAACATCGTTAGCGTTGTACGCGTTACCAGTATAGCGGTTCATGTCAAGAAGGTCAGATAGGAGCGGAACGTCGGTTATATAAGAAGTTTTAGCCAATTGACACACATAGTATTATGTAACCTTACGCACTATAAAATAAAATAGTGCATCAACAAGTGTTAAGGAGTGAATATTTTGATAACAAAGAAAAGCAATACTAAGCATTTAAATGCACCCACGGCTGCTCTGCAGGGCCTCTAGGCTCTAGGGATGTTTATAAGAATAACAAAAATGACTATTAGATGGTACAAAATTCGTCGGACCTGTCCAAAAATGGGAAGGAATCATTGTCTTCTGAATACAAAACTGTTTTTTAAATTTCATGAAAATCCAACAACTCAAACATTACAGAGGCAAACATGGAAAAAGAAATTGCCTTTGGGAGGCAAAGTGGTGGTAGTCAGATCTGTCAATCTGTTGTCAAGTTAATAGCATTACATTAGCCAAATTTCCAAACAGATTTGCAAGGGCTTTACGAGATCCATCTGCAGATGCCAAAAAAATGTCACTAGGGGGCACCACCATAGTTAAAATATAATAATTGCAGGCGGTCTGATACATGTACCAGACGCGCGCAGGCCTCGCATGTGGGCCCATTGCACTGATCACCTGGAAATATAGTTGGACCCATCATAAAGTCCATGTCAATCATGCTTGTTGCTAAAACACGTCTGCCAAATGTTCATAATGATGTTTGAGCATTTTGGTATTTACAGAGGCAGACGACTCGAAAGTTATGAAAATGGCAGCGCACAATACGTTGAATCCGTTCCCAAAATGGAAAGGTGCTGTCGTCTTCATAATAGAAACTTGTTTGCCAAATTTCATGAAAAATCATCAAAAAAGACTTAAGGTACAGAGGTAAACCTAAGCACTTAAAGGCGAAGGCAACCTTTTTTCAGGTCATTTTCATTAAAAATTAAGGTTTGTTGATTATCCCAGACATATTTTCCAATTAATTACGGCTTCTCATATCGTAATTGATTACATGTGCTATACTCCGGAAACGACGTTTAGAGAATCTCGAATTATGTGCCAATTTGGTTCTGCATTCGAGTTTACTGTGAGGATCTGTACTACTGTTGTTTACTGTGAGGATCTGTACTACTGTTGTTTACTGTGAGGATCTGTACTACTGTTGTTTTTGTGCTGTTTTCCTAAAATTGTCTCCACATCTCATCGACGAGTATTCTACAACAGGCTAGGTTGTTAGAGAACTCAGTTACGCTGGATTTAGGGATCGTTTAGTTTGTAGTAACCTGAAAATGGCCGGAGTAGGCGACCCATATCACAGTGACCGTAGTGATGTGAGTGATGGAGACATTGTTCATAGCAGTGGTGACGAGGAATTTTTTCACGGACAGTCAGTGGGTGGGGATATGTTTGAGCCGGAGTATAATGAGGCAGACGCACAGGCACAGGCAGGTGTTGAGAGGGATGAGGCAGAGACTGAGGACAGACGTGGTGGGACGTCTTGGTGCAAATGCACGGTGTGCACTGTTATGCTGACCTTTATGGAATGCCTATGCTGTTCACAGGACGACAAATTCTCCTCCTCACTGAGTGTAGAACTGGGCCTGTATTCACACCGACTGCCCAACATCGCTGCAGGGCTGCTTACAGGCTCTGGGCTAGAGACAACAGCACAGTGCGAATTACTGCTAGTCCCCGGAATTGCATGCTCTGGGGTACATTCAGAGGCATGGATAACAGTAGATGAAGTGCCTCCAGTCACTGTATATAGTGGCCACAGCTCGTGAGGCTTCTTGCTTCAAAAATGCACTTCTCGGGGTTGGCGACGGGGCACTGCCAGGAATCAACAGCGATCGTATGGTACCCGTTTTCAGGCATTGTTTTGCAGGGACCTTCATCAATGCAGGGTACACATCTCTTTCATAATCCGATGGCAGAATATGCTTGCCACACACTCGGTAATTCTTCACTGCTTTGTACGTTGCGTGGACGGCTAACGCTGCATTCTTGTCACGAACCAGCCAAGTTTGGCGAAGTGTGTCATCTTTCGGAAAGTGATGTAATAATACACCCAGAGTATGCGTGAGACGATAATGAGTCCATCCCGATACGTAGCAACAATGAGGCATGTTGATTGACTCGTAGAGGTAGAACTATGACTGACTTGACAGCTCACACAGTTATTATATGAAAAGAGAAGGTGCATAGTTTTTGACTCCCTGAACATCACTTCCGGATTATGGCATGAGTAATTAATTACATTACAAAAAGTCGTAAGTAACTGAAGAATATGTCTGGGATAATTAACAAACCTTTTTTTCTGAAAATGGCATGAAAAAAGGTTGCCTTTGCCTTTAAAATTGCCACTAGGGTGCAAAGTGGTGGTCAGAATTGTTCAAAAGTTGCGTGTAGCCTTTACCGAACTAATCCAAATACCACTGTGCCTCCTAGTACCAACACTTTTTTATGTTTACCTCTGTATCTTCAGAGTTCATGAATTTATTTTTATGAAATTTGTTTAACATTCATCAAATAATTTTGGACGACAACTCATTCACACACAGTTGTTTTTATTTTTCAGACTGCTTGTTTCAATGTGATAACAAAGTTGGACAGTGATTTTGTAGCTACAGTTTGTGGTAGTTTTAGAAGAGGTAGGTAAGAGTTTGTTTTAATCTTTAACATATGTAAATTGTTTGATAATAGTTGAACATAACTCTACCTAAGGCCCCTTTGATGGTGTTTGTTGTACATCTGCGATTCCAATTCACCAATTTTGTTCAAAAACTATAGGGCAAAATTGATCGTTTTTGTAATTTCCGTTGATTGTAACGTTGTGAATGAATTTTTCAAAAATATTACCTGGTTGTAGCTGTGTTGAAGAACAGGAAACTGCCTTAATCAGAGCTCGACTTATATTAACTTATCCAGTTGGACAAGTAGAAATGAAATTTACTTGTCCTGACCTATAAAACACTTGTCCAAAGGTAATTAAACTCAAATTATACTTTCTAAACTTATGAATGTCGCACCAGTTGCCAGGATATCACAAGGGGGGGCAACATTTTGTCTGCAAACATTTGCGCAAAGCACGACTAGACCTAGTGGGGGGTTTGCCCCCCTCCCGCCAGGAAAATTTTTCTGTTTTTTCCTCTAAAAATCAAGCATTTTCCTTGATTCCAGAAGTATTATCCAAGAAAGAAAAAAAAATACGGAGAATATGTCAAACTTGAAAAACTGCAATTACCACAGAGTCGAACTCGCGACCTGGCGGATAGAGCGTGCGTGCTTTACCACTGCAGCACCACGATTTCACTCGAAATTTAATTCTAAGAGACCTACTTGTTTATGGTCCACAGTGTTTGCGCGTGAAACCTACTTCTTTTTCTAATGTTTACTACACCTTTTATATTTTGTGTAATCAGTTCGTAACAAATTTGTTGTATTTAAAATAGTCTTCAATTGCCCAAAAGACCAAATCTGTTTTTTGCGTTGGCATTAATGACGCGATTGCTTTGGAAATCGTAAGTAAAGGTTTGACAAAGAGAGAATTATGAGTTTCTGAGTGATTCACTAAGGCTTCGATTAAAATTCACATCTTACCAGCAGCTTCTATTTTTTCATCGTCACTCAGATTCCATTTTCTTTAAAAAATGAAGTAATTTTCTTCATTACACAGTGAAGCAGACGACGGAAACGGAGTCGTAGTGCCCAGCGCCACTGCCGGTCGTCTGGGATATCTCGGGAGAGCCTATACTTAGCCATAGTTCCGTTACTATTGCGCGGTGTTCCGAATTTGACACTTGAAATTGGATCTGAACCCCCCCCCAAACACACTAAAACTGCACACATTTAAATCTTGTTTCAGCCGTATAATGTTAATTACCGGGGTTAATTAATAAACTCCACATTTCCCTGCGCTCTTGCTGTTTTATTTGTTTTTGCGGCAGCCAAGGGCGGGGGGGCCCTAAATCCGCCTATGTGCACATTATACCTGTCAGCACAAGCTCAATAGACGTGTAGTATTTGGATTTCACCAGTGAACACGCTACAAGTTTACCCTGGCTTTTCAATTCAGTATATGTTTTTCATAAGCTGCTGAGTGAGCCGTCGTTTTCGTTTACTGGTTTCATACTGTTGCTTGGTGGTTTCACGCCCTTTGGTCTGGTTACCAGTTGCAAGATTAGAGCTCCTTGACTTGAAACCATACCTAAACTAAGTATCTATTTCAACATTGCAACTTAAGCCACCGATGCAGACGACAGTTTCCACACATGTCATAACACAGTCGAATGTCGTAAAGTTTTATTAACACGTGCTAGCGAGTTATCGCTACTACATGTGAGTCTTATACGTAAATCAAAAATTGTAACGATCAAGTGTCAAAATGTGTTGACGAGCAAATGATTGAAACTTTACTTTCCGTGTTACCGCCCAGGGCGCTTAAATTGGGAATCTAAAAACAGCAGACTTCAGTTAAAATAATAAGTCGGGGGATTGAAGTACCGGTCTTCGAAGGCCTGCGCACACGATACAGTGGCGTCGTGATCTTGAGTGTGACTGGGTGTTTACGTACCTAAAGTATTCCTACAGGTAGTCGTGCGTTCAGTAGGGCAAGTTTCTTGAGAGTAAAGACAGATTAAACAAGACTCCGCTAATTCGAGGTGTATTTTTAAGGGAAGCACTCGATTGTGTAAAGATTTGCTTCCTACTGGACACTTAAGCAACCAAGCAGGTGCCAATGATTGACAGGTCTTACTGAATACTTTGAACTTAGATAGGCAACCAAACATATGCTAATGATTGACTGGTTTTCTTATTGAATACTTTCAGCAGGGTAACATTTTATATACATTGTATATTTCTTTTTGAGCTTAAACTCAAAAAGAAATATACAATGTATATAAAATGTTACACTGCTATTTTTCAATGCATGTGCTCAACAATCGGAAGATACTACTATTAGGCAATAGGGGTACTTGTTCAGCTGCCAAACTAATGAAGCAAAAACACATCTTGCAAAAAGTTATTAGGCGAATCAAAAGTTAAAAAAACATAAGTTTTTGTTGTCGTGGAACGTGGACAAAATGTTCGACTTGCACTAATTGCAAGTTGATTTTTTGCACTCTTGCTTTTGGTTGGGCGCTTCCATTTTGGTGTCAGAAGTGAAAGTCCTTAGAAACATGCTTATTAACCAAGACCAATGAGACAAATCGTCAGGAACCTTCCATGATCAATCAAGGATCAAATTTCTTATTTCTCTATATGTAGCAATGAATGTCTGTCCTTCAAATGTGAGTGATGATCAAGTGGAAGTCATCCATTACTCTAGAGAGTGCCACAATGAAACTTCTCTATTCTCAGGATAAATAGCCTTCCAAGAAAATACCAGTCAATTTTCATGCAATAAGGGAAATTATGTCAATCTCTAGAAAATCGTTTTTAAAAACAACACAGTCATATGATAAGTAAAATGTGAGCATTAATTTTTGTGCACGTAGTAAGATTTTGTGATCATTGAGGATGTAAAAGTAATTATATAGTTTTATGGGTAATAGCTACTTACAAGGGTCTCACATTTTGAGAACCAGTTTTGTGCCATGAATAACAGGCATCAAAGTGATTTCTAAAATGTGGGACTCTGGAAGTGACTATTTCAGTTTTATTGGACTACAATTGATATTTAAAAAGTTACTGTAATTGAGTATAACCAATTACCTTAAAGCTTTTTTGATTGTTGTTTTTAGTAATGAGACATTTTTGTCAACTGTGCAGGAATTCATTTCATGTAAAGTGCACTTTTCTCACATCAGTGTTGACATTAAAGAACTTTAAGTAATAATCACTTACAGGAGTCCTGCATTTTTAGTAATAATCACTTACAGGAGTCCTGCATTTTTAGTAATAATCACTTACAGGAGTCCTGCATTTTTAGTAATAATCACTTACAGGAGTCCTGCATTTTTAGTAATAATCACTTACAGGAGTCCTGCATTTTTAGTAATAATCACTTACAGTAGTCCTGCATTTTTAGTAATAATCACTTACAGTAGTCCTGCATTTTTAGAACTAAGTGATGGTGTAAGTTGTGTATTTGGGTAACTATTAAGAAGAATCAAGTTGAAGCTTTTTACTGATTAACTTGTTTTCAGGTGCAGAGTCCAGTGGGGACATAGATATCCTGTTGACACATCCTTCTTATACATCAAAAGACAAGAAAATTGTAAGTATTTGTTTAGACATTGTTTAGCTTGCAAGCCATGTGCCAGGATTGATGTCAAGCTCTTAGTGCAAGCCATGTGCCAGGATTGATGTCAAGCTCTTAGTGCAAGCCATGTGCCAGGGTTGATATCAAGCTCTTTGTGCAAGCCATGTGCCAGGGTTGACATCAAGCTCTTTGTGCAAGCCAGGTGCCAGGGTTGATATCAAGCTCTTTGTGCATTAATCTGTTATAGTTAGTTCCTCCCATTTTCATGAAGTTATTCTGTCATTGTGAAGTTTGACAAAAGCACTGAGAATGGCTGGTAAAACAGTTGAGCTTGATGCCAAATGTGCAGCAACGTTTTATTATGCGCTCACATATTTATATGTGGGTGCATATTGCCGTCAGCTCTGTCTTGGCTGTATCTCCTAAATCCCTTTGCAGGATCGTATTGAAATTTGGCAGGGGTTTTCCTATGCGATTGACGACAGGGGGCGATGAGTTTCGGACCGACCCGAATACTGGTGTGCCCCCTAGTGGCAATTTTAGTTTTTTTGTGCCCACATATTTATATGCAATCTCATATTGCCGTCATCTCTGTCTGGGCGTCCGGTGTTCGGCGTTTGCAGCTGTATCTCCTGAATCCCTCTGAGGATCTTGATGAGATTTGGCGGATGTGTTCCTGTCAAGCTGATGGATGACAACAAATTTCGAACCTCTCTAACTACCGGTGTGCCCCCTAGTGGCAATTTTAGTTTTTTACGCCTACCTCTGTATCTTCAAAGGTCTGCAACATATTTTCATAAAACTTGGCGTATAGGCATCTATTAGTGAGATGACACTATCCTCCCATTTTTGGATGGATTTGACGTAGTTTGCACCACCTAGTGGCCATTTTTACTGTTTTCGAGTCTGGTTTTGGCATCCACCCCTCTATCAGCCAAACCGCTCTAAGGATGATTGTGAAAATTGGCATTATGTTCTTACTATGAAGAGGACGGCTGACAATCAATTTCCGACGACTTCAACAACTGTGGCGCCTCTTAGTGGTAGTCATTTCCCTAGTCATATCTTTAGTTATGTGTGCTGTCTATCATTAGTCAGTCACGTCAAGCAACAATGACCATTCTTCTTATAAGTATATTGTTGATCAGCTGTTGGCTCTTCGGTTAAGATGTCATAATGCCTTTTAAAGTTACGACTAAACAGCCAGGGCAAAACTTAGCTTTAACCGTTTAATCACAAAGGTATGTGATGGACATGCATAGACTTCTTGAAATCTTGCCTTCCTGGTAGCACACGTGAATTTTGTTGTCTTGGTGATGCAGTGTGGCACGAAAAGCAGGGCTTGGAATTTTCCTCTTGTCAGAGGATTTCTTCTTTTTTGGTTTCGATTTCTTATTTGATTTCCAGTTTCCTCTTTTTCGTCTCTTTTTTCATCACTGTTTTGATTTTATTCATACAAAAACGTTCATTTCAGTCAAATTTGACAACACAAAAATATTTCTGTCACAAGCCTATTTGTGTAACGACACATCACCTGGAAATTTTCCTCTTTTTTGTTATTGGTCATTCCAAGCCCTGAAAAAGGCCACTTCATGTATCATTTGAGTGGTTGCATAAATGGCGTTTTCTTTTGTTGCTTAAGAGCACGTCCACAAATGGACCAGGCAGAAAGTGATAAAGGCTATGTCACGGATTTCCTCGATTGTTTGCATGATGGTAGGGGTTGATGCCCCAACCTTAATACTTACATTAATTTTTTTTGCGTGCGCCACCTTGTGGTTGCTATGGGAACGTGTTTTTTTTTCTGCCAATTCCAAGCCTTGTTAGAGCTACATTTTGGCACTTTTGCGAACTTACCTTGAGAACAAGAGTGCGAAATGAAACTCTACAATTTAATCACTTAATTGGTATGTCTTTCAACTTGCCAGTCTTAGAAAATATCACAGATTCAGTTACATCTTAGCTGTTTTCGAAGGCTATAAGTTTAACTAGTTTGTGGTGATTTCGAAATGTTTGAAAATTGCCGTACTTCCTGCCTCAATATCTCAGTTGAAGCCAAATTTAAAACAGCAAAACTACAAACAGTGTGTAGATTGATCTTTGCTCTATAAAAGAAAACTATAAAAAGTCTAGGCAATCACCCTTCTTCATACCGCATCGGGCTCTAGAGTAGGGTACCTCACTAAAATTGTACAACTGGCCAATGTCTGCACAGTAACAAATGTATGCGTGGATTCAAAATACAGTTTTGAAATCTTAATATAGGCACTCGAACATATATGCATTTGATAAGGAAACGAGAAAGCTTTAATTTGGTTACTTGACAGAAAAGATTGAGAAGCAAAACATAGCACGTTGGTTTCCTTTGACTTAAGACGATAAGACTGCCAATGTGTGCATGAACTCACTTTTTCAAAATGCATTATGGTTGAGTAAAAATCTATAAAGTATGTATTCAGTTATACGTAACTGCGAACTCAAATTCTGAAATTTTAATGTGTGCGTCTGATTTTCTCGAAGTCGGTTGATCGTGTCCCGACGCACCTCAATGCAACGAATTTTATTGTAGAATAAAAACAATGTACGTATTGAGCGGGAAGGAGACAACTGCGTCTCTATATATCACCAAACGTGAAGAGATCAGCAGAGTAGTCATTCATAAAAAAGAGATATATTGAAACTGTATGGGATAGATGCTGTGAAATGAGGTTAGAAAAACTGATGTTATGAGGACGGTCGACTGCCGGTGAAATTGGCGTTGTTTAATAACTTTTCTTACGCTTGTCGTTTGGGAAAGTCCCCGAACAGCCTCGCCCAGGTATGCATACGGATGTCTGAATATTCTCGCATTACGGATACCAATATTTTTTGTTTTTACCCACAACGCATAGATGTATTTGCGGAAGGTTCGTAGACGTTTTCATCAAAAAACACAGGAAACCGAATATTTCACTCACAAAATAGCAGAAAAATTAGTTCAGACGTTTTTTTGCATCTACTAGTTTCAGTGGTGGATTTAGGGAGGGGGCCATGGCCCCCTCTAAAATTCTCCCAGATACCATTTGAAAGTTCGGGGTGCGAACTGCTGACTAGCATATGCGCGCACACAGGGCGGCTCGGGGGGAATGCACAATGCATAGGCCTTGAACAAACCCCGTTTACCCAAAAATTCGTGACCCCTGCATCCCTACATTTTAGGATGGGAGCGCGCATGTGCCCTGCCCCCTCAACTCAAAATCCTGGATCTGCCCCTGAGTTTAGTATGTAATAATGTTCACTGATGGGTATGCAATGGTGTTTGGAGCTTATCATCAGTCAGACCCCAAAAATTCATCAGTCTCGGGACTATTACATGTAGTGTCGGCTACTTCATCAGTCTCGGGACTATTATATGTAGTGTCGGCTACTTCATCAGTCTCGGGACTATTACATGTAGTGTCGGCTACTTCATCAGTCTCGGGACTATTACATGTAGTGTCGGCTACTTCATCAGTCTCGGGACTATTACATGTAATGTCAGCTACTTCATCAAAAAATCATAAGAGAATGCATGTGCAGCAAAATAAAATACAAATTCATTCAGACATTACACACGTAAACTTGGGTAATCCTGCAAAAAGATTTTGGAACAAAGTTGGTCAATATTTAACAACTGTCCTGATTTAAATTATTGTTTATTATGTTAGACATAGAGAAACAGCAGAGCTGGTTATACTGTACTTATGTAGCAAAACGATAAGATAGCAAAACATTAAACAAGCACCAAAGTAGTTTAGAGAATAGTAATACTATATTGACGCTGATATAAGACACAGGCAAATTACATGCCATAAATCAAGTGAATAGAAAAGAACAAATGTGGTCACATTTACAAAATGCGAGCAAATTAGGTTACAGGTCACGAAATGGAAATAGCATTTTGTCTGACTGCTTTTGACTTAAAAGTATTTCAAATGTCTCTGATTCTTGTATACCTGAAATGCACTGCTGCGGCATTTCTATTGACTCAACAATTTTTTGTCGCAGTTCAAATTGACGATCTTCCTCAGCGTTACTTTTCATATCAAAGGCTCAAAATGAGCGAGTTTTTAATCTGCTGAGGTGAGAGACATTCTTCAGAACATCTCTCTGACCAGGAGCAATACATTCACGAGTTACAGATAATACTTCGCTGGCTTTCCGTTTGTAATATCGCTTGGAGCTTTCGGCAGATTCATCGATGTCAGTTAGAAGCTGGGACCTAACAGGGTTGACTCTTCCATCAGACGCAGCAGTGAGAAACTGATTCGACTTATGGGTCTTTGGCAAAGGCGTGGGCAGCCAGAATGATGGTTGGTCCCCCTCTTCTCCACTTGAAACATTTGCCTGTAAGTGATACAATTATATACAACTTAATCCGTAAACACAAGAATTACATTTTCCATAAACAGCCTTTCCCCAAAGAATTCATTTTCACCATTCAAAATAGCTTGGTAAGATGGCCACTCACATATGCGTGCAACCCTCATTGTGTGCAAGCAGCACTCAAAACAAAAGGGGTCGTCAATTAATCAAAATGTGAGTTCACTACTAAAACCTGGAAAACCATGAGCTTTAATATAGCATTGCAACGGCTTTGAAAAGCCATAAAGTTAAGATAAGATCCAACACTCTTCATGCCACGATGCTGATTTTCAGGCTAAAAGGAAAACAATGCATTTTCTATATTTTTAGCCAAATGCACCTTTCAAAGTTTGCCTCAGTGGTCACTAACGCAACCCGGAGTAACTTTGGAAAGTACTATAAAATCCTGTTATGACCTACTTGGAGTACATAAGCTTTCATTACAAGCAGTCTACCCTCTCAGGAATTTTCAAATGTTGACAGGTGTGGTAAAATAAGTAGCACAGAACTAAACAGACTGTGCAGTCAACACAGTTCCTCACCATAAACATAGTTCAAGGTCTGTTAATGCTATCCATTGACTCACAAGCTCTAGACCAAACTCACAAAACATAACTTATGCACCCAAATATCACAATTCGTGAAGCGAAATTCACTTTGACTGACAGACTGTAAATGCAGCACACATACATAGTGTCTTGTCTGCAAATACAAGGACAGTGTTACAGTCCATCAGTAAAGTTTCTCAGCAGATGTGTTTGTGAGCCAGTCACCAGTTTTTGAGGCAATGTGCAGTTTACAAGCCCACCAGCCCTGTTTATATTTGAGTCAATATGCAGTTTACATGCCCACCTTGAGGCAATGTGGGAACCTTGTAGTTAGCTACTCCTGTAACTATGGACAACTTGCGCAGTAAAACTTCCAAGACGCAAAATCCCCTAAATGCACGGCATGTTTATTTCTCTACGAGGTTTATAAGCAATCACAATACAATTGAAATAAAAATCTTCTACTACAACTACTGTTTTGCTATCATTAAATGTTGGCAAGATTTATTTAATCTGGGAACCAAGAATCTCAGAAAAAGATTTGTGCAACAATATTCCAATTCATTAACTAACTACTTACAGTACATGCATTAGTACTCTTTCTATAATAAACTCAATAACAGTGGCTAACTTCTTTGGTAAATGCTTACAATTTCTGCATAGGCTTGAAATAGAATTTTATGGAAAGTAGGCGTAACACAACTCCCAATAGAATTCTGTATTTTGAATCCCAAAATGTTTTTCTCCAGTGTTATTCTTGAAGTTGAATGCTTCAGATATTAACAGTGTTATTACTTTAGCCATGTTAAATTAGGCCCCACTGTAATGGGGTTCCACTGCATATGTGGAAAATTATATATCTCTGGTTATACTAATAAGCAATGTGACCGATCAGAAGTGACAACAGGTGAATTAGATAAGAAATTGGTGTTAGCTAGGAGACAAGGGGTTGATTAAATCTTTTGATAATGTACACCAAATTTCCACTTCTTACACATGCATATTCATAAAATGGAATGTATTTCGACAACCCCTAAATGTTGAGAAAAAGTAAATTTTTACTAATATAAGGCTGTACTGGAAGTAGTTATTAAAATTACTCTAGTACTCAAGTGTCGCTATTCATGTAGGGTTGTGCCCGGCTTTGTGGCTCTTTAAAATTTGAATTGCTTCCTGGCAACAGTCAGAATCTTGAGGAAGCAAAGAATATAATAACTTCATTTTTAACAGGTATAGAGCATAGATGACCTGCACCTGCATAACAACTTACCTGACCAAACTGGAATCTATTCATCCTGTTCTTCCAGAAATTCGTTGTTGACCGCATTTTCACTTAATTCCAAACTCAAGCTTGGCCTGGGGTTTAGCGCCTTTCTGATGTTGAAGGTGGGCACATAACTTACTTTTACTTGGTCTTCATCTGATTCCATGCTGAGCTTGATGATTTCAACAGTCATGTTTGAGGGGCAAACTGTTCCAGTTGTAAACGAGCCCACTCTGACTCTGGCAAGAATCAGCTACCACTTTCACTTTCAGCTCTATCACTGAATGGGACTGGGTCGGTGACTTTAATATATTTCAAATGGCTTGTTATGGACTTGCTGCAATCACTTAGTGCTTCAAGTGCGTGCTGCATGATTTTGATATTCCTTTGAAGAATACACAAACCAGATTTGAAGGATATAATTATGCCAACGAACACACTATATTAACTACTTCACCCACCTTAGCAGCCATTTTTTCTTCTGTGATATCAGAGGCACCTGAACGTCTTTTCATCAAAATGGTAATTGACATTAAAAAAAAAAAACAAAAAATACTTATTTTACTGAATTTTATTTGATAATAAATAAAAACCCAAAAACTTAACAACCATTTGAGCACTAAGATCTCAAAACTCAACATTTTCGATGACTAGTAGCTATTGTTACAAGTGCTCCCTTTGGCTGAGGTCGCTGTGAACAATTGCTCATTACTATATGAAGATATCTATTTGCCGATGGTTTTGATGCCAAATATCTATTCTACTAAGATAGATCAAACTCACAATTAAGTTTCAAAGTGTATTATGTGGCTTCAGCTGAGATTGACTCATTCAAATCTCGGCAAGTTTTCCATGTTTTCAGCTTGTATGACCCCATGACCCTTCAAACCCGAAATGTGGAATTTAAGTTGCAACTTGACATATTAACTTTTTCATTTTTACGAAGACAATATGTGACTTTATACAAAACAGTTATTTCATTTTCTAGTAGCTTCTGTAATTACTTACAATGTCACAAAAACTGTGATTATTGGGGTGAGTACTGATAGTGGTTTTCAGTGGAAACTGAGGTACCCAACTTTTAAGCTACCTTATGCGATAGAATTTGTTTAAAGTGCATTTTAGTAATTGTCCAAATCCGTCACATAGGGTGTATCACCCCTGTATGGATTTTTGCCTGGTCTGAAGTGTACTACACTCTTAAGTATTGCTGGGGCTATCTGTATAGCTTAATACATCTAAATATCTGGATAGCGTAATAGATCTAAATATCTGGATAGCCAAATACATCTAGATATCTGTATAGCCTAATACATCTAGATATCTATATAGCCTAATAGATTTCAATATCTATATAGCCTAATACATCTAGATATCTGAATAGCCTAATAGATCTAAATATCTGGATAGCGCTATACATCTAGATATCTGGATAGCCTAATAGATCTAAATATCTGGATAGCGCAATACATCAAAATATCTGGATAGCCTAAGGGATCTAAAATAATAAAAATCCATTCAAGGAGGGCTTTAAACCTTGACAAAGAGAAGAGAACAGTGGTGTTGATGTTCAGTACAATGCTGCATGTTATTGTTTTCTTTTCAGCCTAGCCTTCTAAATGAGGTTGTTGAGAAGTTGGAAGTAGCCAAGCTAGTGACAGATACACTCTCACTTGGAGATTCCAAGTTCATGGTAAAGACTTAAGTGTTTTTTAAGTTACTGGATCTCGTCCACAGATGTCACTGGCGAGAGTTCTACTGGGACAGCCCATGCATGCCCTAATTTTTCCAGAGTGGCATCGCTTAACTTTTATGCCAGGTGTGCAGTGATAGATTTTAGTATTTTTAGGTACAGCACTAATGATGGAATATTGGATGTGATGTTTATCTGGGCATTATTCTACCAAAAGCATTCAACTTAAATGAAAGAGTAGATCTGTATGGCATGTTGCTTTGATTCTCTTGTATGTAATTTTTATGCGCCCACATGTGGTCGCATATTTCTGTCATCTATGTTTGCAACTATATCTCCTAAACCTCTCACAGGATGTTGAGATTTGGCAAATGAACCTATGAAGCTGACGACAGATGACGACGTATTTCGGACCTATCCTACTACCCGTGTGCCTCCTTAGTGGCAATTTTTAGTTTTTTACGTTTACTTCTGTGTCTTTGGAGGTAATCAATAGATTTTTATAAAATTTGGAAGTTAGGCATCTATTTGTGAGGTGATTGCTATCCATCTGTTTTGGGATGGATTTGAGGTACTTTGCACCACCTAGTGGCCATTTTTTAGTCCGTTTTTCGGCGTCCACCTTTCTATCAACCAAACCGCTCCAGGGATGATTTTGAAAATTGGCATATATGTTCTTACTGTGAAGAGTGTGGCTGATGATTTATTTTCCGAAAACTTTGAGTACTGTGGGGCCTCCTAGTGGCAGTTTTGTTTGTTTTTGCGCCTATGGCTGTATCTCCCTAAACACTCTTCAGGATCTTTATTGATTTTTTCTGATGAATTTATATCAAGTTGACAACAGAGAACAACGACGTTTGGACGGATCGTACTACCGGTGTGCCCCCTATTGGTAATTTTATTTTTTTACGTTTACCTCAGTATCTTCAAAGGTCGTCAATCGATTTTCATAAAGTTTGGCAGATAGGTAGTTAGGTAACACTATCCTCCGGCTTTCAGTTGAATTTGAGGTATTTTACGCCACCTATTGTTTTTTAGTCTGTTTTTTGGCATCTGCCCCTCTGTCAACTAAACCACTCTAAGTATGATTGTGGAAATCGGCATGTATGTTCCTAATGTGAAGAGGAGGGCTGACAAAAATTTTTCGACCACCACTACTACTGTGGCGCCTCCTAGTGGCATTTTCTTTTACGCCCGTGGCTGTATGTCCTAAAGCCTCTACAGGATCTTTATTAAATTTAGGAAATGTATTTATACGAACTTGACAACAAATGATGATGACGACTTTTGGATGCATCGGACTACTGGTGTGCCCCCCAGTGGCAATTTTAGTTTTCTAATTTTACCTCAGTCTGTAGCTTCAAAGGTTCTCAATGGATTTTCATAAAATATGCCAGATTGGCATCTACCGTATTCGCCCTAATAAGTGCTCAGGTCGCTTAGAAAAATTCATTTTGGGAGGGGGGCGCTTATTGTAGCCTAAGATGGTTGAAACCTGTTCTCTGAAACGGGTGAAATTGGAAGCTAGGATTCATAAAATTTACGTTCTACGACATATCTGTAACCTATGACAGACTTTCCACAAAATTGTGGTGCACTGCTATCAAATTTCGTTGTTAAATTACGATCCTTTTTCAGAAAATTGTGCAGAAATCCCCTCGGTGAAAACTGATGCATTGCTGCCTTGCGATCGTCATTAGGACAACTTGAATTCTTGAATAAAAATAAAGTTTCGACTCAACAAATTACCTGAAGTCCTCAAGTTCTCCAAATAGCGTCCTTAGATTTTTAAGTTCCTGTGGAGTCGGGATTAACCGCAGATTAAGTACAAACCTGCACTAGATTGCACCCCTCAACATGAGCAAAATCTGGACGAACACACATGTTGTTGCCACGAGACGTTTTTTTTTTTTTGAAGTTTCAGTGCTTGTGTGTGCTGAGTGAGCGAGCGCGTGCGTGTTATCAGAGTTCATTTGCCAGAGTAACAGGCCTATTTGTATGTAGTGTGTGCTTCTTGGCCACATGCTTTTAAGCCTGGTCAAGTTTTTTTTATTTGTCTTCGATTCGTGGTTTTCATGTGTACAAAGAAGTATGGATTCCTGTTAAGGGAGAAGATCTTTACGGGAAAGATACAATACAAGTACGCTGCGTCTGTTCTGAAAGGCCTGACCATAGTGGGACACATTCCTCGCAAGATCAGCAAAACTTCTGCGTTCTTTTTAAGGCACGGCAGAACTTTGAAGTGTATAGTCACGGCTAAATACTGACATAGCGGTGAGGCCCATGGTCTACAAATTCCGCGCATAATGATTTTTTCAGGACTGTTGTTACTGTATATTTTTTGAACTGTAGGTATGGCATTTTTTGCACCTATACACGTTCATGGGCTGGGCACTTACTTTAGTGATGTCTGAAAATGCGTGAGGGGGCTTAAAGAGGCATGGGCGCTTATTAGGGCAAATACGGTATTAGGGAGTTGACGCTATCCTCAGGTTTTTGGTTTTTGGTTTGATTCATGGTATTATTCGCCACCTAGTTGCCATTTTTACTGTTTTTGAGTCTTGTTATTTGGTTCTGCCCTTCTGTCAACCAAACCGCATTAAGGATGGCTGTAGAAATTGGCTCTTCCATCAAGTTTGTTACTTGGGGAAATTAAAATTCCGCCAAGTATGTTGGTCTGACATCAAGTTTTTGTGTGTTCCCTCTCTACAGGTCGCAATTTTCGTCCGATTTTCACGAAATTTGCACACAACATGTAGATTGGAAAGTGCTGGAAGCTTATAGTTTTTGGTCGTGATGAGATTCAAAATGGCAGACGTGGCAGCCATTTTGTTTCCGATTTCACATTCAAATGCTCATAGAGGCCGCATTTTTTGACGTACAGAGCTGAAACTGGGTACGATTATTATAGAACACATGTGCTACAACTGTGCTGAAAAACAACTTCCGGTTAAAGGTGGCGTAAATATTGACGATGGCGCATGCACACCTCGATATCTGGCTAAAAACGTTTTCTCCTGTAGAGGGTGCATTGGTGAACCAATCACTTTCAAACTGGTCACGTGTTTCTTGCAATTGATCAGCTTTTATAAAATTTTGTTTAACCGGAAGTCACTTTCAAGATGACGGCTCTGGCGCATTTTCACCCATTTTCAATCGTTCTGCTGTCGCCTTTTTAACGGGAAGAGCAAATGACGTGGATTTTTGCATGTGGATTCCTTGAAGTATCAGGGCTTGGAATTTTCCACGGAAACGCGGATTTCCGCTTTTTTCAAATGTTCTGTCCGCGCATTTTATGATATTTCCGCGTAAAAAAAATCGGATTTGATATAAAATTTCTGCGGCAAATTCCTTTCTTACCGCGGCGTTGCAGACGACGTTCACCTCGAAAAGCGGAAGTTGCTCTTTATGTTTCGGAGGAACGTAAATTTTCAACATTGCGGGCATCTGGGATAGCGTGGTGGGATTTTCAAGGGCGTCTCGTGTTATTGTAAACCGCTGCGACAAATACTACGGCTCTGCAGCCAAAAATGTGTGGGTTGGGAGTGGACGGATGAGCTAAAAGGACGCAGACGCATGCTACTGATGGTGGTAATGTTTTGGTTTTTTTTTTTTAGTGCTCCCGATCTTTGTCGGGGAAAGGTTCACATCGACCATTTCAAGGCTGGGTAGCACGCATGATTTGGGCCGTAAAAGTTTCCGCGTTTTTTGTCATTGGTCATTCCAGGCCCTGAAGTATGCTCTTTCAAAAGTTCTGCGATAACGGTTTTCTCAGACTTACCGTTTTCGAGTCATTTGACTTTGAATTTCAAAAAACACAAAATTTCAGTTTTTTCAAAAGCTTTATGGAATGTTGCGAAACTATCAATCTACATAGAGTTTTGGATGGGCTTTCAGAAGATATTTTCCATTTTTCGCTACGACATCTACTTTTTATTGTTCCTTTGTTGATAGCTCTTGCTGCACTGATGTTGGTGTAGCTTCTATTGAACAAGACCATGAAGACATTGCTCATAGAGGCCGCATCTTTCGACGTGCAGGGCTGAACATTGGTGCGATTATTATAGCACACAAGCACTACAACTGCGCTGTAAATCTTTAACTTCTGGTCAAAGGTGGCGGAAATATCGGCACTTGCGCATGCGCACCTCGATTTCAGGAAAAAGTAGAGGGCGCATTATAGAACCAATTTCTTCAACATTTTTCAAGTATTAGTTTCATGTGACATGCTATTATTCAGAATTGAAAAACCGGAAGTTGCTTTCAAGATGGCGGATCTGGCGCATGTTGACCCATTTTCAGTCTTTCTGGAGTGCCATTTTAAACGGGAAGAGAAAAAGATGTGATTTTTTTATGTGGATTCTCTGAGGTATACTGGGGAACCCAATGGTCGTCCGCCTAAGCATAAAACCGACTTGCTGTTGTACTCACCGAATTATTCCACTTCAAAGTTATGATCTGAATAGGATTCGATTTAACTCTCACAGATATACCGCATTCATCGATTCGGAAGTTTTCTTTAATTTGTGCCGAGTTATTTCAAATGTGCACTGCCTTCGGCAGCCATTTTATTGTGACACCTAAGTTCGTCATATGCTGCCCCCTTTTGTAAAAACTGAGAAACATGCAGAAAAAGGCCAACGAAGTAATGAAAATTGCAACAGCCTGTTTTTATTGACATAAACTCGATTTGAAGCTTTGATGTTGAGCTCTGCACTGTGGTTTCCAATAAAAGCCAATTGGACAACATTTCAATGCAGTTTAATGGTGAATGCGTGAGGCAAAAATGTTAAGAACCCAGCGTATCGCATTTGTCTGCGGATTTTTCCTTTGGCCTTCTAGATCCTACTAGTGCCTGGGACAAACAGATACATTGCATAAACAAACCCTGGATCATGTTTTGTGTCCCGTCGGAAGAAAATTTAAATTCGAAAACATCTTCTGAAAACGCACAAAAAAGTGTATTAGTAAAATCTACTGATTTTTAAGTGGTTTTAAAAAACAATCGGTAAACTCACCGATTTTTGTCTCATTACTTTGACACGTGTCTCTTCCGATAAGTTATTACCTAACGTGCACACGAGCACTCCAAATTGGAACGCTAAGTCCCGCGTGGTTGCGCTGCACGCGAAACAAGATGGCGGACGACCTTTGGAGCCTGACGACAATAGGTAACCGGACTATATACTCTTTCAAATGGCCTGTAACAATTTTTTTCTCAGACTAACCGTTTTCGAGTTGTTTGACTTTGAATTTCAAAAAAAATCCGCAAATTTTCAATTTTTAAAAAAAAAATTTATGGAATTAAATGATACCATCAGTTTAGATAGAGTTTTGAACGGGCTTTCAGAAGTTGTTTTTCATTTTTCGCTAGGACGTCTACTTTCAGAATTATTCGAGATTTTCTGATAGCGCTGTTCCTTGAGTGCTCTTGCTGCATTGATGCTGGTTTAGCTTCTATTGAACTAGACTGTAGCCTATTTCTTATTGATTTATGACATCTAAGTGCTTCATATGAATGTTATGATGTTGTTCAGCATCATCACCATCGTCATCATATTCATCATCTTCGTCGTCATCTCCGTTGTCGTCTTCAGTTAATTTCGCGAAGTGTCGCTCAAGACTGTAGCCTATACTTACTGATGTCTGGCTTCTATGTTCGTCTTGTGAATGTTATCATTACGCAAATTGTTCATCATCGCCACCATCGTCGTCATATTCGTCATCATCTCTGTTGTCGTCTTTTCCATTAATTTCGCCAAGTGTCGGTCCTCGGAGTGCTTTCATTTTTTCCTTTTCCTCAGTTTTTCTGATAGTTCCTTGACGAATTTTTATGAAATTTGGTAAATAGCTTTGATGACACATACCAGTTTTCAGATGGATTCGACACATATTTTGTGCCATCTAGTGGCCATTTTTATGGTTCAGATAAACACCTCTAGAAGCTCATTGGTTGCGGTGCATTCGTGGGTGCATTTCAAAGCTCTGCGTTGTTCTTGTTAGCGAAGTAAGCGGCAAATGTGCCCATGGTGCAACAAAGTAACCGTGTGTTGTACTGAGCATTGTTTAGATAATATGACTATTTTCTTGTTACATGCCATTTCACATAATGTTGAATGTTTTGATTTGAATTTACCGATTAGGGTTATTTTGGGTTTAATAAACTACTTAGTTCTTACTTTCGCGTGTTTTCAAGTTCTTATTTTTGCTGTTTTGAGCATTCATCTGGGATTCTGTTAAGTTATTTAAGAAATGCATTTTTAGGATTTTCTGGTATCAATAATTTGTGCTTTCTTTTCAGGGTGTCTGTCAACTAAAGGCGGGGTCTAGTTTTAGGAGAATTGATATCAGGTAAATAGCAGCTCTGAAGAACAGTGGGAATGAATTATTTGTTCAATAAATAGGCCACCGGCCTCATGAACACAAACATATACAGTAAAGTGGCTACATCAGTACAATACAAATCATGATACAGAAAGTGTAACAGTCAAGTAAACGTTGTTTTGTTGTGCAATGCGCTGTAATTATTCAAAGCAAGCAATGTTGGACAGTGATTGAAGGCAACATGTTTAATCTCAAATCCTCCGTCTGACACACAAAAAAATTATATTCATCAAGTTTCTCCACTGAGACACATTTCACAACATCCCTGTTCCCTAACCTCCAACATTTCCTTCCCTTTTTTACTGCCAAAGCGGATACTCAGAATCTAGTGGGAACAATTCTGTAATCCTTAACAGTCACTATTATGATATCAAAATGACGAATCCACTTTCACTTCTCTATACAATGAGAGTTCAGCATAGTCATGTAATTCGTCAAAATCACTTACAATCATTGTAGTTAAACTTTTTTGTCTAAGAAGATATTGTTCTACCAAATCGCGTCTTTCTAAAAAATGTTAGCATTATTACCCCAACAGTTCTTCTCAGTCATGCTGTATTGCTGAGCATATGCAAAAGATATATAGAGAATCCTACACAAGTCTTAGGTTTGATGACATGGGCAAACTTTTGTAAAAAGGTGCTTGTGCAATGTAAAGTAATTCAGTTATTTTTTTAATAGTTTTATTTTAAGCTTAACAATTGTAAATTGCATTTATCTTTCATAGGAAATATTCAGGTTAGAATCTAATAAATAGTCTTTGAAGTTGTAATATTAAAAATGTTTATAAAATAAGTCAGCATGGCTTCCCCGCACGAGAGGGCTGAATTTACCTCGAGACAGCACAGCTAGACAGTCTCGCCGCATTCCTTGATTTGGGGCTGGTCTCTGTTTGAATGAACGTTGATATGGAGTTCGCCACTGAAGAGAGAAGTTTGCAGTGTGTTTATGACTTTCAAGGCTTGACTTGATGAGTTTTTGTTTGTGTCATACCAAGATCCACCTGGGGGTAAAAAGGGTTTCCAAACATTTTTTGTGACACCACTTCAATACAAGTTACTTTAATAGAACCATTTTTCATGCCTTGCTAACTCCCCTCCCTTCCTAAATGCCACTATTTTAGTTTTTTTCCATATTTACCAACATTAAATTTGTTAATTAACCTTTCCAGCCCTACAGGCATGTCTGCAAACGCTATCAAATTGTCAGGAAAATGCCAAATGAAAAAATTTCTTGCCACCCAAAAACACTCTAGCTTGTGGTTCACACTTTAAATTAAATTTGCTTCAATGCCATTTATAAAATGTTGAAAAGAAATGGTGACAAAATGCATCCTTGCCTATTGCCAGATGAACAGTTGAAGAAGTCTGTGCACCCATCTTTTAAAATGGTCTTTGACCTCACATTTCAATAAATGCTTTTCAATATCTTGAGCATTTTGGTACTAACATTTCCCCTAAGGAGCTTTTTCCATAACTTTGATCTATATACACAGTCAAACACCTTGGAAAAATCTATATATGAACAGTATAATGTTTTTGCCTGGTTTACTTAAACATGACTGAATAATGGTATTAAGAACAATGTATTGTCAACTGTACTGAAATTTTTCTTCTATCTGCTTTGGTCTTCAGACAAGTTATTTTCATGGAGTGCCCAATTGACTAGCTGCTCGTATTCTATGAATTAGATACATCGAATTGTTTTTGCTTTCATAACATATTGGCACAGTTTGGTCTACATGTGTTGTATGACAGATCACTGATAACTAAATAATGCTTCATACACACTGAACATTTACTACAATTTCTAAGTTCCTTTGGAAAGCCATACAATTAGTTTTTGTAACACAAAAAAACTTTAAATTGAACTGGCCTGGAAAGTGATGCAATTGTGTAATTTTGTAATTTGCACTTAGCCTCTCTAAAAGTTGGTTGATGTCATGTTGGATTGGCAAATTGTCTGTTTGTCATCTGATGACCCTGTTTACATTTTATGTTCGCAGCTCAAATTTTGCAACTTAACTCGACGTTTGAAAAACATGTCGAAAAAAAAATCCGTGAAACGATGCGCTAACCGAATGAACAATTCAGTGCAAATTTTACAATAACAATGTGGTACTTCCGCTGTTTATGTGTTCAACAATTAGTTTGCTATGAAGCGAATAGCCTCGAAATAATTCCCGACTCCCTCCGTGCAGGTTTTCATCGGGTAATGGCAAGTTCGCTCCTCAATACCAGAGGCGGATATACAAGGGGGGATTCAGGGGCTCCAACCCCCCCTCGGGACAGGATCATAAATAAAAAGTGAAAAAAAATTCGCCAGAAAAGTGAAATCAGCTACTCATAACCACAAAAAAATCTTACACGGGGGGGGACCCTCTCCCGACCTTCCTTCCGCTCGGCGCTACCCGCCTCGGATTTGCTCGACTCCTAAACCCGCCTTACTGAAAACGTAGATCTGCCACTGAATACCTTCCAAGTATGGGAAAAATAGGTCAGTGAAAAATAGGTCAGTCACAAAACGACACACATGTCACTAGTGTTAACTTTCTTTCGGAGGTATAAACCAAAGCCGGGATTTGGTTTTTACATATTGAGAAAAGACGTTTTTTGAAAACTGAATTTGTGGTGTAAAATGAGAGTGACACACCATATATACTGCGCGTCAATTTTAAACCACGCGTGGTCGTTTGTAGTACGCTATGATGGGCGCTAGCCTGAACTGTGGACGCTTAATAGGAAATTTTTAAGGGGTAACTTTCTGGATATCGTTACCAACTACACTGTATCCTTTTTAGCCACCCGGAATAATTTTGTTATTAATTGCCCGCTTCAGCTGTAACAAGATTGTTTCCATTTGAGTCTGAACATTTTTACGGCTGCGGTGGTCCGGGGAGCGAAAAGTTGGTGGGGAAGGGGGGGGGGTGTATGAAGAGAAGAATAAAAGTTCGCTAACCACATTTTCGCATCTAGTACCAGTTTAGTTGTAATAGCTGGCCATGGGCATAGAATATCTGGTTTAGAGTACGTCGACCTTGGGAAACATCGGAACCGGAAATATCAGTTCTGGGTGAATATCGTAAAGCATTGGGTCTTTTAAAACTACCGCGAATCTGAGTTCATTTTCAAATAAACCACTGGCACCCGGGTGCTTAACAGAGCCAAGCCGGTATACTCTTTCATGTATGACTGTCGCTGTTCTCTTTTGATGTGCTGCTTTGAACTGGTGTGCACGCATTAGTTCACGCACTTGAATCGCTGGAATAGGCCTACACTTTACGTTGGCAACAACGTGTGAAAGACCAATCATTTCTATTGTTTCGCTCTTAAAACAGAAGTCCAATCTTGTGACTGCCAGTGCTGTACTATTGTTGCATATCATTCTAGACTGATTCCCCATGACCAGTACTACTGTGCTTTACTATACTTCACGGGGAGTGACCAGTTCAACAAGGCAATGAGAGGACATGCCCTGGAGCAGGGCTTTACGCTCAATGAGTACATGTTACGACCCATGGGCAGTACTGGTAGGTCAAAGCACAACGTAAACAGTGATTTCTCTGGATTTACTTTTTGGCTTGAGTAAATGAGTGGCAATATAAAAACAAGAAATAGTTTCAAACTACCAAACTTTGGTAAAGGAACTAGTTCTTGCATGATAGTACAAGCATAAGTACTAACCCCCTCCTGGAAATCCTTTTTGCATTATATCAAGGCTCTCATTCACTCTCTTGCACCTATCCACAACTAGACAGCTTATACTCATACAAGTATAACTACAATTAGCAATGACATTGTCAGTAATTGGTATGGAGAGTGTAATGTTGTCATACTAGAGGAGTCTGGCAGATTCTACCATCTTTGCCACTTTTCTATGGGAAATTCCATTAGGTCAAAAGCTGTAACTGGAAAACTACAAGTTTTAGAAAATGTGCTTAATATGCTAATGTTGAGGGCATGAGCTTCAAATATTCTGTCTTCTGTAGAATTCTTTCAGTTTGAATTAATGTGTAATTTAGTGTAAGTGTAAGTGAATAGATCACCGCCATATTGTTTCCAATTCCCGTATTCCGCACTCCCGCTTTTCTTGGCCGTGAGGTAAGATTACATTGATTGTACAATGGTGGCACTGTGCGCCCAACGGATTTTGCCGTCTTTTGTCCTTCAGAACTGTCAGGAATGGGTTAAATGTGACCTCCTGCATCCATGGATATTTATCCAGCTTATCCCACTTCCTTGAATAGGCATTGGAGCCCATGGCACAGCAGAAATACTTTCCCAGCAATGTTTAAATATGATATAAAAAATAATCATAAAAGTATTCACACGACACATACTAAAATGTATCTCCATAGGAGCGAAAGCGAAGCTGCTGGCCTTCCTGCCGTATCTGGAGGTGTGCCACTATTTCGTACCTCACCGCATGAGAGAGCGATCAGTGCAGAAGGGGAGAATTTGGAAGGGTGGGACATAATCACTTACGTCTTTTTAGCAGCTACAATTAATTTAGAATTCGTAAAGCCACCGTAATGTATTTTGGGAAAGTTGCTGTACTGGTTTCCATCAAGTCATAAAGATGAGAACATGCAAATATTCTAACCCTCTCTCCCTCTCTTGTCCTTCCATTTGTCTGTTAGTTCTTTCTAAAGTGGCATAAACGCCATGCTTTCTGTCAAAAACGTTTTGCTTTAGGCCTCTTACCATTGTGAAATTAATCTCAAAATGTCCCTTAGTCAAAATAGGTGTGATTTCTGGTCTTAGGTCTCTGAAAGAACTGACATTTGTTTAATTGAGATCAAGCTCCATTTCAGGTCTGAAGAACTAGTCATTTTTATGCGCCCACATATATAGGATCTTGATGAGGACTTGCAGATGTGTTCCCATGAAGATGACGGCGAATTTTGGACCTCTCCAACTACTGGTGTGCTCCCTAGTGGCAATTTTATTTTTTACACTTACCTCTGTATCTTCGATGATTTTCGACGACTTTGGCTACTGTGGCACCTCCTAGTGGCAGTTTTGTTTGTTTTTGTGGCCATGGCTGTATCTCCTAAATGCTCTACAGGATCTTTCTTAAATTTTGCTAGTGTATTTATGTGAAGTTGAGAACAAATGACGACGACTTTTGGACGGATCAGACTACCGGTGTGTCCCCTAGTGGCAATTTTAGTAGTTTACATTTATCTTCAAAGGTCTTCAATGGATTTTCATGAAATTTGGCATATAGGCATCTATCAGTGAGGTGACGCTATCCTCCGGTTTTCGGTTTAAGTCGAGGTATTTTGCACCACCCAGTGGCCATTTTTATGTGCCCACATATTTATATGTGGGTGCATATTGCCGTCATCTCTGTCTGGGCGTCCGGGCATCTGGCGTCCGCAGCTGTATCTCCTAAACTCCTTGCAGGATCTTATTGAAATTTGGTAGGTGTGTTTCTATGGGATTGACAACAGGGCGACGAGTTTAGGACCTGAATAGCACTGTGCCCCTAGTGGCAATTTTAGTTTTTTACGTTTGCCTTTGTATCTTCAAAGGTCCTCAACGGATTTTCATGAAATTCGGCACATAGGCATCTATTAATGATGTGACGCTATCTTTTTGTTTTCCAATGGATTCGAGGTATTTTATGCCATCTAGTGGCATTTTTAGTATTTTCGAGTCCGTTTGTTGGCGTCGCCCCTATGTCAACCTAACCCCTTTAAGGATGATTGCGAAAATTGACATGTATTTTGCTTACTATAAAGAAAACGGTTGACGATGATTTTCCAATGACTTCAACTACTGTGGCGCCTCCTAGTGGCAGTTTTGTTTTTGTATTGTTTTGTTTTGCTCCCTGGCATACCTGTATCTCCTTAGCCCTCTGCAGGATCTTTATTAAATTTAGTGCGTGTATTTATATAACAATGGAAGACGATGACTTTCAGACGGGTCCGAATAAAATTGCCTATTAGTGGCAATTTCAGTTTTTTCTGTTTTCCTCTGTTTCTCTGATGGAAGTTTCTCGACGAATTTTCATGAAATTTGTTAAATAGCTTTCTTTTAAAGAACGGTGACATTTTCTGATTTTCAGATGGATTCGACTTATTTTGCTCCATCTAGTGGCCATTTTTACTGTTTTTGGTGTCCGCCCTCTGTCAACCAAACCACTCTTAGGATGATTGTGAAAATTGGCTTATATTGTTAGTGTGAAGAGGACGGTTGATGATGATTGGCTTATATTGTTAGTGTGAAGAGGACGGTTGATGATGATTGGCTTATATTGTTAGTGTGAAAAGGACGGTTGATGATGATAGGCTTATATTGTTAGTGTGAAGAGGACGGTTGATGATGATTGGCTTATATTGTTAGTGTGAAGAGGACGGTTGATGATGATTGGCTTATATTGTTAGTGTGAAGAGGACGGTTGATGATGATTTTCCGGCTTCAATTACAGTGACACCTCGTAGTGGCAGTTTTTCGCTCTTAGCTGTATCTCCTAAGCCCTTTGCAGAATGTTTATAAAATTTAGCAAGTGTATTTATGTGACATTGACCACGGAAGACGGCAACTTTATAATAATAATAATAATAATAATAACAATAACAATAATAATGATAAACTTTATTTAAAGAAGATAAAAATACAATAAATGTAAAACATGCTTTATCCAAAGGCTAATATCCAGCATGGTCCTCTTTCAGACTGGTCCGATGAATGCTTTGTCCCCTAGTGGCAATTTGTTTTTTCCGTTTTGTTAAAGTTTGCTCACGGATTTTCATGAAATGTGGTAAATAGCGTTCTGTTAAGAAACGTTGATATTTTACAGTTTTTTGATGGATTTGAAGCATTTCGACGCTCCGCATTTCTCTTCGTACTGTTTTTGAGTCTGTTTTTTGACATCTACCACTCTAAAGATGATTGTGGAAATTGGCATAATGTGAAGAAGAGGGTTGACGATGATTTTCTGATCACCTCAACTACTTTGCCACTTCCTAGTGGCAGTTTTTTTTTATGCCAATGGCTTTATCTCCTAAAGCCTCTGCGGCATCTTTATTAAATGAGTATGTGTATTTATATGAAGTTGAAAACGAACAACGACGATTTCAGACGGATCTGACTAACACTGTGCCGTCTAGTGACAATTTCCTTTTTTCAGTTTTCTTTCCTCTGTTTCTCTGAAGGTAGTTGATGGATTTTTATGAAATTTGATAAATTGCTTCCTATTTAAATGATGACACGTCTAAAGTGCCGTTTACACTTACAAAATTGACATGGATCAGCTGACACACAACAAGTTGTTCCAGTGTGTAAACGGACTGACACGGAGCAAATTGACACCCCGGTGACAAATTTTTACCACACGTTTGTGAGGTAGAGCAATTTGTGCCCGAACATCTTGCGCCGTGTCAATTATAAGTCTAAACACCAAACTGGAGCAAGGCAGAAAGGATCATCTGTCACGTTTTTCACCGTGTGTGGGTGGGCACAGGATGTTACAGACCGGTGCTAATAGCTTTCGGTGCGACGATGGACTGAAGACTGGTTCGAGTTTATTAATCCCTACCGTACGTTCAGAAGCCTACTCAAACAAAACGTCCGACGCAATGTCTGTTTATGCTCCAGCCAGTGCTGCGAAGCCTTGACTTGTGATGAACTTCTGAGACATGTTCAGTAACTGTTACACTCGTCTATTCAATAACCTGCTGTCTCTATAGCTGGCTCTCTATTGACTATCGCTGTAACTGCTGATTCGCCAGTGCAACTCAACTGTAGTTCTCCTGATTAACTTTCTTCAACTTACTTGATCTGACTTGATCTCCCGACTTGATCTCCTGATGAACTGACTTGATCTGACTAACACAAACCCGTGCTTGTGTATTTATAGCCTAATGTATTGTTCTGGAACTTTTCATCAATTCAAGCACATTCTAGAACTTTCCTGAATGTACCCAACCATTCTACAAACATATACTAGTCTCTAGAATATTCCAGACTGCATTAATCATTGTCATGCTAGAGTCTTCCAGAAAATTGCACACTATTTTGTAGTAAACAAATTACATCATCACTGTACTTAACTCAGGGGTCATGCCAATCAAACAGAATAACGAAACAAAACAGTACAACTAAAAATACTGTCAGACTATATTCTGACATCATCTCTACTGCGCTTGTGCAATGACCTTCATAAGGGTTCTTTGTCTCTGCAACTCTCGTCAGTTGTAAACCTGCGCATGCGCGATCCAGTCTCTCCAGCCTGCAATTTCCGTCTTGCCACGGTTAGTGAGTTGTGTGTGTAAACGGCCGCTTGACACGGGTCAGTTTGTTCCGTGTCAGTTGCTCCGGGCCAAAAGTTGATGTCTGGGACTTAAGGATGATTGTGAAAAATGTCATATATATTCTAAGTGTGAAGTGGACTGTTGATGATTTTTCGACAATTTCATCTACTGTGGTGCCTCCTAGTGGTAGTTATGTTTTGTTTTGTGACCATAGCTTCCAAGTAGCAATTTCATTTTTTTCCGTTTTCCTCGATTTCAGAAGTTCCTTTATAGATTTTTATGAACTTTGGTAAATAGGTTTGATGACACATACCAGTTTTCGTATGGATATGACATATTTTGTACAATTTAGGGGCCATTTTTATGACACAAATAAACAGCCCTAGAAGCACACCATTAGTGGTGCATTCATCGGCGTATTTCAATGCTTCGTGTTGCTCCTGTATTAGTCTTTTGCAAGCCCAGATGTCACTTCTTCACTGAGAAAGGAACATGACAAAACCAATTTTATACTAGTGTCAGAAAGCACATGTTTATGCCACTTTAAGTGTTAGCTTTCATTCAAAATGTCCCTTAGTTTTGTATATCAAAGTTTTCCTTTCTCTGTTTTACAGGAACTCCTGGGGAACCCCTGCCTGTGACGAGTGAGGAAGACATATTTGATTACCTTGACATGAAGTTCAAGAAACCATGTGAACGAAGCTTGTAATTCCCATAGACCCATAAATTCATGAACTTGAACAACTGAACCATGCAACTTTGTGCTAGTTATTCAAACATACTTATTATGCGTAGAAACGTTTTCCCTGATAGCAGGTAGAATTTGCGGATTCTGACTTACTTCTCTCAAAGAGCATAAAATCACCAATTTCATATCAAAACACAAAAAACAACCCCACCAAGTCAATCAGCTGTCAAATTGGAAGACCCATAAACACTATCTGACAATATGTTTATTATGTTTAGTGCTATAATGGAGTGTTCAATGATGTTGACAATGTAGTCACTAGTCAAAACAAGGTAAAAGGTGGTTTTTAGCACTTTAATCAGACGTTTCAAATGGAATTGGCACATTTTATATTTTTGTGTTTAAATTAAAAAAAATTAAAGATGTAGTACATCAAACTGGTTACACCAAGACTGATTAAGTTGTGAGGACAACTCAATATGCTGCAAACATGTTCAAGTCGTTATTTTTCTTTTTGGAGGTGTAACTGGTCTTTTTATGGTGTTGTTACTTAGGAATCGATGAAGATGGCGTGCAGCAAGTGTTGGGTAAACTGTCATGTTATTTATTACTTTGAATTGGTAAAAGGAAATGAGCTCATTTACAAGATGGAAAAACAGATTTTTATGTCTTTCTTGGTTTTTTAAAAGGGAAAACCATGTCTATATGTGAGTCCAACTCTAGCAAATTCTGCTGCATATATCTCCATGGCTGTGCACCACTGGTAATGAGCAATTTATTCCAAGGGTAGGGTGGAGGTGGATTTCTAATGGGAAATATGGAGCAAATAGGCTTAATGGAGTTCATGTAGAATTCAGGACATTGCTCTCTGTCCAACAGGCAACATGTGGGAACTAGAAAGAGTATTGTCACGCCGTGACAATGGACTCTGCGACTGCGTATTAAAGGAATTGGTACGGGAAGTTACTGACAGCAACCTCTTCTGGTGCATTATGGAATATGATTATATCACGAATCAAAATTCATGTACTGTCAAAAGTCATATGCTGATTTTAAAGACTGTACCTGCACCCTATTTGGAGTTATTAAGCCTCAAAGTTGGTCGGAAGAAGAATAAGAATAGGAAGAACTAGAAAGATTATTGTCACGACGTGTCAATAATGGACTCGCGTGCGTATTACTGGAATTATTATGGGAAGTTACTGACAGCAACCCGTTAACCAATATGAAAAGGAATTCTTTAAAATTGTAGGAGAAATTTCATATTAATTTTTGATGACCTTTCCACTAATTGACCTCTTCCGGTGCATTATGAGCCCCGATGAGGGAGTAGTTGTTAACTTGATTAAAAGTGTGGTTCATGCTAATAATCACAGATGTTTTACTTTAAGCACTTAAGAATACAAGATGAATGAAGTGGTCAAGCTTTCAGAAGAAAAATGCACCTAATGACCCCATGGGTGCACCAAATGACCTGAACATGTAGAATTCAAACTCAATCGCACTTAGTAAACAGGTACGTAATTCTGAAGTCTCTAGCTCAAAATTTTAGTTTGCACTCAATGACTTTTGACCTATTTTTTCTGTTTGGTTAGGCCTATTGGGAAGTAAAGTAGGGTATTCAATTGGCATGTTGACTTACACCTGTGTGCTGAAATTGAAAAGAATTCCTTGAAAAACGTAAGAGATATAACATTTTGAACATTACATGACCTTTGCACTAATTGACCTTATCCGGTGCATTTTAAGCATCTTTAGGAGAATTATTGCAAAGCCCACGGAAAATGTGTTTAATGCTGAGAATCACAGTTGTCTAACGGTTGACACATCAGAAAACTTGCTGATTGAAAAGGTCAAATTCTCAGAAGAAATATGCACCTAATGACCCCATGTTTGCACCTGAAACTTTGGATTCCGATTTGATTTACCTGTGGCAATCAGACCTGTCAATTTGAAGTGTCTAGCTCAAAATTTTAGTTTGCACCTAATGACGTTTGACCTATTTCACCTGATTGGATGACCCGATTACTTAGAAAAGTAATTTTTTAAATTGTCATGTTGACTTATACCTGTGCATCGAATTTGAAAAACACAGCTTTAAAACTGAAGGAGGAGTAACATTTTGAAAATTATATGACCTTTGCACCAAACGACCTCTTCCGGTGCAGTATGGAATATGATTATATAACCAATCAAAATTTATATACTGTCAAAAGTCATATGCTGAATTAAAAGACCGTACCTGCACCCAATTTGGAGTTATTAAGCCTCAAAGTTGGTCGGAAGAAGAATAAGAAGATAAGAATAAAATTGAAGAAAACCCAGGAACAACAGTACTCTGCGCTTACGCGCGCAGAGTAATAAGAATAAGAATAAAATTGAAGAAAACCTAGGAACAACAGTACTCTGCACTTGCACGCGCAGAGTAATAAGAAAAATAAGAATAAAATTGAAGAAAACCCAGGAACAACAGTACTCTGCGCTTGCACGCGCAGAGTAATAAGAAGAATAAGAATAAAATTGAAGAAAACCCAGGAACAACAGTACTCTGCGCTTGCACGCGCAGAGTAATAAATACTTATTATATTATTTGTGGTAATTGTTAAATTTCTAGCAATGGATGTTCTTTACTTGTTGGGTCAAACCAAGAGTAATCACTTGTTCACTGAATATTTAATTGACAATAGTTTGTTACTTGTTAGTGATGGCGGGAGGGCCATAGGATGCTTGAGGGGGGCACATACCCCCAAATAATTTGCAGGGATCAGGGTGAAGCAGTGGCCATTAATGTGAAGGTAGGGTTGGGGTCTGTGTAAAGGAAGGGTGTACAAGATAGAAAACATTTGTCAACTACTGTTTTCCTTTGGGGGCCCTGGCCACTACATTTTTGGGATGTGGGGGGGGGGACTTACGATCCAAAATCGCGGTAATGTCTGTTTGCAATTGCCCCTACATGCACCTTGAGCGGATTAGACATGAACACTCTTCCCGTCATCAAAAAATTATATCTCCTAGGTGAAGAAGTATCAATATTTTATGGCTTTTTAAATTATATCCACTTAGGTTATCAAAAGGTCCCTTAAATATGAAATATATATAATTTCAAATACTGGAAATGAGCAGCAATTGATGCTGTCATCATTCGTCGGGTTCCCAATTAACAGCAAGTGGAACAATTTCAAAAAACGAGAACAACGGGGAGGGTGGTGTTGATACGGCGCCTGCAGTACACCGCAAACTGTATGTTTCGAGGGGTGAAAAGGTAAATTTTCACTTCGAACTTGTTTGTTGTTGATGACTCGCACGTTTCCATCCTCATCTAAGTGTCTTTTTAAACGAGTAGAATACCTGCGCTTTGCCGAATCGGATCTAGAATGGGGTCATACTCGGAGATCTTTTAACCGATGCATTACGCCCCGTTTAGGTGGTTAAAAGGCTTTAAGTCGAATTAGGTCTTCCAAATAAAACCGGCCTGGCAATATTCTCTTCCGTGCGGGTAGGACTCCGGACTTATTCATAGACGGGTTTTTTACTATTCAATGGTAATTTTGATGATGCTTCATTGAATTAGATGAAGGCTGAAATTCAAGGAAATCTCTATCATTGGATCCAAGGCAACAAAATGCATTAGCTCAGTGATTTGGGGCAATCTGGCATAAATCTCTCCTACCATAAGTCAAAATGATATCTTGAACGCGTAGGCCGGGTCAAGTCTTCTGAAAGTTTTCCCTTCCTCGTGGCTTCCATCCCTGGGTTTGCCCGCCGAACAGCAAAATCTGTGCTGGAGACCAGTGCCAGCCGGGGTTGCCGCATGAAACAGTCCTATATAGAGACCCAACTAAGTTCCCCAAATTTTTTGCCTATTTGTATCTTCACTGACAGATGTAAACTTTTTATGTCAATTCAGCTTTATTATGAGCTCCTGTTTAACTAATTGATATTTTCTAACAGTATAATTAAAAATTGAGTCATGAATTCAATGAAAATAAATAGGGACTTAGTCCCTAAATTAGCGGCATGAAAGATCCTTATTTATTTTCGATAATATTGAGAATTCAACGTCGAGTTCACTCTCGATTTGTATCGAAGACAAAGAGGTGACTTTGTAATGAAACTAAAACAGCGTAAGGAAGGACAGTGGGTGTTTTCACAAATCCACAGATGTGCAGTAGATTTAGAGAACTTAGTTGAGTCCGTATTTGGGACTGTTTCATGCAACCGAGAACAGACGTTTGTTTTTAGCACTCCCACTTATGGAACGACAAGGTTTAAGAATATGGGTAGGCCTAGTAGTAAAAACATTTACTCTGTAGCTTAAGATTAACGTAGTTGGAAAAACTGCAGATTTTTGTAGGTGGAAAAAATAACTTCTTGAAGCCCAAATTCTCAAATGAGGGAATTGGTAAAAGGCACACCTCCGTGAGCCGAGGCGGGGAACGCAGTCAGCATACAGTCAACAGAGCGATACTTTATTATGATTATTTAATCTTTGTAGCGGGTAACCTGTTCTGTAAGATTTACTGTTCTCACTGAGGGCCCATTTGAAACGACGAACAAAATACAAGTGATGACAAACAAAAGACATGTATTTTAACGTCAAAATCTATTTTTAGATGGTGTTTACAACTTTGGGTTCTGGGGTCAAAGTACCGTAGAGACTCTAGAATATTCTGAGAACAAATTGTAGCAGCCAATAATCGAGTGGATATGATCATGTGGTTTTTATTAGCCAATCACTAAATAAGTAGAATATTATATTATGGGCTGAAATCAACAAGATAATTAGATGCGCTATAGTAGTTGAAGCATAAAGACTTGCGGGCTACGGTGTACAGAAGCAATTGTACGACAGAGCCATCTCGTGGAAGATTCTAGAAAGGATCTTGGCAAGGGCAAGGGTTAACGAACAGGAAGTTAACTAAGAGCTTGTCACTTGCATCGTGGGTAGTAAGATACTACCTGAAGTGTTGCCTCATCAGCCAGAGACTGTGACCAGCAAGAAGGTTCGCGGGTAGAAGAAATTGCCTGCAAGTGTTGCATCACCAGAGACGGTGACCAGCAAGTACACTGTCGCTATACAGTGTGTGTAGTTCGAAGATTCGCCAACAGGACAGACATCCAACAAGTGGAGAGTCTTAGCTTGGATAGCAGATTGACATTTGATCGTTTTGGTTGTTTGATTAAAGTTATCTTTAAAGAGGGCGCTAGCGTAGTTACTCTTTGTAGTTGATTACTTAATTAACAATAGGTTTCATTTGTCTGATTAGGGGTTATCATATAATAAATTAATTACTGGATTTGATTATTCACTCTCCATCTACGCACAATCTCAAAGCATTGCTACCTTTTAAACAAACCCACAGTCAATCGTCTCAGTGACAGTCATAAGTAACACTGGCTTTGTTCGGTCTTTAAAGATGTATTGGGCTAACCAGGTAAACCTAGTAAAGACTTAGCAATATCAGGAAACGCCAGTTTAATCACGCAAATAGGCCTCAAGGCCCATCAAATGATAGGTGAAGCTGTATTGTGCCATATTAAGTCACCGCGAGATCCCAACACAAACAACAATTAAGGACCGATAGCAAGGGTCTAATAGAAAAGACACCATCACGTGCGGTTGTTATTCGTAGCTGTTTAAATTAAAAGGTGATTCTCGTGGTGACGTACACAAAAGCAAACCAATACGTACAACAGTTCGTTACATTTGACAATTTATGGTACCAGTGGCACAGAGTGCGGAGCCCCAAATTACAGGTGTTGTGGTTGAAGGTACTTTATTGCAGCCGCGAAGTGAAAAAAAGTTCGTGAGAGAACATTGAATGGAGTGCTATGGAGCGCTCGAGTGATGTACCAAGTATTTGAACTACTGATCTCTGGTAGTCCATGAATGAATTTTACTCCGGCACTTTCTGATGTGACATTATCTATGAAATAGCTTGAAAATAGGTCTTCGGTTACCACTTCGTGGGCAGGGCGGCACTCTGCATTAACTTGCGGCTTTTTTCATCCTGCCCAGTGTCGTACGTGACTCTCTGTCTGCACCTGAAATTAAATTGGCTGCTTCATTATTTTGTATCTGTAACTTTATCACGCACCTGCTGCATGGGAACAGGTTCCAGTGCCCATGGTTCAAAGGAAGGACAATAATTTTGTGCAAAACGATTACGAGATTAGCATTTAGAATCGTTTGGCTCTTTTGCGAGTAACCGGTTTGGCTGCCTTGGTCGGACAACTTGCCTGTCGAAATCAACCGTACTCTAGCTTACGAACGTTAAAACACCATGTCCGGCTTTACTAATGTACTCATCCGATCTTTTAGGGGTTTATTATGTCTCGTCAATTCTGCAACATACAAGCCCTGATTATATGATGGTGTTTGCACCCGAGTGTATATTCTACATCCGAGTGTATATTTACGTACAGTTCGTATTTAATTTTTGCATGATAAACGCAAATACGTCTGGGTGTATAACTACGCCTCCATGAGAGGTCGTGCAAACTTAACTTCACACACGTGCAGCTACACACCTGGCACTGTGAATGCGATTTAAATTTAAGCTCGGGTGTAAAAAGCAAGATCACTATAATGTTATTTTTGCGATCTCATGAACTACTCCTACGTTAACATTTTGGGGTTTTGTGCCCCACAGCCTTCACGTGCCACTAAGCTGTGACATGTGCAGTCATTAGATTCACACCATAGACATTTTAACCGATGTCTATGATTCACATATTAATTTTTTATCCTGGCTTAGCCGCTATGTTGAGGAATACTCCATTTTACTGAATTTATCATGTAGACCGGGATCCCAGAGCTTTTTTGGGCATGAAAAGGTAACCAATTTTGTTTGATGCCACAGTGCTCTGTGGGTAGCCAGATGCTTGGAAATGGCCGTCTGGCAGGTTCGCTCTGGTGGGTGTGGTCAGGGGAGCCAAGAGAATTACTGACTCAAAAACTGAGCTAGATCAACTTTTCTGGTAACCACTTAAAACTGCCTTCGATACCTGCTACGTCATCCATAGTATCAAAATTGGTCACTGCCAGACAATTTCATTGGTGGGGAGTACCCGCCAGACGAACATATAAAAGATGCAAAAATTGAGCTAGATCAATCCAAGAGGTAACCGCTTGAAACCAGTCGCAAAATATTCACCGTAAGCCCATGCAGGTATCACGAATGAACACTGCCAGACAAATCTAGTGGTGGGTTACCCCCGCCAGACACGCCCAAATACCTGAATTGAGCTAGATCAACCCATCAGGTAACCATTTGAAACCAATTGCACGATGTTCACCATCACTGAACATAGCACTGGCAACAGTTAGATGCCAGACAATTTCAGTGGTGGGGTGCCCCTGCCAGACGATTATCAAAAAGGGTTAAAAATTGAGCTAGATCAACCCAAGAGGTAACCGCCTAAAACCAGTTCCAAAATATTCACCGTAAGCCCAGGTATCACGAATGAACACTGCCAGACAAATCTAGTGGTGGGTTAGCCCCGCCAGACACACCCAAATATATGAATTGAGCTAGATCAACCCAAGAGGTAACCACATAAACAAAATATTCGCCGTAAGCCCAGAAATTAAGAATAAATACTGCCAGACAAATCTAGTGGTGGATTATTCCCGCCAGACACGCCCAAGTACCTGAGTTGAGCTAGATCACCCGCCAGGTAACCGCTTGAAACCATTTGCATAATGTCGAGCAACATTCTGCATGCAACAAAAGATACTTTACAGACATTTTTAGCGGTGGGGCAGTAGCGTGCAGAGGTTTGATCGATGTAGGGGCGACTTTTTTAGATGACCCTATCTCTCCTCAAATGCATATATCCTATTCAGGCCCGTAGCCAGCATGGTGGTTCGAATTTCAAGAACAGTGGATCTTGGTATTTTGTAAACGTCGACACTGTAGAGTTTTCGGTGATGCCTTTGACGCAGCTGAATTAAGGGAAAGGAAATCTGTATACATGACGACGACTCACGTTCATGAGATGAGACAGAATTTGTAATACCAGATACAAGGATGCTGCAACGATTGCTCGCAAAGAACGGGACGCAAATTATGATGTAATGTGGTCCAAAAAGAGAACATTCTCACGTTATTTCCTCACTGCCGAAGTTTCAAATCAGCCATGCTTAAATGAGTGATTACACCTCATTGCATACTCAGACGGAAATATGAAGTCTAGTTGGCGAATGACTTAAGAAAATTGTATTTCTGGTTGTATTTTAGCGTGTTACTTAAGTTGCTTACATAGCTGGAAATGGGGACATCCCACTATTTCGAAAGTTTACTACTCGGAAGGTTCACTGACTATTCCGAAGGTTCACTACTTCAACGATTCACCACTCCGAAGATTCATTGCTCCAAACATATCTACACTTTCAGACTCAGATGTGATTTTTGAACTTGATTTTTGCATGCTAAAATAAGCGATATTTCGGCTATTATATGCACCTATACCGAAAACAACGCCCGGGCACTAAAACACTTTGGGTTTTATGTAGACAGTGACTACCGTCTCCAGCTGGCCAGCACAACTAGAAACGGTAGCCAGATTTCATGCGCATGCGAAATTGCCCGCATGTCTTAAAATGAGTACGCACTTGAATTTTAAAATGATATGAAGTAGGAATACTGATGAATCATCAGCCATGACACAATTCATCAAATTCATGTCACGATCGAATCGCAGCGCGACGCACACGGCCGGGTCGAAACTAAATGAAGTTACTAGGCCACCCTGTCCTTGCCAGTCCTCATGAAGTCGGGGAGTCCCATTTAGTCTTCTTAAATTTGAAACCGCCGTTGGTCGCCGAGGCCGTGCCCCAGATGTTGTCTCTGCTTGAGAATGAGTCGTGATCACACAACCAAAATATTGAACTGTCGGAATTCTGGGCCCAGTCTCGAATCTTTTTACTCAGAACTCGAAATAATGTTTGGCATTTTTTAATCTACCTTTGTGGGAACTCAAGATAAGTGTCCATTACTCAATGCTCGAATACATAATGACTTACGTGGATGATTGATTAGTCCGATATTTTGCAGTTGACAAAACCAACATTAAAGCTAAAAGTTTGAGTTTAAACTTGAAATTTCGAGTTTTTACTCGAGTTTGTAGCACGCATATATGGATTTTTAAGTGCAAACTTGGACTAGAGACTCATATGCATGAACTATAATTATTCCAGCACAATCTGATAACCACTTATCTTGAGTTCGCACAAAAGGAGCAGAGAAATTGCCAAAAATAATTTCCAATTCGTTTCGAGTACAAAGATTAGAGACCCGGCTTTGGGTTTGGAATAGTGGAAATTCAAAGTAGTGATGTTTAGAAGATAACGAACCTTCGGAGTAATGGGCATTCTGAGTACTGGACCTTCGGAGTATTGAACCTTCGTCATAGTGACATGGAACCATGGAAATCTTTTCCATCTAGTTTGTGGCTCGTATGAAGTCTGCAGGGTTGTGCACCATTGACATTGATTGACTAGAGAAGATTTTCATT
>NMRA01000629.1:210669-238008 GCA_002633005.1 Phoronis australis | reverse complement strand
CCCCCCCCCCCCCCAATAATTTTTTCCTTCCTACGGGCCTGCGTAGGCAGTAGTTTAAACAAAGGCACTGTATCTTCTTTGTCTGTGTCAGCCTAGGCCTCTCATCGGGCGAGTGCAAACTTCTTCAGCGCCAACAATCAGACAAAAGAATCCGTGGAGTAAAAAAGAATGTATATATGTAAATGGACTTGTTATTACCACAAGAAAAGTAGCAAGGTCCTCACATAAGATCACAAGCGGATAATTTGCCGTCAAAAAAGGCCAAACGGAGTTAATACATTGCCTAAACCACGTTTTTAAAGAGCATTTCCGTGGGGCATTCGGATATTTTCGTAGTCATAGATTTCACTCGAAGGCATTGCTAAAAAAGGTTTTGGCACCGGTTCCCGATGCCATGATTGCTCCTGATACAAAATTCCGGCGTAATATCAAAACGATGAGTCCTCGGTGACCGGTCGTTATATATTGAAGAAGGACGTGTTGCTGATTTTGTATTTTGCACTCTGGTTTCTAGTTCAGTCAACTATCACGTGAAACTAAAGGTAAAGTGAAGTCAAACTCTGATTTTCAAATGCTCATTGAATCGTCTTTCCAACTACTTAAAAGATTCGTTTTCCTAATTTACCAACAGCACAGACACCAAATCATATAATCGAGTACACCCCGGAGCTACAAAATCGAGCACTTCCCAAGTGTGGCGTGCGTTCAGTAGACTCTAGGACCTACGCTAGGACCTAGCTAAAACCTAGTCAAAGTCTCACGTAATCACGCGAAGTCTTGCTTTTTAGCGAAGCCCTAACGTTACTGAACGGGAGGCTGTTCTACTGGTACTCGGTATTGAAAGAATTTCGATATCGAATTGACAATATGGATTTCGATATCGTAACGATTTTCAAGTAGCGGTAACGAACCCTATTCTTACTGCGCATGACCGAAACCTTAGTTACGGGAGAATGCATGACCAGATGTTGGTGTAATTGAATTACGATTGCCAGTTTGTGTTTATTTACAAAAATACATGATAAAATAAAATTAAGTTTCGTATTTGAGTACACATTGTACTGTCGTAGCCCCCGTTGTGTGTGGCACGCGGTCAAGTTTTCGCCAGATCTTTGCTAATCATCCACTTTTACGGTTTTGTTAAATGCAAGCGGAAGATGATTACAGGCGTATATACTTTTAGGGCATAAGGGATCTCCGAAGAAAATGGAAGGCTGCGAAAATACCCGAGATCTTTAGAAGGGAATTTTTAATGTTTTTATGATGTTTTCTTTGTAAATATGTAATTAAAATAAAATAAATAAAAATGAATTACCACTTAGTAGTTGTTTTGGAGACGGAAAATTTGCTGACTTCGATCGTTAAATCTTCGTACTTACCCCATAACTAATACACAATCCGTTCTCGAAAAAAGTTTAAATAAACGCGCCACTCACGATTCACACCCGAAGAACACACCACCATTTTGAACTTACCGCGAACCCAATTCATTCAGGAACCCAGGCTAAGAAAACGCAGTCAGTGCGACTGGAGCAGTGCCTGTTACCAGCCTGCAAACGGGGATAAAATAATCGACAGCGCGCCTTCATTTTAACGAAATCAAAATACGGACAATTTGATCGAAATTGCTGAAGAAATGTGGCGAATAAATTTTGACAGAAATTATTTTGCCTTACTCGGGACCGCAGCCTATCGGACCCGGTGCGGATCGAGACACTGGCGAACGCTAAAGGCATTTTGCAAGCTGTTTTGTCCAAGTAAAATTTTCGAATCATAAATGCCGTATATATTCAAAGGTAGTTTCAGACACTTGCATAAAATTACAGGCTGGTTAGTCCTGTGTCACACTGCCGCGGCAGCCCTTGGCTTAGCTAGCCTCAGTGCCAGCTACCAGTATGAAGACTACCTTCAAAGTATAGCTTGTTAGTAGGCCTATACAGCTTTGCGCCAAGGCTACCCTTAGGCCTACCTGGTCTCTGGTCACAGCGTTCGCTCAAACGAGGTTTATTTAAAACTTGGGGGTCTTCTGGCGAACTGTGCAAAGTTGTTGGCTTTCAACTGAGATTTTCCCAGGCTTTGTATGAGCGCATCAAGCCTAAAAAATGGGGGCTGGAATTTTCGAGAATGTCTACCTTTTACTATAAGATTCACTGGCTATGTTCAGATCTATGAATTGCAGACGCTAAATTTTGTAACTTCCTGTCTTCTAGTGGAATTTTGTCTCGTGCTTCCTTACACCAGAATTTGACAAGCATGATGTAAAAAATATGAAGTCGCAAGGAACAAGAATTGGAGGCTTGAAGCTTCGCAACCTAACATAACTTATTTCTCAAATTAAGATTCTTCATATTGTTGACTTGATAATGTGAATAAGAAGCAATAAGTTACAAAATATGACTTGAAAGCAATTTAGGCTTAAAATTTAGAAAAATATGAAACATTTTGTGACACTTAATCAAGCCTTGAACAGCAGTTGACAGTCAAACAACAACCATTTCAAAATTATTTCAACTATTTTTTTAACTTAGTGTAAGATCACCTGAATGGGAAATTCACAGTAAAATAATTCGAATATATCTTATATTTTGCAGCAAAAAACAGGAAAATTGAACAAAGCTCCTTTTTTTGTAGCAACGTTTGTCAAAATGTATCAACGTTAAATCTTCACAAATTATAAAAGTAACAGGTTGAACATGCCTTCCAGTTCAGCAAAAGTCGCCATGTTGTCGGTGCCGCCAGAAATGAGTCCAACGGGAATTGTGAGCACATTTATCACTTAACAAGTAACAACTGCGAGGATGAAATTAGGTGAAAACTGTTGAATCGTGCAGAATAGTAAGTAAAGATATGTCTCACTAAATTTCACCGTAAATTGTTGGCGAAAACAATTTACACAAAGTTTTAAACTCGTAACTTATCCCGCTGTCCTCCAATATGGCCGACGCGATCCAAAGAAAGTGACTCAAATTTCACCACAAAAAATTGCAATAACTTTACACTGCTGGCAACGACTTTTGATACTTTTTTCGATTTTACTGAGTAGAATCCACTACCTTTCCGATGATAGCAAAGTACTTTTTCAAAACGAAAAAACTGGTTCGATTCATATTGTTTCCTACAGTATGTTCGACCGCCCTACGTAAGGAACTAAACAGCAATGCTATTTTAACATAAAAAGTACGCGTAACATTCCAAAAAAATCAACGACCATTAACTACAAATTATAAATACACTGCATATGCAAACAAATCACGAGATATTACTCATAAAACAAAATAATGAAGACTTTTTGAGCAAGCGATAGCACATTCAGTTACAAGGAAAAAATGGCGGCGTTCAGGACAAGTTCCTGAACTGATGAGCCGGAAATGTGGGTACGAAAATAACCGATGACAGCCGGTAATTATACGCTCACAGAGAAGGGTCAAATACTGTTAAATATTCGCTTTTGGCAAGAAAGGCGAAAAGAATATAAAGAAAGAGTATCGATAATAAGATTTTATTTAGTAGGTATTTTCGGATACTGTAACCACATTGGCATTTTGAGACAAGGACTTTAAAGCACGGTGGAAGTTTGAAGTGTATAGTCACGGCTAATACCGACATAGCGGCGAGTTCCGTGCACAATGATTTTTTTCAGGAATGTCGGATCTTATTGATAAATTGAAGACGTTACTGTAAAATTTTAACTGTAAGTAACGCATTTTTCGCAAGTACGGCGGTGTTCATGGACTGGGCGCTTATTTTATCAAAGTCTGAAAACGCGACGGGGAGCCTATAGGGGCATGGGCGCTTATTAGGGCGAATACGGTATTTGATTTCGGTTTATGTTTCACCAATCATGGTAACATTTTATGAAAACAATTATCACATTCTGCCAATATGTGTGTGTGTGTGTGTGTGTGTGTGTGCGTGTGCGTGTGCGTGTGCGTGTGAGAGAGAGTGTACGTGTATTTTTTATTTTTATCATGGTTAGGAATCTTAGGACACACATCACCATCATATATTAACTACTTGCTCAGAACTGATTGTCGCATCACAAGAATTTTTAACGAATTAACATTCAAAGAACTTTGACAACGCAATTTTCCTCATAAATAAATGCACAAATATAGCGTTCTAAATTCATAAAACATAAAAATGAACTGTTCATTTACCTCGTTCTGGTGTTATTTCAATAGCCATTTTTCCTTAAATGGGCGACATGATAAAATACGTCTCGTCCCGATATGGCTTTTGGCCAGTTGGTGGACAACAATCTGCATTATTGTATAGCTTTAATGCCGTTCTATGTTCATTTCCTAGCAATTTTAAACAATNGAGGTTTATTTAAAACTTGGGGGTCTTCTGGCGAACTGTGCAAAGTTGTTGGCTTTCAACTGAGATTTTCCCAGGCTTTGTATGAGCGCACCAAGCCTAAAAAATGGGGGCTGGAATTTTCGGGAATGTCTACGTTTTACTATAAGATTCACTGGCTATGTTCAGATCTATGAATTGCAGACGCTAAATTTTGTAACTTCCTGTCTTCTAGTGGAATTTTGTCTCGTGCTTCCTTACACCAGAATTTGACAAGCATGATGTAAAAAATATGAAGTTGCAAGGAACAAGAATTGGAGGCTTGAAGCTTCGCAATCTAACATAACTTATTTCTCAAATTAAGATTCTTCATATTGTTGATTTGATAATCTGAATAAGAAGCAATAAGTTACAAAATATGACTTGAAGGCAATTTAGGCTTAAAATTTAGAAAAATATGAAACATTTTGTGACACTTAATCAAGCCTTGAACAGCAGTTGACAGTCAAACAACAACCATTTCAAAATTATTTCAACTATTATTTTAGCTTAGTGTAAGATCACCTGAATGGGAAATTCACAGTAAAATAATTCGAATATATCTTATATTTTGCAGCAAAAAACAAGGAAAATTGAACAAAGTTCCTTTTTTTGTAGCAACGTTTGTCAAAATGTATCAACGTTAAATCTTCACAAATTATAAAAGTAACAGGTTGAACATGCCTTCCAGTTCAGCAAAAGTCGCCATGTTGTCGGTGCCGCCAGAAATGAGTCCAACGGGAATTGTGAGCACATTTATCACTTAACAAGTAACAACTGCGGGGATGAAATTTGGTGAAAACTGTTGAATCGTGCAGAATAGTAAGTAAAGATATGTCTCACTAAATTTCACCGTAAATTGTAGGCGAAAACAATTCACACAAAGTTTTAAACTCGTAACTTATCCCGCTGTCCTCCAATATGGCCGACGCGATCCAAACAAAGTGACCCAAATTTCACCACAAAAAAATGCAATAACTTTACACTGCTGGCAACGACTTTTGATACTTTTTTCGATTTTACTGAGTAGAATCCACTACCTTTCCGATGATAGCAAAGTACTTTTTCAAAACGAAAAAATCAAAACGAAAAACAACTGGTTCGATTCATATTGTTTCCTACAGCATGTTCGACCGCCCTACGTAAGGAACTAAACAGCAATGCTATTTTAATTAACATAATAAGTACGCGTAACATTCCAAAAAATCAACGAACATTAACTACAAATTATAAATACACTGCATATGCAAACAAATCACGAGATATTACTCATAAAACAAAATAATGAAGACTTTTTGAGCAAGCGATAGCACATTCAGTTACAAGGAAAAAATGGCGGCGTTCAGGACAAGTTCCTGAACTGATGAGCCGGAAATGTGGGTACGAAAATAACCGATGACAGCCGGTAATTATACGCTCACAGAGAAGGGTCAAATACTGTTAAAAATTCGCTTTTGGCAAGAAAGGCGAAAAGAATATAAAGATAGGGTATCGATAATAAGATTTTATTTAGTAGGTATTTTCGGATACTGTAACCACATTGGCATTTTGAGACAAGGACTTTAAAGCACGGTGGAAGTTTGAAGTGTATAGTCACGGCTAATACCGACATAGCGGCGAGTCTCGTAGTTTACAAATTCCGTGCACACTGATTTTTTTCAGGAATGTCGGATCTTATTGATAAATTGAAGACGTTACTGTAAAATTTTAACTGTAAGTAACGCATTTTTCGCAAGTATGGCGGTGTTCATGGACTGGGCGCTTATTTTATCAAAGTCTGAAAACGCGAGGGGGAGCCTATAGGGGCATGGGCGCTTATTAGGGCGAATACGGTATTTGTTTTCGGTTTATGTTTCACCAATCATGGTAACATTTTATGAAAACAATTATCACATTCTGCCAATATGTGTGTGTGCGTGTGCGTGTGAGAGAGAGTGTATGTGTATTTTTTATTTTTATCATGGTTAGGAATCTTAGGACACACATCACCATCATATATTAACTACTTGCTCAGAACTGATTGTCGCATCACAAGAATTTTTAACAAATTAACCTTCAAAGAACTTTGACAACGCAATTTTCCTCATAAATAAATGCACAAATATAGCGTTCTAAATTCATAAAACATAAAAATGAACTGTTCATTTACCTCGTTCTGGTGTTATTTCAATAGCCATTATTCCATAAATGGGCGACATGATAAAATACGTCTCGTCCCGATATGGCTTTTGGCTTGTTGGTGGACAACAATCTGCATTATTGTATAGCTTTAATGCCGTTCTATGTTCATTTCCTAGCAATTTTAAACAATACTTTGAGACCATCATGACGTCCATGTTAAGAATTTTACGATGACACCTGACCTACTTCAAAATCCAAGTGCTGCCTGATGGTTTGGTAGTTGGCCCAATTATGCTGCACACCCATCGGAATTAATGTGCAATATTGCAACATTAAACCTATGTTTTAGGTTGTAAAACTCATATTTCTTTTCCAACTTTCAAAATTCAAAGACCTAATCGATGACGCTTTCCACGAACTATTCAAATATGCAATTTACAAGCTTTCAAAATGAGTATTCAAAATGGGTCTCAATATCTAGAGAACGATGGTATCAGCAGCTTAAGGCAATTCAATTAACCACAACAGCAAGATGTCTTTGATCGAAACCGGCAGATTCTAAAGTGCGCAAACTAGTCGAGTTGCCCAATCTCGACCAGAGAGGGTGTCAACGTAGGATTCTTTTCATGATCAATTTTTTTACTTTTCAGTTTTAATAATTTTTCTACTAACTCGTCAATCTGTCTGATTTCTTTTCTCACTTTATCCAAGCGGGCATTAAGCTGAACATNCGTGTGCGTGTGCGTGTGCGTGTGAGAGAGAGTGTATGTGTATTTTTTATTTTTATCATGGTTAGGAATCTTAGGACACACATCACCATCACATATTAACTACTTGCTCAGAACTGATTGTCGCATCACAAGAATTTTTAACAAATTAACCTTCAAAGAACTTTGACAACGCAATTTTCCTCATAAATAAATGCACAAATATAGCGTTCTAAATTCATAAAACATGAAAATGAACTGTTCATTTACCTCGTTCTGGTGTTATTTCAATAGCCATTTTTCCATAAATGGGCGACATGATAAAATACGTCTCGTCCCGATATGGCTTTTGGCCAGTTGGTGGACAACAATCTGCATTATTGTATAGCTTTAATGACGTTCTATGTTCATTTCTTAGCAATTTTAAACAATACTTTGAGACCATCATGACGTCCATGTTAAGAATTTTACGATGACGCCTGACCTACTTCAAAATCCAAGTGCTGCCTGATGGTTTGGTAATTGGCCCAATTATGCTGCACACCCATCGGAATTAATGCGCAATATTGCAACATTAAACCTATGTTTTAGGTTGTAAAACTCACATTTCTTTTCCAACTTTCAAAATTCAAAGACCTAATCGATGACGCTTTCCACGAACTATTCAAACATGCAATTTACAAGCTTTCAAAATGAGTATCCAAAATGGGTCTCAATATCTAGAGAACGATGGTATCAGCAGCTTAAGGCAATTCAGTTAACCACAACAGCATGGTGTCTTTGACATAAACCGGCAAATTCTGAAGTAAGCAAAGCGGTCGAGGTGCCCAATCTCGACCAGATAGGGTGTCAACGTAGGATTCTTTTCATGATCAATTTTTTTTACTTTTCAGTTTTAATAATTTTTCTACTAACTCGTCAATCTGTCTGATTTCTTTTCTCACTTTATCCAAGCGGGCATTAAGCTGAACATCAAAAGCGTCCAGCATTTTGTTAACTAAATTTCCCTGCAGTGCTCTAGTCCTGAATTGGAAGATAAATATACGGTTTAGCATATCAACACAGAACTTTAAGTAAACCTTTGAGATTGTCAAGCCTGAGAATCCCATTTGTATAGAGGTGATCTGATGAATGTGTTTCAGCGATAAGTGTTTGCTTGTTTCAGTTTTGCATCTGTAAGAAAATGGATTTATGTTCCATGACAATACTTGACTTGACCTTCCAGTTTTCCGTGATTATACAAGGAATGGTGGGCAGGACCATCAAGATTAACGTGTTTTAATACGATTTAAATTTTGTTTCAATATTTTAGCTCAGCTGGAAAATCATAAAAGTAAGATTTAACGAGGCCACTTTTTCTCTATCAATATCAGTACAAATCAACATCATGAATTCTCTTGTTGTTTTAGTTTGTTGCCCTAAATTGCTGGCCTCTGAAAGTGGGCTCAGTTATGCATGACTATAAATTTCACGGGTCGACCTACAACTACTGTTTACAGAGTGTTATGCGAATTTCAATTCTCAAAGAACAAATGCCACTCTATTCACATTTACTAACGTTTTAAAAACACTGTTTTCACAAAACCTGTTTTCGTCTGTATCACTGGATTCATTCTTTGAGCAAGATCATGTGGATGACAAATATTCGACTGAAATATTCCGGCCAGGAATAACTTTCATTATAATTTCACTCATTACTACAACCGGCAGTTTGTTGCCTGGTATTCAGTGAAGAAAACTGGTTCTCAAAATTAGGGCACGTTATATCAGACCATTAACGCTACAACAGCATCATGTGCGTAACTTAGGGGAATGACTACATGTCAAAAACACGTGTAATTGGCTGTGGTTCAATGTTGCTTTTTTCGCTCAAGTGACACGTTAAAAGGATACAAAACCCGTTTTTGGACCACAAACAGATATTAAAAACGACTTTCGCACCCAATTCCCTGAAACAAGATAATGCTCTATAACCCTCGACAATCCTCAAAAGTTTGGAGGGAAATTTGAAAATACCTTTCGAAATCTGCTAAAAGGACAAGACTCACAGCTGGCGGTCAAGACGCACAAGGCAACTGTGGCCACAAACCACACACCAAGAACCATAATATTCACTCTGTGACATAGAGAGTATGAGTTTTTAGTCGATTTCTGTTTTTATCATCCAAGATTAGCTCCAATCAAGCAATAGCAAGTAGGACCTAACAGAACGAGGATTTGTTGAAATCATCATAACAGGTTTTAGTATCCATTAAATTATGGCGGAGGATTAGGAGCGAACAGAACGGTTTTGGAATCTTGTATGCGTTTTTAGCAAAATATTATTGTCAACTCAAACCGGGAGTGTGACCCTGTCATGAGAAAGGTGCATTATGTTGTAAGTTCTAAGCTAACATTCCCATTTACGGCCCAATTGTTTTCTGGGAGTCTAAAAATGCATTTCCAGTTCGACACTTCCATGCAGTAAGCACCGTTTTTGCTGTACTCACTGTTTGTAACCTTCTCCAGCTTGTTGTTGAGATCCAAACTTATTTGCAATCCCTTCTTCAGGAATTTTACTACTTGAGAGTTCGCCCTGAAGTGTAAACCAAGCAGTAAAACTTCCGCGTTCGTGAAATTGTCCAATGGGTGTTTTAGCTAACACGCTCCTACCTGCTGTCCAAAAAACTTTCGTTGTAAAATTGGTCTCAATCACACATGATCTCTTTTCTTGTGTGCTTGAAGAGAGCAACTTACATTTCGGTAGTGCTCGAGACCAGGTTAAAGCTCGACAGCTACGCCATTTTGCTAGAGAATTCTGCAAAGGACTGAACCAAGATGACCGCTTTAGGTGAAAATTGATCTTTTTGCCGCAGGATGTATTGACCTAGAAAACTTTGAAGAAGTCTAACTCGTCGGCTTCGACAATTTGAGGGAATACAGTAAAAACTCTTAGTCTTATCACACAACATCTTGAATATTTTGTTAGTTTATTTACTTCAACATCTAAGGTCTTGGCCCACGTGTTACATAAAATTTACATAATAACACTGAGCAGCTTTTCCATGAGTGCAGTGGCGTGAAATACAAAATTCATTCGATTAATCTTATGATTATTTTGTAATGCGCTAGTGTTTTTACTCACTGTCGAGTCTTCCTCAACTCCTCCACATTCTTGTCAATATTCGATTCGGTTCCTGCATACTTTCCCCTCCGCAAACATCCAAACAACTTTCCAATCATTATGAACGTCCTGTCTTTATGAAGAGCGTTTCTAGGATTAGTACGTCAGTTTCTGTGACGTATCGTATGAATATTGGAAAAACGTCACAGCTATTGTTCATCCTTTCACCTTGCCATCTGGTTCCCGGGTCTAGTCTGACTCGAAACTGAAATTATTTAACCACATGTTATTCTACTTTTGTGCAATCTCAAAATGAATGTCTGTTTTTCTATGTTAGAAAAATCTGTGTAATCCTTGATGACCTCAGCATTAGGCCTAAGGCTGAAATTTTGAGTCTGAAATCAAATTTTTTAGTTTTTACTTGAAATCTCAAGGTATTACTCAAGCTTGCGTTCCAATTTAGGGATCATAAAGTGCGAACTCGGACTAGTGACTCATATGCATAAACCGTAATGCACTTGAGCACATAATAACAGTCACGTACCAGTCGTGAGTTCGAACAGAAGAAGAATAAAAAATGCTACATCATCAGCGTTTGAAATCAAGTACTAAGATTAGACCCAGGTTCCTGAAGGTTGAAGATAAGTTGTGAATGAGGAGAGTGATCCACTGAATTCTGAAGTTGTATTCAGACTAAAGCAGGTAGACTGAATCTGTCGTTCAAGTAGGGTCTTTACTTAAATCCAAATAAAAATCACAATTAATGTACTGAGTTGTTTATTACTACCAAGCATAATGTCCCCCAAAATATAAATCTAGAAATGATTTAGTTTACATATACGATGTTTGACATGAAACAGTCAATGTTTTTTATTCTCAAAGGCATAAAATGGGTCCCGTACTGACGTTTAAGACTCGCTTTCAATTTCGTTTGTTTAGGTGAGTTTTCTTAGCCAGAGATGTAATAACATTTCAACCGATGAGAATTTTCTTTATTTTAATAAGATAAATTTGAAGATTGTTTAGATACATACGTCTGTGCTGCTGACACAAGGAATTCAAACTAAAGAATGAGTTTACAAACAAATAAAATTCCACTAGACACGTGACAATCATCAGCCTGTGAGAATCCTGGGAATATCATTAAGCGTAATGTAGCCCAACACAAAGGAATTACTGCACCTGTCCGAAATGAGAAAAAGGGATGGGGATGTGAAATATTTAACAAGTGAAATACCCTATACTACCACAATTAAACTTGGGTTATAAAGCGGCCTCCCATCACAAAAAAACATCTTTTGATCTAAGCCGCTTTTAATACGCTTATGAATTTAGCCTCAAAATGTCCCTTAGTCAAATTTCAGAGCTTCGGAGTGTTTTTGAGAAGCTCAAACAAATTGATATTCCTGGCCTGACTAGATTTCGGTCTGAATAGTGTTTGAAACTCGGCCGAGTACTTCCATAAATTTTTTATCGAAACAGAGTAATTTGAGGGGACTATGTTCTAGGCAAAAAACTGACTGAGTTGTCGTTATTCAGAGTGACGATTTTGAATTTCTGTCGAGGTCAACGCATTTTTCTTTTAGTTTCAAATTTCAAAANTGAGAATCCTGGGAATATCATTAAGCGTAATGTAGCCCAACACAAAGGAATTACTGCACCTGTCCGAAATGAGGAAATGGGATGGGGATGTGAAATATTTAACAAGTGAAATACCCTATACTACCACAATTAAACTTGGGTTATAAAGCGGCCTCCCATCACAACAAACAACTTTTGATCTAAGTCGCTTTTAATACGCTTATGAATTTAGCCTCAAAATGTCCCTTAGTCAAATTTCAGAGCTTCGGAGTGTTTTTGAGAAGCTCAAACAAATTGATATTCCTGGCCTGACTAGATTTCGGTCTGAACAGTGTTTGAAACTCGGCCGAGTACTTCCAAAAAATTTTTATCGAAACAGAGTAATTTGAGGGGACTATGTTCTAGGCAAAAAACTGACTGAATTGTCGTTATTCAGAGTGACGATTTTGAATTTCTGTTGAGGTCAACGCATTTTTCTTTTAGATTCAAATTTCAAAAATGGTCTGTCAACTACTCGTCACTTCGTCGATTTTTCTCCCACAAGGGAAAATACTCCTTATTTGGTATGGCAAGACATAGACGAAGATTTCCCTTATATGGAAAATACGACCTTTGACCTTAGATGTGAGCGAAACAATGGGGACTTCAAGCAGCATCCAGTCAAATTAAGAGACAATTGACGTAAGTCCTAGCCGTTCAAAATTAGTTATAAAGTTATGACAGTATTCAAATATACTCTTGCACTTGAATTTTTTGTGCTTCACTGTTTCATACTGTGCTGTTGATCTCAGATTCGGAGCATGATCACGCATGATACTTTGCCGTTAATATCCATCTTATCAGCCACAGTCAAATTTTTGTCGAAGACTGTGAGCGCATGCGCGCATTTGAGAGGGAGATTACAACTCAGACTAGTAACTACAGAATTTTCTCTCGGGGCGTATTTAAAAATCGTGAACGTTGTGATCCTTTTTCTGGAAATTTCCACACAGGGTACAGTGAAAAATTTTGTATGGGACGTTGCGAGATAGTACTTTCGCCAGGAATTATCTAAAAGATATTTTGACGAACGTTTGCATTCCATGACTCTTTAAGATATTGAACTGTGCCGTGTCATGTTTGATTTCGAAGGCACAAGGCAAGCGTTACTGTAGGCGAACACAATTCCAGTGATATCAACTTAGTGTGAATTGGTTATAAAGCACGTTTAAGTTTGATCCTGAGCTTAACTTAGTGTGAATTGGTTATAAAGCACATTTAAGTTTGACCATGAGAATAGAGACAAAAGTCATGCATAGCGACACTTAGACTATACAAAAATCATGCATGTAANGCATGATACTTTGCCGTTAATATCCATCTTATCAGCCACAGTCAAATGTTTGTCGAAGACTGTGAGCGCATGCGCGCATTTGAGAGGGAGATTAAAACTCAGACTAGTAACTACAGAATTTTCTCTCGGGGCGTATTTAAAAATCGTGAACGTTGTGATCCTTTTTTTGGAAATTTCCACACAGGGTACAGTGAAAAATTTTGTAGGAGACGTTGCGAGATAGTACTTTCGCCAGGAATTATCTAAAAGATATTTTGACGAACGTTTGCATTCCATGACTTTAAGATATTGAACTATGCCGTGTCATGTTGGATTTCGAAGGCACAAGGCAAGCGTTACTGTAGGCGAACACAATTCCAGTGATATCAACTTAGTGTGAATTGGTTATAAAGCACGTTAAAGTTTGATCCTGAGACTAACTTAGCGTGAATTGGTTATAAAGCACATTTAAGTTTGACCATGAGAATAGACAAAAGTCATGCATAGCGACACTTAGACTATACAAAAATCATGCATGTAATACTTAGACTAGACAAAAAACATCCATCACGACACTTAGACAAGACACAAGTCATGCATCGCGACACTTAGGATAGACAAATTTCATGCATCGCAAGCTAGGTATCAGAGATGAGAGGGAGACCAGAGGTTGGCGTAAATAGGTCATTTTTTATGACTGGACTATTGGTACAAAACGTAGTTTGGTACTTTTTGTGATAATTATATTAACGAAGAGAACACACTGAACTTAATTAGGTGGCCAAACTGGACGGGCTTATATCCCTTCCAAAAATGCGCCTGTGTGTGCAAATTTGAGTTCCAGAAAAACTTCCAATGTAAGTGTTCTTTTTCTGTCTAAACGCCCTCGTGTGCTCAGACTCCTTGAAGAGGTCACGTACAATCATTACAAAAGTTTCTCATGGCTACCATGGAGAATATTCTTAATTTTGTGATCATGTAATTAATGATTAGAAAGAGACCTGGTTGTTTCATTGAGATTCAGTTTCAACCTCATATTCAAGTATTCAAGAAATCTTTTTTCAACGAAAAAATTGAACCTCTCGAACGCCTGGCTTCGTCTTTGGATTAGATTGTAATTGATTAAATCGAACATAAGTTTGTTTATATTTTTGTTTGTTTACAAAACGTGTATTATTAAGAAACGAACACAAAACATAATGGAATATTCTGTATGTACAGGGTGACACAAAAATTGAATAAATATTAATACTGATTAATCTATTTATTTTTTAAAAATTAGGTCAAGATCATCGTCAGTCTACGTATGGCCTTTCCACATACAGTTTGCATTGAAAATTTTTCTCCTGATGACAGGATTTATAATTAAGAATTGTACAATGAATTGTAAATCCGTATAACTTTTGGGTCACCCTGTGAGTACCAATCCACAGGTTTTCTTCCTGGCATACAAGTGCTGGGCTCGTGTAATGATTTATTTTAACCCAGTTATAGAATTTGATTTACTAAATCGAACCACAAAAGTCTGTTCCTTTAAATGGGATCCCACGTCTAAAATCATTCTGCCGCCTTTTGTGAGACCTTGTATAGAAATGCAACTGACCCATGGCAATTGGTCATGGGAGACTAGAGTGATAGAAAGAATTGTCTCCTGAGAAATTGTCAAAGATCACAGATTTCATGTCTCAGTCCGTTGAGAAGTTTGGCAGCCNTCGAACCACAAAAGTCTGTTCCTTTAACTGGGATCCCACGTCTAAAATCATTCTGCCGCCTTTTGTGAGACCTTGTATAGAAATGCAACTGACCCATGGCAATTGGTCATGGGAGACTAGAGTGTTAGAAAGAATTGTCTCCTGAGAAATTGTCAAAGATCACAGATTTCATGTCTCAGTCCGTTGAGAAGTTTGGCAGCCATCAGCAAATATGAGGTAGTGAAATCTTTTGCGCAGAAGAATGGAACTCCGTTCCCTTGGCATTAGTCTCGTTTTCTTCAAAAGACATCGACGATATCTCGTACTCTGCAATTTCTTGGCCACATGCTGTCTTGCCTTCCACATCTGACAACTCATTAGATTGCTCATAAGCTCGCACATGGTCACATTTCATGGCACCATCGATCTTTTCCAAATAGCACATCGTAAGAACTTTTGACGTCTCCTGGAGCACTGTCGTGTTAGTTTCTAAGTCATGGGTGGAAACACTGAAAAACATGAACAAGACATGTTGGATTTTTTAGAAATAATAAATACGATGATGATGAAGTTGATCACGATAAAGTTGCTGACGATGACATCGATGATGGCGATAGGTCGCAAACATTTGCAGCTGCGTAACCATTTCTAGTCCGGGTCATGGTCAAATTCGTTGTCTGTCCAAACCAACGATTACTTGATGGTGGTGAGTTGAAATACACTTTGCCATCACATGCAAGAAAATATTTCAGCTCTGTTTGTCTTTGTCTTATTTGACTGTTAATTTTAAAAGGATTTTTTAAAAACAGTGGGCGAGGTTTCTGCGGAAACCTCTCATGACATGCACATGTAGCTCAAGATGAGTGGGTGTTCATAATGCATGAGTAAGTTGTACCTTACTACGGAGGCCACCAAATGTTAAAATCAAACTAAAAGATCCGTATTGACTTTAGCTAGGTTTGAAATTATTTCGAGTTGTTTTGAATGAGCATTGTCTGGGCTTAGGCTTCGAGAGACCTAACTTGTGTTAAAATCCGTTTCTTTCGAAAATAAAGTAGCGGGTTTCTAACCTGCAGGAATCGCCGTCTTCGATTCGCAGATGGCCGTACGCCATGTCGTCCATTACGGCATTCAACTGAAACACAAGCGTGAAATCTTCTGTTAGAGAATGATTCCGATATTAATTTCTTCCTGGGCTGTCTCCAAGTCTAAAAATGGGTAATTGGTTCTGGTCTGCGTGCGACTGGTTTTGAAACCTGAGTGCCTTACTGTTTAATGGGACATAATCGGTTTTGCGAGTAAAAAATAATTTTGATATTATTGTTGGGTGGGAGTTATTAGCTTTGACCAGAGTTATAAGCAACAAAATTCCTTGTTTTGTGATTTTATAACAGTGGGCTGCCAGTCATTCGCTGAAATCGAGGCCGGTGAGTTCATCTTTAAAACACGCTGAAAATAGTCTGTTAGTTATCAAGTGACGTTTAGCTCCTCAAGCAGAGCGTCGAACTGCGACCATAACCTGATATCGTGAATTCAAATCCGCCATGAGTTGATCTTACCAAAACGCTTTATTCGCCGATTATGTCACCTAACGAAACTCACTGTTAGAGAAGGTTATCAAAGTTACACGAGCTTGTCTATTGTTGCTTTGAATAAAATTGCTCGCCAAAATAGCCACAGACACCTTTTTTGAGACCTGAATTGATTATGAACGCGTTTCCAAAGGAAAATATCACTGAAGTTTTTAAATAATGTGCCAATACATCACCGTATCAATTCTTGAAANAGAAGGTTATCAAAGTTACACGAGCTTGTCTATTGTTGCTTTGAACAAAATTGCTCGCCAAAATAGCCACAGACACCCTTTTTGAGACCTGAATTGATTAAGAACGCGTTTCCAAAGGAAAATATCACTGAAGTTTTTAAATAATGTGCCAATACATCACCGTATCAATTCTTGAAAAACAAGTACCAGAACCAATTATGCTGCTTTGGTCTATCCTTGAACTCAAAAGCGAAATATTCACTAGTGTTTTAGTTTGACCTGACAAAAGAGTGAATAAATGGCCATTTTGTGGTTAAAAATTAAACAGCCTTTCCCGGAGACTCAAGGCTCAAGGCTCAAGGCTGTGAAATGCTCATATCCTTCTCATGAGTTTTTGAAGAATATACCAGCAGTAATCACTTTCGCATTCAAATTTTCATTGGCACCGTTGTGTCCTATGCTCACCCTCCTTAATTCGTAAACGGCTGTCTTGACGAGACCACCATCTGAAATTATTCTCGTCTTAAGTCCTTCTAGCTGAGCGTAGATTTTGGCCCTTTTCTTTTGATATGGCCCTTCGCCGGGGGATAATTTGAAGAGACGATTTTGCAAGTCGCTGCATTCAAATTTTCATTGGCACCGTTGTGTCCTATGCTCACCCTCCTTAATTCATAAACGGCTGTCTTGACGAGACTACCATGTGAAATTATTCTCGTCTTAAGTCCTTCTAGCTGGGCGTAGATTTTGGCCCTTTTCTTTTGATATGGCCCTTCGCCGGGGGATAATTTGAAGAGACGATTTTGCAAGTCGCCTTCTTTCTGAAAGAGGCGTATGTTTTCCGAAGGTTATTTTTCGTCGAAGATACGATATGTACATTTCCGGTGGCTATGAATATCAATGCACTGATCTGTAGCTACACTTCACTCGTATTATATAAGAGGACTTTCAGAAGGGCCTTCGGAACATTATATTTCCCCAATGACTAGCCGGATTCTTACGAAATTATGTTCTATGTCCTGATCTCCAAAACGATATTGGTAGAAATTGTGTCAACGTTTGCATGAAGGGCCGGCAAAATACAACTCTTGTGATTTTTATTGAAATCAGTTAAGTTGCATAAAACGAATTGAAATTTGGCCATGTTGTTGATAGCGTTATTTAGCTATGAATGTACCTTTCTTTTACTCAAACATTACTAGAAAGGCACAGTCACGTGATCCAATCAACGAAAGATTGGTATAACATCAACAAATTCTCTGCTTTGTCTTCTTAACTTTTGCCGAGTCAAAATATGTAGATATTTGTCTGAATGCAGCGATTTCTTGATAATCAATTTGTTGCCAACGTTTACAAAGTGATGTCATAATTCTTGCACCCTTCCATGATAGGACAATGGTCCTTCATTAACCGGCGCAACTGTAAGGTGTTATAAAGCGTGACGTTGCCTAAAATAACAGGAATTGTTCGGTATACTATCAAGTAATTGAGATAATTAAATTGGTTCAGAGATACTTATCTACATGAAATATATATGAAAATGTCGTTAACTGAGATGCCCATGCCTCTGAATTTGCACCAATAGTCCAAACTCAGTCATGTGTCATGTATGCGAAAACCAACTATGTTGCATTTGAGCGATTTATCGGTTCCAAGACGATAGACGTTGAAGCGTTTTCAGTAAAAGACTGACTCGTTGGTTGAAACGCATGTATTGCGAACGGACGAAACGCACGACGAACTCCTGTCAAATACAAGGAGCGCTTGCGTTCTCCTGCAGATGAAGGTAAGGCANCCGAGTCAAAATATGTAGATATTTGGCTGAATGCAGCGATTTCTTGACAATCAATTTGTTGCCAACGTTTACAAAGGGATGTCATAATTCTTGCACCCTTCCATGATAGGACAATGGTCCTTCATTAACCGGCGCAACTGTAAGGTGTTATAAAGCGTGACATTGCCTAAAATAACAGGAATTGTTCGGTATACTATCAAGTAATTGAGATAATTAAATTGGTTCAGAGATACTTATCTACATGAAATATATATGAAAATGTCGTTAACTGAGATGCCCATGCCTCTGAATTTGCACCAACAGTCCAAGCTCAGTCATATGTCATGTATGCGAAAACCAACTATGTTGCATTTGAGCGATTTATCGGTTACAAGACGATAGACGTTGAAGCGTTTTCAGTAAAAGGCTGACTCGTTGGTTGAAACGCATGTATTGAGAACGGACGAAACGCACGACGAACTCCTGTCAAATACAAGGAGCGCTTGCGTTCTCCTGCAGATGAAGGTAAGGCACATGTCCTGAATGTCTGCAACACATTGCGGTTGAAAATAATTTTGGCTAAATTCAATTACTTCTGGTTCGAATGAATAAACCCAAATACGTCAGGCTCGTAGGAAGGTAAAAATTATTGGGGGGCACCGACCCTGGTCGATGCGAAAATTCTAATTTCGAAACCACTGCGTTGCACTGGGGTGTATATATCAACGCTGTAAAATGAACTACTGCAACCACTAGGTACGTTTTGAATTATGTGAAAAAATATGTCTACTAATAATAAGGTGTGTAACAGATGCTGTACTTCTAGAGTTAATCTTTTGTTAAGATTGANCTGGAAATTTTTGGAGCAACATACATGCCGCTCATACGATTACTCTTGCTGAACAGTAAGAATGAAGGTGTGAAATAATTATAAATGTTTTTATTTACTCTTCAACATAAATCAGTGGACGTTGCCCTGCTGCACACAGGAACTCGGGCTGCAGCTAAGTCTAACGTGGTAAAAACCCCGAGTTGTGCCTTTCGCATTTCACTTCCTCGTACAAAATCGTTTGCCACATCCACCAAATTAGCTTATCGCACATGCCTTTGTGAACATGGAGCAACATTAAATGGTTCAACCTCCCCTGTCCCATTGTGGAACGTAAATATGACTTAAAGGAGCATGCCACCCAAAAAACAACCTAATTTGTATCAATTTAGATCGAGTAGTTCTACTCCATAACGACACGTTAGCTTGCGTTACCTGACACCGGACGGCAGACTGAGGTGTTGAAATTATCCAATTACGTCATCGGTTTCACACGCATTCTGTTCAGCAGTTCACAACACGGGTTACTGATGTCAGCTTATCGCTTGGAATCATCGTTTAGCACCAATAAATCATCAAACTTCGATGTAAAACTCTTAAAAATACACCGAGTTCTTACAAAAACGTGTTGTTTCATTTCGCTCTTACAGATTTATTGGTATTTGGACACACCGTAGCCTACAAAAATCGGCAGGCCAATAACTGTCCGTAGCAGGAGTTTGCGGTCGGAGATAATTTCGAAGTATTTTCCGTGAGATACAGACAGGAGAACCTAGATCTGCGTTGTTTAGACTTGTGATTTTTTGAGTTCTAAACACAAAACGCTTGTTATCCTGGCCAGTGGCTCGGAGCCCGATCAGGCCCGTCGCGGCGGCGCCGGCCGGATTCAGGTTGACTCGAATCCCGGCCAGTGGCTCGGAAACTGATCAGACATCACGAACAAAACAGCCAAAGTTCAGTGGAAACTAAACTTCTAGTCAAGAAAATACTATACTAGTGAGCCAAAGTAATGTGCACGTGAGTATGTTGGTCAATTAGCCACGAAACTGCAAATCTACTTACTCGTCGGGGGCCGCGAATTCAGTTCCGCTTTGGCCACAGCACCGTCAGGGCAGAGGTTGTACATTGACAATAATTATTTGAGTAATGTAAATGTAAATAAAGATTCCCCTAACACCTGGTCGTGGGGTGGAAATCGAGTTGTTTCACAACAGTTTCTGCCAGCAAACACTAAATTAGCATGAGCTCACACAACCTCGCGGTGGCCCATCAATTAGTTTTATTGCACCTAAAGCCGGTAACGCAGTGGTTTATTCATTGCTGGCTTCTCAAATCATTTCGTGCACTTACGAACACTCTAAAGGCATTATAAATTGCATCTAATGAGACAGACTTTGTTTCAGTTTTATACAAGTATTGGTTAGGGTGAGAATAATTCATTTTGAAACAGAACGCTCAGTAATAAACGCCAACGGAGTGGCAACTCGNAACGACGAGTTGTTCGCTATTAGACACGTCAGTAGTTTCGTCTGCCAGTAGGGCCTATACTAAAATAAGGACTGCCGCGAATGCACGACGCTATTTCTCGGAGAACTTTTAAAGTCATCAGTTTGATCGCTTCATTTTGAATATCTGGAGACGTATATTTATTTGTTTTCTGCGACAACCATGATTTCAAAATATCTGTCTCTGTTTCTTTTAGATGGAGTAGTTGAATAAAATTGGAATCTTGTTCATCTCCGTCACCCCTAAATGGTATACCTTGTCTTGCCAAAAAACGTATGTTTGTTAATATTTTCAGGAACATTCTGCGGTTTTTCGCCTTTTGCTCTCCGTGGGCTGTTGACAGTTGTTCCGCAACATCTTTGACAGACAACTTCACTATCAGTGTGCGTTCCATTGCTTCTTTATGGCACTCAGATTTCTCATGCTTCGTAAAGCCAGACGTCTTGTCAGTAGCCTTTTTCCAGTCGGTACAACCGGTAACAACAAATGATAGCTCTTGTTTTGCTGAAGACAGCAGACCCATGTGGTAAGCTTTTGCACATATGTGTCTTTATGGCACTCAGATTTCTCATGCTTCGTAAAGCCAGACGTCTTGTTAGTAGCCTTTTTCCAGTTGGTATAACCAGTAACAACAAATGATACCTCTTGTTTTGCTGAAGACAGCAGACCCATGTGGTAAGCTTTTGCACATATGTGACACAACACCTTATCTTCCCCCTCAATATAATGCAGCCACGGCCATGAGATAAACCACTGTTTTTGAAATTGACGATTTTTCTTGCCAAAAGGTCGTTTTGGAAAGACGTGATTTGAAGGTTTGTGTGGATGCTCGGGAATGTTGTGTAAACCACGTTTTTCTTGCATGGTGTGATCCGACTGAGAAGAACTGTTTTGGTGAGTCTGGGAGTTTTCACTTGGTGCTGAAGAGCTACAATAAAGCTCCTGTGACTGGCTCGATGGTTCTAAATTCGTAGTACCAGATTTGTGAGTCCCAGCGTTCACCACAAGTGGCTCTGTGTGCAATGTGGCTTCTTCAGAAGTGCTGTTTGCTAACTGCGTAGGACAGCTACTGTGGGACTCCAGGACGTCCGATAGTTCTGTGTTTGACGTTTCAGAGTTATTTTTTATATTCCAAGCTGAAGCACCTCCAGGTTTAGTGCATGATGCGCCGCCTATTAAGTGAGTTTCGAGCGTGAGTGAGTTACTGGTTACAGGTAGAGATTTTACCTTAAAGAAGGCACCTATTTTTCTTTGGTGACTGGAACCGTGCTGCTTCTTTGCTTGCGCCGCCTATTAAGTGAGTTTCGAGCGTGAGTGAGTTACTGGTTACAGGTAGGGATTTTACCTTAAAGAAGGCACATATTTTCTTTGGTGACTGGAAGCGTGCTGCTTCTTTGCTCTTGAACATTCCTGGGAATCGTCGCAAAATCTTTTTTTATTCATTTGACACTCAGGTACAGGGCGTGTGTTTTTTATTCTAACTGCTACGACATGATTTGGTTCAAAAATCGCGCCGGGTCGGTTGTCAAGATTTCCATCTTTAGACCACAAGAAAATCGCATATTTGTTGCATGAAGCATTTCCTAATACACGTGGTAAGATCTTTCCATGAAGGTAATGAACACTTTTTCCTACGTCGGGATATACACTTGTTACTGGCATTTTCAATACAGACGACAGACCCATGACAGCCATGAGACCACTCCAATTATCATCCTGGCACAGATGCTTTGCCTCTCTTACAATGGCTGCTTCATTATCATCGTTTAGTGTCTCCAAGACCGTCCTCCTGAGACATTACCACAGTGAATAATGTTTGAAAATCCGAAGATATAGAGTTTTCTTTCTGAGTAGCAGCAATAACGTGTGGGTGCCTTGCATGAAAGTCAGAGTGAATGAAGAGCTCGGCTGCAGCCTTAATGTCACGTGGAGGGATTCGTCACCTATAAACAGAAATTAAGCAACTGCAAGGTTGTATCAAGAGATTACATTACCACAGTGAATAATGTTTGAAAATCCGAAGATATAGAGTTTTCTTTCTGAGTAGCAGCAATAACGTGTGGCTGCCTTGCATAAAAGTCAGAGTGAATGAAGAGCTCGGCTGCAGTCAGCAGCCTTAATGTCACGTGGAGGGATTCGTCACCTATAAACAGAAATTAAGCAACTGCAAGGTTGTATCAAGAGATTACTTGCCTTTGTAAAATAAGGCCATGCGATACTTTAGATGGGATTTGAAATTCTGTGTAATGACAAGAAATTCGTAAATGGGCCTTATTCCAGGAAAGAGTTTATAGACATAATTTCGACTTTCCAAAATGGCACTTTTAGTGAATGACAATGTTTTTTTTCCCATTTCACGTCCCCAACTTCATGGCAAATGCCCAAAATGCGCTCATACACAGAACAAAGTACGGGATGATAGTTGTTTCAAAGGGACAAGCCACATACATGTAACCGCCTTCGCGAACCTAACATTACTATTTGCACAATTTCAGGTTAGTTTTCTGCTAGGAAACCGNCGGAAACTTGTCACAATTTTTTATAATCTAAGTTTTGCATTTTGTGCTTTTAAAGTTATGTAGAACCTAATAAGAGTTCCAATTTTTTCCAAATTCAAAAATGTATTGAATTTGCATCGAACTTTCAAATTCCGATACACTGTTCTCGAACAGCTGTTAGGAATTTTTCTTAAAATGTTCGCTTTTGCATGAGGGCTAATCAAAATAGTGCTTCAGATTTTAATGAAAACAAAGTTGCATAAAACGAAAACGAAGCGATATTTTAGAAAATTGTAACAGCGTTTTTGAGATTTTATCTTAAACAATTATACTACACGAAATTTGCGCATGCTATTGACGCCGTTGTTTTGTTTGATTAACAGAATGTACCTTATTAATTTGCTAACTTTTCCTATAAGTTAATGTCAAGCAACCTATTTAGTTACGGACTGGTATGAAATCAAAAATCAAATTCTACGGAATTACTACTTTCCAAAAATATACTTTTGCTGGGCTAAGTTGTATACAATTTAGTATAAGTTTATTTGGCTAAATATACAGGCATGACGAGAAGGTGCTACATAACCTTAGTAAGGCGCGATGTGTTAATGTAAAAACTTGAAATCAAAAATCAAATTCTACGGAATTACTACTTTCCAAAAATATACTTTTGCTGGGCTAAGTTGTATACAATTTGGTATATATGTATTTGGCTAAATATACAGGCATGACGAGAAGGTGCTACATAACCTTAGTAAGGCGCGATGTGTTAATGTAAAAACTAATTTTGTATTTTTAGGCTGTTGTGATAATTTGCATAGGCTATTTACTTCGTAGTTTCTGTTAAACACGCACTCCGCTAATGGGCGTCATTTTGCTTATCCAAATTGAACTTTGGTTCATTTGACATTTAGTAGTACAGCAAAGCCTATAACATATTTTTTAACGTACATGTATTTCTTTTACTTTTTGGGTATGAAAGAAGGAACTCTGTGTCTCATATTCTTATGTTTCACTGAGCTACTACTCGCGTTTCATAAGAAAGTGAAATACGTTTCTGATTTCCCCGTTATAATGCGACACTGTGGGACTTACAAAAGTAGTTCACAAATTCTATTTTGTCATTGTACTACAGCCACTGTTGAATGCTATCCGGAAATATGGTGAACAAACAATATTTGAGACCAAAATGCAAAAGGTGCACGTGTATTATCACCGTGATCAAATCAATAACTGCTTCCTGTGCAAACGATCAAATCTACGGTCTTCCAGCATAGGAGTTGAGTGAACGTAGTTAATGTTAAATGCATGCACTTTATGCATGAATACCACAGTTGGAGAAAGTATTCTGCACTATAGATAAACTGTGGGTCGTTGACCCCTTTTTTCAATTTTTCACTCCCAGTTCTTTGGAAATTTCATTGAAAATATTTAAACTCTTTAATTTTAGAGAATGAGTGTTAATACTATAAGTTTTTCGTCATTATACAAGTTATTGTCACACAAGTTAAGATATATCTCTATTCATCATTATTAAAACAGGGTACATGTTTGAATTAGCCGATACCTCAAAACCCAGGCTTTTTCTACCATAATAGTCAATGACTTCTATTTTAGCAACGGGTAATTCATTACATTTCTAGACAGACCGTGTGATTTGTCGTTTACGTTCAGCAAAAACACGATCAGAAAACAAACACTATGAGCCAAAATCGATTCTTAATACATGGGCGGCGCACTATAGGGGGCTGAGAGGCTATCACCCCCCTTAATTCAGTGGTGCACCGTCCGCGGGCGTAGGCGGCGCACCTGATAGGGGGCTGAGGGAATATAGCTCCCCACTAAATGCTGCGCCGCCCATGTAATATCGACTAAAGTAAAAGTCAAAAATCTATTACGAAAAATATAAAGTTATACCAGTTATGCAAAGAGAAGCGGCTCGAAATAAACAGTTGCCGTCCCCAGATGTGCGAATGGGTTCGTGTGTTGACTGGTGAGATTCGGGAATTATGCATTTTGCGAACTCGTCGATCAGAGCATTTTCCAACAAACTAGATGTAGAAAGAGGGGATTCAACAGCTTGTGTTACAAGGTTACTGTATGTGTCGTATAGACTTCCAGCTTTCTGCGAGTCGTATCCAATCGACGCCACGAGTTCTCCAAGGCCCTGTAAAATACAGAATTTGTGACCACTGATCGAAATTTACTCCAGTTTCCTGCTATAACGTGCATGCGACAATCACAGTGAACAGTAAAAACAACTCCACAACGTTAGAAAACTCAATTACCTCCATTGTGGTCGACATCTCGAATAATGCACTGAACACCAAAGTTCAAGCTTAGAACTGCACGTGCTACTGCTAGATATAATGTAACACTTACTGGACACACGTGAGGCCAAACATCAACTTGAAGTCTTGTTCTGCAGTCTTGGGAAACGATTCTTTGGCGAAATAAAAGCTGCCTGATCCACACGTTTTTATGATGCTTTTCTGATAACTAAGTCAGATTCTTCAATTTCGTTATAAGTCTGAGAAAACTACTTCAAATCAAAATACAATGTTGCAGAAGCTTCTACGCTGAAAATTTTTTTTTGGGGGGGGGCACCGGCCCCCCCGCTTCCTACGGCCCTATGTCAATAGAAGCCTGATAAGAGTGAAGGTGGATAAATGCGGTGCTCTTACAGTTTCTTGTGGTAGTGGATGTGTTCACGACATGAATTGGAACTCAACCCGGTCTAGGCCTTGCCGCAGGCATACAGGGGCGATAGTGTATCCCCATAAAAAGTTACTCACTTCAAAATACAGCAAATAAAATCAAATGAAACATGCATATGTGCACATGGAGTTATAATTAACACATACTCTGACTCTGGATACAATTTAGTCTACAAATAACTTGAACATATCCATGAAAACCTCGCGGTTCGCTCGAGTTTCTCTCACGGGACGCCATTTTGAGGAAGTTACGTGAAATCACGCCTGTTGACGAAAAAAGTCCAAGGGAGACAAATCTTACAAAGTCCCTATTTCAGTTCCCAAAATCGTGAACTCACCATTTTTATACTGCGCACGCTCCAATTTTTACCGCGCTCGCTAGGTGATGTGACTTCATGACCTCAATCTTTAAATAGGCAAAAGGTGAGCCATTGCGGTCTTGTCAGTCAAATGTTCGTTTCCAAAATGCCACCACTTATACTTGTCTCAGTTTAATTGGCGTTACTTGAAACTGATTGTATTTCAATGAATTATTGTTTGTATTTGATAAAAATAAATGCTGTTGATATGACATTTAATAGTCTTTGTGCACATATTTGACATTTTAATGTTTAACAACACGGCAAATGCACGGCTGGTTCCCGGCAGCACCTACGCGAAGGGCGGGAACTTCAGCTTTCAAAGTTCGCCGGTAGGTCCGGCAAAAGGTACCCGCTCATCCAAAACCTTTACGGCAACCAGATGGCGCTTCTCATCAATAACGTGTCATTTTATTGCTCAAGTAAGACTGTCTGCCAGAGAATCTTAACCAAGCACCTTGACCTATATTCTGCTGCTGACTGTAGCCACAGGTCACGAGAGTTCATGAACCAGACAGTGAATGTACTGATGAGTGGCGAATTTGTGTGGAAAAGAAGTCTTTGTGTCCGACATATCCGTGTTTAAAACCCCATTTGTAATAACTATTGATAACATATAATTACGATGAAAGTGTTAATAATCTACGTTGTTGTGGTTGCTCGGCTTAAACGCTGGGGTAAAATATATATTCAATGAACGTGACCATGGTGAGGCTACTAAACCGGGCCCGGCCACTTTTCCGCCCGGCGAGATTTTGGCAACTCAACAACTATAATTTTAATTAAGTTGAAATATAGCCACTATATTTTTTAAATTATGCTTAAATTATACATGGTGATATGCATGTTAGGTTTTATTCTCTTGCGATATTTACTTTTTCGTTCAGTGTCTCGTTAGCCAACAACACTGAGCCCAGCAGACCGGACTGGCCGTGGCACGGGACGGCAGCTGATGGTTCACCACGTAGAAATGGTGAGTTTATTAATTAACCCCGGTAATTAAAATTATACGGATGAAAAAAGATTTAAATGTGTGCAGTTTTA
>NMRA01000629.1:182534-202076 GCA_002633005.1 Phoronis australis | reverse complement strand
GCCGTTTCTGCGGGCTAATTGTAGAAGACACACGGGATGTCCAAATATTGGATTTAATTATTTGCCAGAACTCCTTAGGGTTATTTTTGGAACGTTTAATGACTTCAGTAAGTCGGGCTTCATATGCTTTCTCTTTCTGTTTAAACAGATCACGGAAAGCTTTCTGTTTTACTTTGTACATGTTAAGGTAAAAGACAGAAGAGTTTTTACGAAACAGTTTTAAAGACCATATTTTTGCTCGTTTGGCCGAAGCCAATTCATCATCCCACCAGGGTGGCTGCTTTGTCCGAGAGTTTCGATTTACTTTAGTCTTACTATTCGTAGATGTACGAGTTTTCATGGTAGATACGGCCGACTGCCACAGCAAATCTGTTATGGATCTGACCGCATTATCTAGATTGCCACTAGCCACCGAGCTATCCACGGCCGCCGTACAATTCTCAGCACCAGTTGAAAAAACATGAGAGAATGCCTGTGCATTAGAGCTTTCCCATTGAATCCGGCTATGCGGGTGTAACAATGGAACCACAGGAGGGTTGATATCTGACCTGCTACACCTAAACTTACAAATAACTGGCAGATGATCAGATTCATCCCATTCATCCACAAAAAAATCCTCTACTAAATCAAACAGTTGTGTAGATAATAATACATAATCCACTAAACTATGTCCACCTCCCGACAGACAGGTAAACTCACCCCTAGTGTCACCGGGGAAACGACCGTTGACAATATGAATACTAAGTTCGTGACATAACTCAATGAGAGTTTTACCGAAATTGTTTAGAATTCCTAGGCAAATTAAATGTATCCTGGCATGGCAAATATTTTGGGCTATCATCTAAAATGAAGTCTACCACATTCCCTGTTCTGGCATTGAGATCGCCCACAATAGCCAACGTACAATCACTGAAAAGATCAGTCAAGTTGGTAATCTCTCTATGCAACAATAATACACCGCTGTTCTCTGGTGAACCTGTGCCATTAAAATATGAACTTGAACCTTCAGGGGGTAAAGTAAACAAAGAACATCAAAACATCCTGAACAACACCAAATAGTTAACTCTCACATTTCAAACAGATACCAAAGGAAAACTGTGAATGTATGCGTCTGAAATGTTTAGAAATTGACTGTTTAATGAAAATACTAACGCCTCCAGAGTACACTGTACATGTATCTACCTTTTCTTTTTTTCTTATTGTAACATAGATTAAACGAGTCATAGCCTGACAGCTCAAATTGATCTGAGCGTTTTGCCCATGTTTCACAGATAGAAATTATGTCGCAAGTAGATAAGTACATTTGGATTTCGTCCCTAACTATTTTATTTTCTAATCCTTGTGCATTCCAAGAAACCATTGAAAGTGTAGGGCCATGGCCTGACCGCTAGTAACCTGCTGCGCCATTCACTTCAGGTCCGTAAACACCAGTTACGGGGGTTGTCCAGAAACCATAACCATGGGCTTGTGCTCCATCACCTCATCTGATTCGACATTGTACACATAAACAAGACCTTGATATATTAATTTGTCGTACTTAATCTTTGCATTTGTCCAGTTCTTACCACGTGAGAATTCATACAGACGCCGCCTCGCCTTCTTCACAGGTGCGGAGAAGTCCTGAGTGACGAAGATATCAGTGTTATTGTTCTTATTCTGTAGAACCTTGTCTTTATCTTTAGACCTCATTTTTGCGATTATCGGGCGATGCTTGTTTGCAGTTTTGCGGCCAAGTCTGTGAGCTCGTTCGATTATGACACTATCAACATCCAGGCAGTCCTTCAAAAAGTCGGTAACTTTGGACTCAGACTGTTCCCACGATTCGTGATTCTCCTCCGGTATGCAATGAAATATCAAGTTGTCGCGTCTTGATCGATTCTCTAGGTCGTCTAATTTAGACTCAAGGTATTTCACTTTTTCATGTAGACGACGATTTTCCTCTCGTGTTGCGTAGTAGTCTTGTCGCAGAGCATCAATTTCTTTAAATACATCTGATTTCAAGTTCTCAAATTTATCATTCAAAAGTTTCAATAGCTCCCTGTTAGAAATGTCAGACGTAGAGGGGTCCGGTTGAGTTAGATAAGACGTGATCCCCCGGGTTTGTGGCCTACTACTGGTTGGAGTGTTCTTGGGAGGCATGGTGAGACATCAATTACGTAACAGTAGCTTCACAATCGATGTAGGTCGAGAATATCAAAATGTCCGACCACTCTTTCAGCAATGACAGAGCGACAGCTCAAAGTTTGCCGTAACAGCTAATAGACAAACGCATGGGACTTAACTCACCAAAGAGCACCTCCACAAAACAAAAGTCTTTTTTGGCTTGATAGCAATTAAAGTGCAGAAACCAGGTTACGAGTGCATAAAACACAAAATTAGGGAGAGACAAACAGAAAAGATACTTTTATAACCCAAAAAAGTCAATGCCAAATTAGCCTACATAATTATACAAAGTGTTATTATCAATAATGGTGACACTATGCAATAAATTTATTCAGAAGTATGTTTTCAAGGGTTTTGTTATAGTCAGTTGGATGTTACATTTTCCAAAGTCATAGTGTTTTCAAGTCCTGAGAACGAGCTAACTTGAACATGCTTTACACAAAAGTCCTGACTGGAATCTAATGAACTACAGTGTTTGGAATGCACTGACAGAGAATGTGTACCAAGGTACAGGTTGTATTATCTCAATAACTTAAGCCTGAAAAAATTCCCCTTTACTAAAAGGCATCTGTGAGTATTAAAATGACTGAACAACAGGTGCTAATAAAGTATTCATTCATAGACTTGACGCGTGAACGAGTAGATTACATTTTCATCCAAGAATGTTATGTTCATTACACGTATGCATGCTGCCTCAGGTCAACCCTCATCCCTGTCTTCACGTTCCTCAGAAATTTGATTTAGTGGATTGTCACATTATGTCGCTAGGCACAATCTACATGTAGATGTACATGCAAGCCCATTCTTTCTGCAACTGCACCGGGGCGTGCTACCAGCTGTAGTACGGTTGCAGTGTATCATCTAGAGGAGTGTCTGGTGCAGCATTCATGGCAGTTATGATGTGTACGAATTGATTGTCTTCAAGTCTCCAGCCCCAGTCTAAAGGATCCCGGTCATTTGGCATATCCATCCAAACCATGACCTGGTAGTACACTCGAGACAATGAAACCTGGTGGCTAATTCCGTTGGTGGAAGACGTTCGGGAGTAGCGAAAGACTTAGCAGCAGCAAGCTTCTTCGTGAATATTTTGTAATAAACAGCAAACCAGAGAACACGTGCTCTCTCCACCAAACATTGCCACCATCGCTTGGCTGCCAAGTTTCTCTCAGGTGGGCTCACACCATCCATGGTGAATGTGTCTGCGCATGAGTGGAGGACTTGGTCATATTTCACGAGTTTCTGAGAGACTGAAGTCTTCCCAATGCCATATACACGAGACGTTGCATTGCGTCCTGTAAATAGGACAGGAATAGTAGCTGGGTACACAATTTAATCCCGAGCACACACCTCATCCAATCTATGTCGAATATTTTAAGATTGGTTCTTGACTTGTACCCATATCTGAAAAATAGTGATTTCCCGTCAGCCATACAGTAATGGAGCATAAGCATCAACTAGTCAGTGTTCTTGCCGATTACTGTGGTGGAATGCCTATTATACTGTTTACTGCTGTCTTTGCAATGACCACATCAGCGTCCCCTTCTGCCTGAACGGCTGAGCATCCCACTTTCTGCAGCTGGTCACTTATTAAGGCGATCAGTTGTTGCTTGTTACTGCCAGTGGATATGAATTCATCTCTCTTAACCATCAAAGTCCGTTTCTCCGGTGAAGTTCAAAGTCGGATAGCTGTTGGTCTGTCTCCGTCTTTGTGTTATCCTTTATCGAAGGACTTGCAACATAACCATCAAAGACAACAGTGGCTGCCTCAGGGTGCTTTGCCGTGAAGTCAGCGTATGCTCTAACAATTTTTCCATAGGTATATATCTTTTACCATTTGAGCTTGTGAAGAAAAGATCCCCCATCAGGCGCATACCTTTCAGTTTGGAGACGTGCTGAAGGTGTGGAATTTGGTGCTCCTTCAAAAGCACGGGCCTTGGAACAGCGGTCATGAACGGCTTGAGCAAGTTGAAGTCTGTCAGCCTTCTTCAAGATCAGGTTGTTCTCATAGAGAGACTCTGGGTGTGGACTGAGCTCGAAACTCAAAACTGCCTCAAGAGACAATTCGTCTTACCGGAATACCACTTGGGATGGCTGGAAGAGTAAGCAAGGATCGATGGTTCCGTCAGGACCAACCTGGACTGCAGCTGCATTTCCCAAGGTCTTAGCATTCTCTCTCTCTCTTCTTAAAAGAGAAAGAAAACACAGTTTGTCGAACCATTCTCTCAATGGTTTTGTTCCCAACAGATTGACATCCATGCACGTTGACATTTGCGTTGGCGACAACACCATTGATGACATTGCGTAGCGCAGGGTCCGAGGAGAAGGGTGAAAATGCGGCCAGCTTTGTGCTTATCGTTGCAAAGTCGCATGCATCTCTTTCAATTCTGGCTGCAGTTGCCTGTTTGTGTTGTTCGCTTGTTGAGTACGTGAGGTCACTGGAGTCCTGCAAGGTGATGTTCGCCTCTGACGTTACGGTGACTAACATTGTCCACAATGCTTGCCGCTCCTCTGTCTTCTTACTGCCAAGAGTCAAGCCGCCTGTGCCTTTTAGCGATCGCATTTAGTAATTTTTCTCAATGGCTAGATCAAAGCTGAGACCTGCCCAAAACTGGTTTGTTCGCCGAATCGTGCAAAAGCCATTTTTGAAACTTCGCATACACACACATCTGGGTGTTTGCTCTCCATATCAGCCATTTCTTGTATGTAGAGGTAAGCAGATTTCAGGTAGTTGTGGTGTCCAGCTGCAGCAATTATTGACAAGGCATCACCAACAGCTGGCAAGTGATCATCCAAGACCGAGTGCGATCTGCCTTGATCATTGCCTGAGCAGTATGAAGCATCTTCAGACCAGCCACAGACTTCTTCTCAAGATTGTCGATGATCTGCGTAATTGCGGTTGATTGTGGGGCACTTCAGACAGATGTTGACATTTTGCCTTGGGCTTCTAGTTTCCTAGTGTTTTTTTAAGTGAAAACCAGTAGTAACCAAATATACAAGTCTAGGCAATTTTTTGTTACTTTTATGCAAGCCAATGCTTTGGATTAAATATTAATGCGATGTTCGTATTTTACAGTATTTCAGTCAGAAATCAGTCAAATCTAAATGTTTTAAGATCATTCAATCAGAAACCAGTCATGTCTAATCATACTTTCGTTATAATTGATGAATTGAAAATCAGTGATTCCTGGTCTTGAATTTAGCCGCCATCTTGAATTTCATATCAAATACTAATCATATCTTAGTTTTAACCACACCAGCGAGTTGCGCACGCCTTAAAACCATAGACTAGAAACAAAAATTATGTCTCTATCTCAATTATTGAGGAAATTATTAGTATTTTTGGTGATTTTGAAACGTCGTGGCGGCCATCTTTGAAATGACGCAGTTTTAACCCATTTCCTGTGGTCAGATTTTGGTAGACTTTTTTCCTGTTAATAAGGATACGCAGCAGGGCATAAAACCACTGCAAAACCTTTTGTTGCAATTTGTTGTGGGTCAGGTGGTACATTGACTCATTAATTAATATGAAACATTTTATGTAACTCTTAAACTTTCGTGTACAAGGAGACTTTTTACTTCTCAATCGAAGTGTACACAAATTGTTCATGCGGAGTTTGCTATCGCAAAGAATGAAATTTTAAAACACGGAGTTTTTTTCTTGACTGACAAATTGGATGTTAATAACAAATTTTAGCGTGAATGTTTATAACATTTGACATCTTTAGCTAGAAAACAGTGTGATGATGTTGACAAGCAGGAATTCAGAATTTATGAAAATGTTTCACACAACAATAAAATTCGTGTATGTGAGCAACCTTTTTGCGTGGAACCCTTTTTAAAGAAAATATATTTTGATTTGAACGACAATTTGGATAGTAATGGTTCATTCCTTTCATAAAAGACGATTTTTCCGATACCGTTATTTGGTCACTTCATTAAAGTCCTTTCTTAAAAAAATATCCGAATTACAAATTGAAAATGTTGACTGGCCAATTATTCCGTTTTCATTGTCTATACTACTTGTTGATCTTCGTGGATGTAAACGTATTTATAATGCATTAAGAATTCTCTGAAACCTACTGCTTAGAAGAATTTCGAGGATGTAGGATACATTTTTGATCTTTGGATATGGAGGAACTTTTACAAAATACCTATTTTAAGCGTACACGATACAAAAATATGTCAGTTTCAATACAAAGTTTTGCATAGGATCCTTCCGACAAACCCTTGGTTATTAATTATCTCACACGGCGCATTCAACCTCGGCTAATGACACACCCATATAAAACCACTTGTAGTTTAACATATAATTTTTATTTGAAAATAAATTTCACCCCTGAGAAGTATATTCAAAAGCAAACAAATCCAAATGAACTAAAGGGATAATGGAAACCGTGGGCGCCTATCGTTTCTTGCTAAGTTATCCATATGTACATATTGTATACTTAAAGTTAATCTGAGTGGAGCCTGCACCGGGTGGCTGACGTGTGTATGTGTACCATATGAAATTAAGTACCTCAACACTAACGTTAACATTTGGGTAATGTTTGGTAATATTTGAATGTCATTACCGCAGCATTATTGTTAACCATTTGTAATGTTATGTTTGGAGAATAAATGGTAAAAAAGTACCATCTCCCAACGTCTATTACAGAGTTATCTACTTTCTTCTGTGTGGGAATTTCCAAAAATATCTCAAAATTTACGATTTTTGAAGTACGCGAAGAAAAACTCCGTAGTAGCCAGAGTTTCTAACCTTCTTCCCACTTATACAATGTAGTCCGGATACCTGTCGTCGTCAGGCTCCAAAGGTCGTCCGCCATTTTTTTCGCGTGCAGCGCAGCCACGCGGAACTTAGCGTTCCAATTTGGAGTGCTTGTCTGCACGTTAGGTACTAACCTCTCGGGAGAAACACGCATGGAAGAACTGAGACTAAAATTAATGCATTTACCGACTGGTTTTTTTTTGATACCACTTAAAAACTTGTAGATTTTACTAATGCACTTTTTTGTTCATTTTCAGAAGATATTTTTGAAATTAAATTTTCTTCAGACGGAATAAAAAACAACTCAGGGATTGTTTATGCAATGTATCTATTTGTCCCAGGCACTAACCGACACCCGTTAGGCCGACGGAAAAACGCAGCAGACAAATGGAACACACTGGGTGCTTAACAGTTCGATATTGTCCACTTGTTTTTTATTGCAAAACAAAGTACTGAGCTCAACATTTATGTTGAAATTTTTGGTTAATGCATTTTGAATTTATTTGAAGAAAATTAAAATACTTGAATTGATAGAGAATGGCCACCAATAAAGCAAAACATTGACTTTATTTCACTATATTACATTGTTACATACAACACAGCATGACATAATCAAAAATAAAGAGATTGAGCAATAAAATGCAAATGCAACTTGGGTATTTATTTATTTATTTATGATTGCAGAAGCCTGTTAAAGGTGAGAAAAAATCAAACAATACGATATTGGGTAATTTATTAGAACAATTGTATCGAGGTTCAATGATCAACTTGCGCCGACAAAGTCCTCAAAGGGTTACAGTTCTGTTTTGGCTGACAACGTGTTAACAGAGAATGAATAGAAACTGAAAAGAAAAAGACAGCAGAGATAAGTGGTATTAAGAACAACAAGAGCAAAAAGTCAAATAAAGAGGTCACAAATACAAAATAAGTAAGGTCTATCTGGAATAAAACAATTGCGATTTATTTTCCAGAACTGAAATTCTAAATCAATATGAATCGATTTAAAAATCGATATCATAGTAGTAAAACAGTTTGTGGTTGAAGTAGAATTGCTGTAAACTACAATCCACTATTTTCTTGGCCTTTTTCTGTGTGGTTTTCTGTTCTTTCAAAAGGCGGCAGCATATGACGACCATAGGAGTCATTATAAAATGGCTGCCGAAAAGCAATGCACAGTTGAACAACTCGGCATAAGTAAAAGAAAATGTTTCAATCAACGAATACTATATATTTGTGAGAGTTAAAAATCAAATCCTATTCACAGCATAACTTTGAAGTGGAATAATTGGGTGAGTACGACACCAAGCTGGTTTTATGCTTAGGCGGACGACCATTGGGTTCCCGAGTATATGATCAATACGCGCGTGCCCTCATAGTCTTTCTACAACCAGATGACTGACAAGATGGATATTTTAAACGGCACTGCCAGATTATAATGCGTGATCACACTCCAAGTACGAGGCAAGCGAGTGAAGCAAGCGATTTCCCACAAAGAATTCAACGAGCATTTTAGAATATATTTGAATACTACTTTAAACACTTAGGACTTACACCAATTACCACAGGCGTCTCTGGTTTCAGATCGTCCTCAATACACTTAATATGTACATGTAGTAAGAGGTCAGACTCTCGGGGTAGGAATTCCATTGGTGCTTCAAAGAAAGAAGTATTCTACACTAACTTTTCACACGGCATTCAATCTCAGAAGCCAAACACGTTAAAAATGCCAATTTCTGCTCTTGACATTTAAATGATTTCAACCAGTGTTTTATTGCCGCAAAGACATCGCTAATGCGAAAAATGGCTTGTACTGGGGCTCAGATCAAATTTGTAATAACAAGGACGACGTCGACACCGGTTTTCCCCGGCTGACGTCGAGAAACATTGCCCAACTGAACGACCCGGCTTCCTAAAGGAGGCACAGAACAGTTTACCTACAGAACACACGTCAATGGACTCTGAACCCTTTCTATACAGATGAGCACAGAAACTTTATTTTCTCTTGTATTTTTGACGCTTTCAATCGCACTTAAAACCAAGCTAGACTAAGAAAAATAAGGGCAAAAAATGAAAAATCGTCACTTTTCACCCCAAAACCACCACGTCCCTGCCGATGCTCGACTAAAGCCAACATTAGATTCGGGAAGAAAATTTCCTACCGATTCCAAAAATGTGGTCCAAAAATACTGTCAACTAACTAGTTTTTTGCAAATCTGGCGTGTTTGAGGGCTACCTGAAATCGCGGCCAATTTCTCAGTTACTACACAGCAACACACAATTGCAACAGGGAGCCATCATCTTGAAGAAGAGTGCAGCTGCAGCCGAGAAATTGGCCTTTCTTATTCTCAGCATGTTCACAAATACAAACATACCACAATCACTTGGCCTACATACAATACCTAACTAAAAATGCCAACAAGCCTGGCCTACCCCTAGATTTCAATAGTTTGGGAGAGTAAATTGGCCGCGGCCACAACCTAACTGTTCAGTGCCACCTAACAAATGAATTCGGAGACGCAAAACCTTTAAAACGATGTTTAGAGTGAAATTTTGGAAAAGCTGTATTCATTTTACTAAAAGAAAAAAATAACAACCATATATATTTCAAAACTCATACATATACATCACGCTTGTATCAGCGTACTCGAGAGCACAGACGTTTGGACGAGAACGTTTTACTGAAAACACAGAAACAAGCAAGATGGCATTTTTAGCATGATGGACTTACATGTACACAACATGAGACAACGTAAAAGTCAGTGGTCTTAGCCTGTCAGTACTTTATTACTTTCGAGTATTTATTGTGACCAATGATTCATAGGCGACACATGCATAAGGTTGGGGTGGGCACTCACTATATAGCAAAATTTAAGGAAAATGCGGCCAAAAATCCAAGACAAAATTTGTGTAGCAGAGTATCCAATGGAAACATACATTTACAAGAAAGGCGCGTGAATGGGGATTGGGAAATTTGCGAAGGCGAAGACAGGTGGCGAAATCTTCTATGCCTATACCCAGGAAAAGTGATGGCAAGCTGCGTATTTCACCAAAAACTTACCCTAACTATTTTGGTGGCCTATCAAAAGCATTTGACACAATTCAACAAAATGTATTACTACAAAAAATGAACTGCTACGGCATGAAAGAAACTAAATTGGGTTACTAGCTTCCTCTCGCGTAAACCTGGTGTCCCCCAAGGACCATCTATTTACCATATCTTACGTGTTAGCGTTCTGCAGCACTCCACCTCATGTGAAGTCCTAATTTACGACATATCTCTTGATTGGCTTGGTGTCACTCATCAAATGCCACGATAACACATTGAGAAAATTTCCGAGTTCATTAACAACCATTTATCTCTCCTCAACAATTGGTTCATTGTAAACAAATGGAATCTAAAATTATCCAAGACCACTGAAGTGGTTTTGCACCACCCTCAAAATAATCTACGTATTTCACGGCACACTCCTCAACTGGAATACTCATCAAAGCAAGTCAGTTCCTTGAACTACCTAGATTTAGTCTACCTGGCTGGTGCCAAACAAACATGTGAAGACATGTGGGTCACTTCCACGCTTGAAATGCTACTTTACCACGAAATCCTACGTTTACTTTATAATGCACTTATTCCAACACATTTCATTAAGCTTAGATTACCACCTGAGGTTTCAATATCTGTCATAATTGCATCAAAGTGCAGCAGAAAAAGCAATTTCCGATTTTATCGTTACACTGAACAGCTTTTTAAAGAGCTTAACCTTCTTCATCAAGAGGATCTGTTTACCATCTCATGCCTTACAATTCTTTATAAATCACTCAATACAGCTCTATCTCATAACATCAGTGACCTCTGTTCAAACACTTGAATCACGCAACTACTACAGCCGGAAACATACCGCGCAAGCACGTTACAAAACTCGGTTTTGGCTTATTAACAAATATTAAAAAAATATTAAAAGAAAATAGTGTTCTGTAACCCTCGACAACCCCGGTTCAATGGAGGAGGATTTGAGCGTGACCCAAGAACAGGAACCATAACATCCAATGTGTGACACAGGGAGAGTGAGTTTCCAGTTGACTCAAGACTGAGCCTAATGATGTATTTGACTCAAGACTGAGCCTAATGATGTATTTGACTCAAGACTGAGCCTAATGATGTATTTGACTCAAGACTGAGCCTAATGATGTATTTGACTCAAGACTGAGCCTAATGATGTATTTGACTCAAGATTGAGCCTAATGATGTATTTGACTCAAGACTGAGCCTAATGATGTATTTGACTCAAGACTGAGCCTAATGATATATAAGCAACAGAACGAGAATTGGCTGCAATCATCTAAACTTGATTAAAAGCAGTTTCTCGTACACCATCTGATCCACAAACTTAAAGCCTACAAGCTCATACAGTTCCTCTCCTAATCAACAAGCATCACATGCCACGGGACATTCTGTTAAAAGTCCAACTGATTCCTTTACAGTTTTTGCTACCTCAACGGCCAGTCAAACGAATTCATTTCAAAGCTCTTTTTATGTACTTATTACAAATCATATTCCTCCAGTTTCCTAATACTTTCTGTACATACATGTATAGTTAAACTTACTGCCCGTCAGCTTACATTTCATTACTTCACCTGTCCTAATTAAAAAAAACTTCCCCAAAATGTGTCTTATTGGTTCCCACACATCTTCTGTCTAATCGGCGTAGCAGCTTAGCTCTACGATCTCGACCAGCCAGGACCAGACACAAATACACCTACTGCCGTTGACTGGCTGAAAACATACGGAAAATAGCATTACATTTTTGAAAAAGCACACTGGCCTCTCTAGTGTTGTTATCACTCGTCACGTCACGGGTGCAAAACTAGCCGTTGGTTAGGCAACACTTAGCAACTCGGTTGGCAGGTTGGTAGCTACAATACTTCGTATCGCTTTCTGAACTAATTTTGTCCCGTGTATTTTGACCCCAAAAATGAACTTGTATAAAAAAGAAAAACAATTTTTTTATTACTACTATGCGTAAATCATATTATTTCAAATGTAGAAAAATACATTTGCAGATATGACCAATTTACTATCAAATACAACAAAAATGAAACAACACATAAGTTGGGATACACCTGAAACTAAATATTAGCTAGCTTCAAATTAGAGCTAAACTGCTTGAAGCATATCTACAATGCAGTGGCAACAAGGGAAAGTACATGGGATTGTGATGCATGGCACAGTCTATTGTTTCATAAGATAAAACCGCAATCCAAAACGTTATAATTATTCACTCTGCTGTAATTTAACTGCAAACAGTTAAGTCGTGATCGTCCCCACTCTCTTTATTAGATGATTCCATATCCCTTGTTAGAGGATCATGATCTTAGTCTACATCACTGTTGATACCGTCATCTCTCTCAGCATCGCCATCATTGTCATCTGGCTCTGTTTCGATTTGAACCTCTGGAATGAGTGCAGGGTGCATCTGTCCACTGAATCAAATGATGCAAAATTTGTCGTCAATATTTCCCCATCCATTGGTGGGTATTATGTCCAAGATTTGGAGATAAGCGGTACCCCATAGTCTCAGACAAATGCACTTCTATCCATGTGAAGTGCTTAGTTCAGCTTCACACGGTGGAATACTGCTGCCCTCGATGCTTTTAAGCTTCTCAAATGCGTTTTGTCAACCACACTGTACCTTTGCTTGTTTAGTTGGACAAGTTTCTGTGATCCGTACAACACACAAAACAAAATAATGCATGATTTCGGGACTTCTTCTGATAGAACATTGCGGTTCAATGAAGTAAAAGCTCTCTGAAACTTACCACTCTTTTTCATGATTGCACATGGCCTGCTCTTTCCTTATTTACAAATGCACAAGTATAGTTATATCCAATGAACGTGTGTAGGCCGAGGTACATGTATTAGTTACGTTTAAATAGCATAGAATGCCTTGTCCTCTAGGCCCAACCTCCATCCACACCGTGGATGTAACTCAATGGACTCACACTCGAGTTGTTTCGTGAACCAGGTCTCTTTTCTTTTCAGATCCTTTTCTAACAAGTTCGCCTCCTACAACAGGTCTTATTATCCCTCAGGATCCAAACAACCCTGTCTTATCTATAAACCAAAGGAAAAACTGCGTCTTAAGTTGTAGATATGGTGTCCAAATTTGCTAAACTACCTTTTGGAATAATTTTTATTTCACTTAACCGGTCGTTAATTAAAAAGTGTTTAAATTAATACACAAGGATTTTTTGTCTGAAGTCATATTTTTGTTCATTTCAAATAACGTTTTATCTGTAGAAGAAATCAGAATTGTCGTATTTCCTCTTTTGTACAAGTTCATTTTTGGGGGTCTTGTTATACTCCAGGAAAAATGAAGTCTTAAGTTGTGATTATGGTGTCTACAGTTACTAAGCTATCTTTTAAAAAAGAACTTTTGTCCCCACTTAAAAGTTGAAATAAATTGCCTGTTAATTAGTAGACATCTTAATTAATAAACCCCAAGAATTTTCACATCTTAACTGGCATCATTTTAATTTGAGTGGTGATTTAAATGAAATAAAATGGATTTTTGGTTCCCCTTTGGACCACCCCAGGGACCAAAGCCCAGGATTGTGCAATTAAGACGCCCCTGTCCCTCAATGGAAGGTGATTTACGATAGAATTATGCACACAAACCTTCTGCACTCATAAGTGTGAATAAAGTCATGCTGGCTGGTCCTTTGGTTACCATCACTTGTACTCAAGTACAATGTAAGAACTTCGTGTGCTGCTCTTGATAACCTAAAACTACTACTCATTACTCCAAAAACACAACTTAGACGGAAATTTTACAGTTATGACAAAAAAGTAGGAAAAGCAGAAACAAGCCAAAAAAGTAGGAAAAAGTAGGAAAAGTAGGAACGCTTGAAAGCCTGCATTTGTGCAAAGGTCGATTAGATGCGCATAGCACCGAATGGGGGGCGGTCGGGAGTGGGATTCGCCCCCCTCCCGCCCAGGAAAAATTTTATGTTTTTTCCTCTAAAAATCAAGCATTTTCCTTGATTCCTGAAGTATTATCCAAGAAAAAAGGCAATTAAGAAAAAAGAACAAAAAAAAGCAGAACGTGTCAAACATGAAAAACTACAGTTATCACAGACTCGAACCCACGATCGAACTGGCGGATAAATAGACCGGCAGCCCAGAGAACTTAGCATAGATGAACGAGGTACCAACATCTGACCACGGCAGCATTTAAAGTCCACCTCAGTATGTACAGAAATGGACGTCTGCCGTTGTCTGCACTCTGGGTGTGACCCCTGGGGGCCTTAGAAAGAGCCCAAAAATGAGCTAGACTAGATATTCGAGGTACCAACCAAAACTGATTTGAAACGAACAATAGTACCGCACTGAACACCAAATGACCCATGACAGACAAATTGCACTCTGGAATAGGTCCGGCAGAAACCAAAAATGGACCCCCCAAAAATGAGCTAGCACATACATTCCAGGTACCACACAAAACCCTATTCCGTATGATTCAATACATGTCACAGATCACTAAATGCCCTATGACAGACAAATTACACTCTGGATTGTGCCCGGCAGAAACTCCCAAAAATCTCAACCACGGTATGCCATCAAAATTTGATCTAGACTAGATTTTCGAGGTACCGGCCAAAACTGATTTAAAACGAACAATAGTACCGCACTGAACATTGAATGACCCATGACAGACAAACTGCACTCTGGAATGGGTCCGGCAGAAACCAAAAAAAACCCAAAAATGAGCTAGCATATACATTCGAGATACCACAAAAAACAATTACATGAGATTCAATACATCGGCTTAAACTGATTTAAAACCAACAATCGTGCTGCACTGAACACCCAATGACCCGTGAAAGACAAATTTTACTCGGAAATAGTGGGCCAAAAACCCAGAAAGGACCTTAAAAATGGAGGTACAATCGTCCATGCAGTTTCCCCTGCTAGTTCAAGTACTCGGGTGGGAAATCCAAACAACTGGACAACAAGATGTTAAAAATTGCACCACGAAAATCGAAGTACACAATTGGTGACAAAAGTGGTGTATTTATTAAGTTAACTGCAAAAAGCGGGACCACAGGAAACAAAAACTAATTATAAAAACTTTGTTCACTAAAGCCTGTGTTTACTCTCATGATCACTACAAGCGAAAAGCAGACGGATGTCAAGATGTAAGACAGTTTACTCGCCTAGTGGTAACTTTTTGAAGAAATTTTTACATGATGTAGAAATTCAGTGTAGTGTATAGTGTTTGCAATGTTTTAGTTTCGCGAAGTCATTTGTCGATGGCCGACATAATGTCTTCCCTGATAAAATACAAATCACCCCTAATTTGGTACGCAGCCACGCGGTGGAGTCCCAATGCTATTTAAAAAAATATAATAAACAACAATGCGTTTCGGTAACAAGGGGTATCGCTGCAGCATTGCCTGAAATATTGCATACAATGACAGGGTGTGACGTCACGGCAGCACTGTTTAGTAAAGGGAAAGTGAGGCCTCTGGAAATCCTGATGAAAGACTCATCTGGGACACTTATCAGCTTCTTCTCAGAGTTAATAAGCGTAGATGTCCCAGACGGAAGGAAGTTAGAAGACATATGCCTCCTATCAGGAAGAGATAACCAGGAAGGGACAACTGTTTTAGCGTATTTTAACGGATATTCAAAAGTGATTTCAAAAGTAAATGTTAAAGTCGTCTGGAATCCAAGCATTGTGTTTGAAAGCTTATTCCTTTAGCTATAAATGACACCACTTTGGTCCTCAAAGATTGCATATTAATGGCACTAGGATGCTTTGAACATGACTTGTTTTACCCTTAAAAAGATGCCTCTTCCCAGGCATGTACTCGGGCATGATCCTCTTTTTTGAACCAACAGATGTCACTTATATATGCAAATGAGGCTCGCATCTCCTACGTCATATGACGTCATACGATGTCATACGACGCGAACTTCCAATTTGAACCCTCCGGTGCCTATAGCGAATGACTTGAAACGCAGTTCTACCTGATTGGGCAGATCTAAGAAAATTAAGAACTCACACAAGTCAATGTTCAAAGAACATTGAATGGTTTCACATGAAAATACATTTAATTGTATTTGGATACGCTTGCATATGTGTAAGCGTGGACTTTGTCATTTTGCTTAAATCCAGATTTAGAAGCAGGTGTTAGTCAAGAAATTAGCTGCTCCCGCCACCGGTGGCAGGTGTCGTGGCGTCCGAGTCGCCGGGAAGTCCGATCCATGCATGCGCAATTCGACGAACTAATGCTAGTCGCTGGTCAGCTCCGCTATGATTCATTTGAGACGTGCGGCTTAACTCGAACCTATACCCGTGTTCTGGCTCCAAGGTCGTTTTGTTTGACCCAGTTTCGGGAAAAGTTTATTTTAATACGGTCATTTCCTGAAGATTTTTTTGAAAGATATGATCCCGAAATCCTTGGCCTATAGAGCTGTATCAAAATTCATTGTTGAAACACAGCCACTGGTCCAGCTTCTGCCGCCGGGCGGCTGGGGAAAATGCTATGGAACGCGTGTCCCAAAAATGCACACACTTCAACTCCTGCAGTTCAAGTTCTTTTCCCGTCAATCACTGTGCGCGGATTCTACGCGGGCAGCCAACACCTTATTTTTAACGTGGGTGCGTCACTGAGTCACGACGTGTCCAGGCTTTGCAGTATGCACGGGAATGTCAAGCAAACGATTCGGTTTAGAAGAACCTAAATTCATTGCACAATACTACTGGGAACTACAAGCATCAAGGAAATGCAAAGACAATCTATCCAAATTTACGAGCAATAACTTGAATTTCTCTTTCGATCCGATCTACGGTTTGTAAATTTTTGAATTTCTGTTATCGTTTAGAGTCCTTCTTTGCGATATGTCTGATGATGGTTCGAATTTTTGCAAGTCCGTCCTTCAGCCTTCAACTAAGTTCAGTGACGCATCGTCATTTCTTACAAGACAGCTCCTGTGCTGTGCACGAATGTTTTGTTTTTGATGAATTTGAAATCTCAACTTCCCCTCGTGAGTAGTTGGCAGTGTCATGTCGGAGGTGTATAGAGGGCGCAGCACTAAAAAAGTGGGGGCTAAAGCCCCCTCAGCCCCCCTGCAGTGCACCGCATATGGACCATTGAAAAACTTGAACTGAATAAAAGAAGAATACCACCCGATTTAATTAGTCTTTTTTGCCTTATTAATTGGTCTAAATCCACATCGCCTCGCACACGGTCGACCTTATCTTGCCAAGAGGTGTCTCGTTAACCTGTGAGGAAGGTGAGAAACGACGCTAGCGACGTCAGTGGTTCATCTGCACTAAATGAGAGTGAATGCCGCTATGTTGCGGTGCATCGTTCCCGCTTGTGCGAGCTATGCAGCTGCGAGGAAAGCGGGAATATCGTTTTTTCGACTTCCTGGAGAGTCCGAAATGTTTAGGAAGTGGATCGCAGTAGTGAAGAATGAAAAGTACGCTGTAAATAGCAAGTATTCCTTGTCTGTGGCCTGCAGTGGTCGACAGCCGCGTGAGTGCCTGACAAAACCCAGCTTGCCAAATAACTATCCCTACGTTCCGTTTTCTGAGCTTGTTCACGGCGCCTCTTTAGTATTTCTTCATCANACTTCCTCGAGAGTCCGAAATGTTTAGGAAGTGGATCGCAGTAGTGAAGAATGAAAAGTACGCTGTAAATAGCAAGCATGAGCCCTTGGAACATCTCCTTGTCTGTGGCCTGCAGTGGTCGACAGCCGCGTGAGTGCCTGACGAATCCCAGCTTGCCAAATAACTATCCCTACGTTCCGTTGTCTGAGCTTGTTCACGACGCCTCTTTAGTATTTCTTCATCACTGTATTCCTGTTCGAACTGATAGCCTGTGTAACCTAACGATCCACCTGCGAAGTCTTCGTCGGGACTGATGAGCTCTCGTCTAAGTCGCGGGGGATTGCGAGTTGTCATGTTGACGTTTGTCACTGAGCGTTCTGTTTCAAAATGAATTATTCTCACCCTAACCAATACTTATATCAAACTGAAACAAAGTCTGTCTCATTAGATGCAATTTGTAATGCCTTTGGAGTGTTCCTGAGTGCAAACATGATTTGAGAAGCCAGCAATGAATAAATCCCTGCGTTACCGGCTTTAAGTTCAATAAAACTAATTGACGGGACACCGAGGCCGTGTGAACTCATGCTAATTTAGTGTTAGATGGCAGAAACTGTTGTGAAACAACTCGATTTCCATCCCACGGCCTGGTGTTAGGGGAATCTTTATTTATATTTACATTATTCAAATAATGATTGTCAATGTACAGCTTCTGCCCTGACCATGCGCGCACCCAGGGGGGCTCGAGGGCTCGACCGAGCTAGGGCAAAGTGGCGAAGTGGACAAAAAGGTCCGCCTCTGGGAAACAAAAATCAGCTTCTACCCTGACCATGCGCGCACCCAGGGGGGCTCGGGGGCTCGAACGAGCTAGGGCAAAGTGGCGAAGTGGGCAAAAAGGTCCGCCTCTGGGAAACAAAAAGTCCGAGAAAATGAGACTAAAGTCCTCTAAATAAGCACAATCGCGCAGTTCACATTGGTGCCCCGTTTTTTTTAGCTCACCCGCTTTTTTGTTACCAAAAGGTCCACAACGTCAGAAATTCGAGCCCCCCCATATTGAAGGCTGGGTGTGAGCATGTTGACGGTGCTGTGGACAAAGCGGAATCGGAATTCGCGGCCCCGAAGAGTAAGTAGATTTGCAGTTTCGTGGCTAATTCACCAACATAATCACGTGCACATTATTTTGGCTCACTAGTATAGTATTTTCCTGACTAGAAGTTTAGTTTCCAATTTTGACTGGTTTATGTTCGTGATGTCTGATCAGTTTCCGCGCCACTGGTCGGGATAACGAGTGAATCCTGCCGGCCGCGACGGGCCTGACCGGGCTCCGAGCCACTGGCCAGGATAACGAGCGTTTTGCGTGGTTAGAACTCAAAAAATCGCAATTCTAAACAGCACAGACTAGGTTCTCCTGTCTGTATCACACGAAAAATACTTCGAATTTATCTCCGAAAAGACCCCAAACTCCTGCTACGGACCTTATTGGAATGTCGAGCCGTTGTAGGCTACGGCCGTGTCCAAATACCAATAAATCCGTAACAGCGAAATAAAACAGCACGTTTTTATACGAACTCGGTGTATTTTTAAGGGTTTTACATCGGAGTTTGATGATTTATTGGTGTAAAACGATGAATTCAAGCGATAAGCTGACACCAGTAACCCGTGTTGTGAACTGCTGAACAGACTGCGTGTGAAACCAATTACGTCATTGGATAATTTCAAAACCTCAGTCTGCCGTCAGGTGTCAGGTAACGCAACCGCGCGTGCTGTTATGGAGTAGAACTATTCGATCTAAATTGATACAACTTAGGTTGTTTTTGGGTGGCATGCTTTTTTAATACGCTCCGCAAAATTTTTGGTGTACAAATTTTCTCGAATTTTCGAAATACATTTATGAATGGTTAAGTGCACATTTTCAAGAGCGCTTAGACGACCTATGCTGCAAAAACAGAGACCCTAACAACAATTGTCCTGGTCAGGGCCCTCAAATGGTAAACCATACAC
>NMRA01000629.1:148108-173588 GCA_002633005.1 Phoronis australis | reverse complement strand
GTGGGGCAAACTGTTGTAAACAAGCCCACTCTAACCCTGGCAAGAATCAGCTGCCACTTTCAGTTTCAGCACTGTCACTGAACGGGACTGGGTCGGTGACTTTAACATATTTCAGATGGCTTGCTATGGACTTGGTGCAATCAGTTAGTGCTTCACTTGCTTGCTGCATGGTTTCGATATTCCCTTGAAGCTCCATAAACCAGATTTGATGGATTATTCCAACGAACACACTATATTAACTACTTCCACCACCTTATCAGCCATTTTTTCTTCAGTGATATCAGAGACACCTGAAGGGCTCTTCATCAAAATGGTAATTTATAGTAACAAAGAACAAAAAAAAAAACAAAAAATACTAGTTTTATCGAATTTTATTTGCTAAGAAATAAGCCCAATAATTTAACAACCATGCGAGTACTTTTAAATCTCAAAACTCAACATTTTCGATGACTAGTAGCTATTGTCACAAGTGCTCACTTTGGCTGAGGTGGCTGCAAACAATTGCTCATTACTATATGAAGACATGTGTTTGCCGGCGGTTTTGATGCCAAATATCTATTCTACTAAGATAGAACAAACCCACGATTAAGTTTCAAAGTGTAAAATTTGGCTTCAGCTGAGATTGAGTCATTCAAACCAGGGCAAGTTATCCATGTTTTCTGCTTGTATGACCCCATGACCATTCAAACCCCAAAATGTGGAATTTAAGGTGCAACTTGACACTTTAATTTTTCATTTTTAGGAAGACAATGGATAACTTTGTACAAAACAGTAGCTATTTCATTTTTAGTAGCTTCTGTAATTACTTACAATGTCACAAAAACTGCGATCATTGGGGTAAGTTCTGATAGTTGTTTTCAGTGAAAACTGAGGTACCCGACTTTTAAGCAACCTAACGCGAGAGAATTTGTTTAAAATGCATTTTAGCATGAAGAGATAACCACGAAGGGACAACTGTTTTAGCGCATTTTAACGTGTTTTTAAAGGTGATTTCAAAAGTAAATGTTAAAGTCATCTGGAATCCAAGCATTGTGTTTGAAAGCTTAATTCTTTAGCTATAAAATGACACCACTTTGGTCCCCAAAGACTGCATATTAATGGCACCAGGATGCTTTGAACATGACTTGCTTTACCCTTCCAAAGGATGCCTCTTTCCAGGCATGTACTCGGGCATGATCCTCTTTTTTGAACCAACAGATGTCACTAATATATGCAAATGAGGCTCGCATCTCCTACGTCATATGACGTCATAGGACGTCATACGACGCGACCTTCCAATTTGAACCCTCAGTTGCCTATAGTGAATGACTTGAAACACAGTTCTACCTGATTGGTCAGATCTAAGAAAATTAAGAACTCACACAATTCAATGTTCGAACATTGAATGGTTTCACATGGAAATACATTTAAATGTTTAATTGTATTTGGATATGCTTGTATGTTTGTAAGCGTGGACTTTGTCATTTTGCTTAAATCCAGATTTAGAAGCAGGTGTTAGTTAAGAAATTAGCTGCTCCCGCCACGGTGACCGGTGTCGTGGCGTCCAAGTCGCCGGGAAGTCTGATCCATGCATGTGCAATTCGACGAACTAAAGCTAGTCGCTGGTCAGCTCCGCTATGATTTATTTGAGACGTGCGGCTTAACTCGAACCTATACCCGTGTTCTGGCTCCAAGGTCGTTTTTTTGACCCAGTTTCGGGAAAAGTTCATTTTAATACCGTCCTTTCCTGAAGATATTTTTGAAAGATATGATCCCGAAATCCTTGGCCTATAGAGCTGTGTCAAATTTCCTTGTTGAAACACGGGTCCAGCTTCTGCCGGGCGGCTGGGGAAAATGAACGCGGTGTCCCAAAAAGGCACACACTTCAACCCCTCAGTGCAGTTCAAGTTTTTTTCCGTCAATCACTGTGCGCGGATTCTACTCGGGCAGCCTACTGCGTGGTTGCGTCAATGAGTCACGACGTGTCCAGCCTTTGAAATATGCACGGGAATGGCAAGCAAACGATTCGGTTTAGAAGAACCTAAATTCATTTCACAATACTACTGGGAACTACAAGCATCAAGGAAGTGCAAAGACAATCTTTACAAATTTATGAGCAATGACTTGAACTTCTTTTTCGATCTACGGTTTGTAAATTTTTGAATTTCATTAGTCTAGTTTTTAATTCAATAAAGCATTTAGAGCTGCCCGACATTCATGAATATCACTGTTATCGTTTAGTGTCCTTCTTTGCGATATGGTGGTCTGATGATGGATCGAATTTTTGCAAGTCAGCCTTCAGGCTTCAACTAAGTTCAGGGATGCATCGCCATTTCTTACAAGACAGCTTCTGTGCTGTGGAGGAATGTTTTGTGTTTTTGATGAATTTGAAAGCTCAACTCAGTCCCCCTCGTGAGTAGTTGGCAGTGTCATGCCGGAGGTGTATAGAGGGCGCAGTACTGAAAAAAGTGGGGGCTAAAGCCCTCTCAGCCCCCCTTCCCCGTAGTGCACCGCCTATGGGCCACTGAAAAACTTGGACTGAATTAATACGCTCCGCAAAACTGTTGCTTTACAAATTTTCTCGAATTTTCGAAATACATGTATGAATGATTAAAGGAGAATGCCACCCGATTTAATTAGTCTTTTTTGCAGTCTTGATCGGTCTATATCCACTTCGCCTCGCATACGGTCGATCTTACCTTGCCATGAGGTGTCGCGTTAACCTGTGAGGAAGGTGAGAAACGACGCTAGCGAAGTCAGTGGTTCATATGCAGAGTGAATGCGCTATGTTGCGGTGCATCGTTCCCGCTTGTTCGAAAGCGGGTATATCGTTTTTTTACTTCCTCGTGAGTCCGATATGCTTAGGAAGTGGCTCATGGTAGTGATGAATGAAATGTACGCTGTAAATAGCAAGGGTGAGGCCGTGAAACATCTCCGTGTCTGTGGCCTGCAGACGTCGACAGTGCCTGATGAATGCCGGCTTACCAAATAACGCCATACCTTAAGTTGTCTGAGCTTGTTCACGGCGCCTCTCTAGTATTTCTTCATCATTGTATTCCTGTTCGAATTGATAGCCTGTAAAACTTAACGATCCACCTGCGAAGTCGGGACTGATAAGCTCTAGCTCGTCCTAAGTCGGGATTGCGAGTTGCCATGTTGGCGTTTATTACTGAGCTTTCTGTTTCAAAATGAATTATTCTAATCCTAACCAATACTTACATAAAACTGAAACAAAGTCCGCCTCATTAGATGCAATTTGTAATGCCTTTGGAGTGTTCGTGAGCGCAAATGATTTGAGAAGCCAGCAATGAATAAAACACTGCGTTACCGGCTTTAGGTGCAATAAACAGACTAATTGACGGGACACCGAGGCCGTGTGAGCTCATGCTAATTTAGTGTTTGCTGGCAGAACTGTTGTGAAACAACTTGATTTCCATCCCACGGCCAGGTGTAAGGGGAATCTTTATTTACATTTACATTACTCAAATAATGATTGTCAATGTACAACTTCTGCCCTGACGGTGCTGTGGCCAAATCGGAACCCGACGAGTAAGTAGATTTGCAGTTTCGTGGTTAATTCACCAACATAATCAGGTGCACATTGCTTTGGCTCACTAGTATAGTATTTTCTTGACTGGAAGTTTAATTTCCACTGAACTTTGGCTCGTTTATGTTCGTGATGTCTGATCAGTTTCCGAGCCACGTCTGGCTGGGATAACGAGTCAGGCAATCGGGCCGGCCGGCACGGGCCTCAGTGATCGGGCTCCGAGCCACTGGCCAGAATAACAAGCGTTTTGTATTTAGAACTCAAAAAATTGCAAATCTAAACAACACAGATCTAGGTTCTCCTGTCTGTATCTCACGGAAAATACTTCGAAATTCTCTCCGAAAAGACCCCAAACTCCTGCTACGGACCTTATTGGCCTGCCAAACTTTGTAGGCTGCGGTGTGTCCAAATACCAATAAATCCGCAAGAGCGAAACAAAACAACACGTTTTTATAAGAAATCGGTGTATTTTTAAGGGTTTTACATCGGAGTTTGATGATTTATTGGTGTTAAACGATGACTTCAAGCGATAAGCTGACACCAGTAACCCGTTGTGAACTGCTGAACAGACTGCGTGTGAAACCGATGACGTCATTGTATAATTTCAACACCTCCGTCTCCCGTCAGGTGTCAGGTAACGCAACCGTACGTGGCGTTAGTGGAGTAGAACTACTCGATCTAAATTGATACAAATTAGGTTTTTTGGGTGCCATGCTCCTTTAAGTGCACATTTTCAAGGGCGCTTAGACGACCTATGCTGCAAAAACGGAGACCCTAGCAACAATTGTCCTGGACAGGGCCCTCAAATGGTAAACCTGACACCGAGTGGATGGCAATTTTCTCTTGAATTTTCTCTCTGTTCACTATTCGAAGTCTTTTTTGTGTCCTTCCCCAGGCCCACACCTTTGTCGGTTGCCATGTTTGACCCTGAGGCATGCAATTTTTTGGGGGGTTGGACTCGCCCTCCCCCCGCTTACTAAGGTCCTGATGCAAGGAGTCCATCTTTTTTGGTCCAAGGTCAATGTTGTGTTTCAACACTCACTCGTTGTATAGCTTGAGCATTAAATTAAATGTTTAAAAAATACAGGAGCATTTTTGCGCATTTAATTGTGCGTGTAAAAAGGTTTATGGATTCGTACTGAATTTGTTGCTGCAAACTTGTCTCATGGGCCTGTACCCGACAAGTGACCACAAATGTGTACACTAATTCGTCTATTGTGCAAGTCGACTGTAGGAAGGAGGCCAGTGAAAATGTAAGGCAGTACCAGGCCAGCTAGTAGGCGTGTGTGACAACTCGGATTTCTAGTCTCTTTTTATGAAAACCATTGCATGGCAATCACCAGCACCTGCAAACAAGAATTTTGAAGTATAGAGAATTTCAACAGGAGTTAGTTGTAGACTTAGTCACGAAGCTGCCTATATTCCAGCCACGGTTACTGCCGGTCCTTCGAAGCAATTATAGCACATATACACGAATTTTTAAGAATGGCAAGGGTGCGTTTTGTGTTGACGGAAATGTCCATGGCGTCGAGGAATTTGAGGCTTTTAACGATGAACAACTGTTGTGGCTTAATTTGGAAAAACACCTAGCAAAACTAACTTCCAAGTATGCATATTGTGGCGGAATTAAAAAATACGATTGTGGCAGTGCTAATTGTAACAGAGCCAAAAAGTGTGCTAAAATGGTAGAAAATTAGGCATAACATTTCTGTAGCAGACAAAAGGTTGTTTGGCGCAGGAAAAGGCCGATGTCTTCAATGCTCAGAAAAATTTCGATAGGCAAGAGACTTGCCAAGAAAACGGCACAGTTGAGTCCGGGCATTCTAAAGGAAGACCTGCATCCAATTCCAATTATTCGGTGCATTTTCTCTCACCCGACGGCGTTGTTTCACAATACCGCAACCTCAAACAACGTCAAAGAAACGACATGCGGAGGGTGAGATATTACAGAGTATTAAAATTTTTTCTTGGAAACAGGTATCTACTTCAAAATGAATTTCCCACGGTCATTTTTATGCCGATAGCAATGTTTTCGTCAACTGAAGAAGAACATGAATCATAGACAACCCGCTCGCTCCGTCTATGGTTCTAACACTTCAAACCTTTGTCAACACGATAGGTAGCCGCAGAAAGTTCGATGTTGACCTCATTCTAACCGTCTCTGCAATCCACTGTCAGGGGACAAAAACAATTCAAAGTCCGCTCCTCGAAATAGGGCTTGCTTAGCTGGAATTCAGAACTGCGGTCATCAGAGTGTTTTCACCTCCTGATTGCGGAAGCGATCGAGTTCGCTGTGATATCTTCATCAGCGCGTGCTCTCAGCGGTAGGTTACCGCTTTATCAAGGGCTCGACCAACAACTGACGAGAGTCTCAGAACTCCCACATGCAAATTTGATATTCAAATGAGGGAGTACTTGACTACTGCGCCATCTATACATCGACGGAAAAGCTTAAATGCCCGTGACTGCGTGTGGGAAGTTACGATTGAGTGCGCTGAAGTCGATATTTTCAAAGTACAATTACACCACTGTTTAAGGTTGCAAAGTGAGTTTTTTGATATCCTTCTATAGAAAAAGCTTTAATGTCTCCGATAAACTCATCTGTTTCCTTTTAAACGAATCGTAAGTCCTGAAATTAATCCGGGGAAAGAGGCCAAAAACGGCGGTTTAGCTAGTTGTCCCTTCCTGGTTATCTCTTCCTGATTTTAGTAATTACCATAACAAAGTAAACAAAAATGCATAATATGATCCAAATCCGTGACATACATGTAGGGTTTATCACCCCTGCATGGATTTTTGCCTGGTCTGAAGTGTACTGCACTCTTAAGTTTTTCGCTGAAAACTTAAGTTTTTGGCGAAAAAACTTAAGTTTTTCAGAACAAGTTTTTAAAAGAAACTTAAGTTTTTAAAACTTAAGTTTTTCGCCAAAAACTTAAGTTTTTCAGAACAATGTTAAGTTTTTCAGAAAACTTTTAAAAGTTCTTTTTTGTAAGGGCTGAGGGGGCTTTAGCCCCCACTTTTTTCAGTGCTGCAACCTCTATACACCTCCCACATGACACTGCCAACTACTCACGAGGGGAAGTTGAGATTTCAAATTCATCAAAAACAAAAAACATTCGTGCACAGCACAGGAGCTGTCTTGTAAGAAGTGGCAAAGCGTCACTGAACTTAGTTGAAGGCTGAAGGACGGACTTGCAAAAATTGGAACCATCATCAGACCACCATATCGCAAAGAAGGACTCTAAACGATAACAGTGATATTCATGAATGTATTGGATTTAAAAAAAAACTAGACTAAAGAAATTCAAAAATTTACAAATCGTAGATCTGATCGAAAAAGAAATTGAAGTCATTGCTCGTAAATTTGGAAAGATTGCCTTTGCATTTCCTTGATGCTTGTAGTACCCAGTAGTATTGTGCAATGAATTTAGGTTCTTCTAAACCGAATCGTTTATTGAACATTCCCGTGCATACTGCAAAGGCTGGACACGTCGTGACTCAGTGACGCACCCACGTTAAAAATGAGGTGTTGGCTGCCCGCGTAGAATCCGCGCACAGTGATTGACGGGAAATGAACTTGAACTGCAGGAGTTGAAGTGTGCGGCATTTTTGGGACACGCGTTCCATAGCATTTTCCCCAGCCGCCCGGCGGCAGAAGCTGGACCAGTGGCTGTGTTTCAACAGCTCTATAGGCCAAGGATTTCGGGATCATTTCTTTCAAAAAAATCTTCAGGAAATGACCGTCTTAAAATAAACTTTTCCCGAAACTGGGTCAATGAACGACCTTGGAGCCAGAACACGGGTATAGATTCGAGCTAAGCCGCACGTCTCAAATCATAGCGGAGCTGACCAGCGACTAGCATTAGTTTTTCGAATTGCGCATGAATCATAGAGGAGTTGACCAGCGACTAGCATTAGTTCGTCGAATTGCGCATGCATGGATCGGACTTCCCGGCGACTCGGATGCCACGACACCTGCCACCCGTGGCTGGAGCAGCTAATTTCTTGACTAACACCTGCTTATAAATCTGGATATAAGCAAAATTACAAAGTCCACGCTTACACATATGCAAGCGTATCCAAATACAATTAAATGTATTTTCATGTGAAACCATTCAATGTTCTTTGAACATCGATTTGTGTGAGTTCTTAATTTTCTTAGATCTGCCCAATCAGGTAGAACTGCGTTTCAAGTCATTCGCTATAGGCACCGGAGGGTTCAAATTGGAAGTTCGCGACGTATGACATCGTATGACGTCATATGAAGTAGGAGATGCGAGCCTCATTTGCATATATAAGTGACATCTGTTGGTTCAAAAAAGAGGATTATGCCCGAGTACATGCCTGGGAAGAGGCATCTTTTTAGGGGTAAAACATGTCATGTTCAAAGCATCCTAGTGTGGAGCAAAGTGGTGTCATTTTATAGCTAAAGAGTTAAGCTTTCAAACACAATGCTTGGATTCCAGACGACTTTAACATTTACATTTGAAATCACTTTTGAATATCCGTTAAAATGCGCTAAACAGTTGTCCATTCCTGGTTATCTCTTCCTGATTGTACCTATGAGTTGCAAATTTCATTTTCTTACTAACCTTACAGGAGTCTTTATGACCATCAATGTCAAACTTTGTTACCTGCTTTCCAATTCTGATTTTTTGCCGTTCAAAAAATGCAGTTTTACTGACATGAAAAAATGCAACATATGCCTTTATAGTCAAATACATGTAGGTCATTTCTCGGTAACCAAAGGTCATTGATTGCAAATATTGCAGCCTCGTACTTTGGGCCAGCATATCAACAGATGCACAAAATATTAGCTCTGTGTGGATTTTTGAGTATAGAGTGATTTTTTCCTTTTCATGTGGTTTTATATGGAATCATTCTTAAATGTAAGGTTTTTGTTTGAGCAACGACAGAAGATTGCCTATAGTGAACTTACCATCGGCGTGTACTGGATTTAAAAGAATGAAAACGCACACACGTGTACGCGCGCATGCATGTCAATCCACCAATCCACCATTAAAGTGGACACTGGATGAACATTTGACGATCACCTTCAATTAGAAATTTGATATGCTTGCACCTTACCCTACTATGCTAGCAAGTACACCAAAATAGCAGATAACAATCATATTTTCTGCCGTTTTGTTTCTTTGTCGATTTTAAGACATTCACGCCACACTTCTTTTTGGTAGCTATTTCGCTGTTTTAAAACTTAGTTAGCTACAGACATTTACTTTTAGACTTCCTTGGTACCCAATGATGCACATGTATTGTTGGCCAAATGGGTGAACGTTACGCCATTAAATTACCTGTGTAAGAAATTTCTTGTTACAGTCGAAATTAAGTGCGGCATATATAAATTATTTGCCGCGTAAAGTAATTATTTGCGTCGTGAGTAACTTTTACCGCCGCAAATACTTTCTTTTGGTCGCAATGTGATAATTACTTTACGCTATAGGTAATTACTTTACGCCTCTAACAAGAATTAACGTACGCGCGTAATTTACAGGTGTAACGTTTTCACTCGTTTGGCCAACGACAATATCGACGGTAATGGTGTAGCAACCACGCAAGTTTAATGCCAATGAATGACATACATGTAAAGCCTCCTCTAATCGTGTGCACGATCCTGTCATCTGCGCAAACACGACTCGGGCGTAGTTGAGTCCTACGGCCGGGTATGGCTGAAAGATTAAGCGAAGCGCTTTGAATCAGACTCAAATTCGTCTAACTTAGTTATAATTATAGTTAGTACTACCACTAACTGCAATAATTTTGTTGTTGTTGTTGTTTTTGTTGTTGTTGTTTTTTGTTGTTGTTGTCCATCCATTTTAGGCTAAGTGCGCTCATGTAAAGTCTGGGAAAATCTCATTTGAAAGCCAGCAACTTTAAACTGTTCGCCAGAAGACCCGAAGTTCTAAATAAACCTCGTTTGAGCGAGCGCTGTGGCCAGTGACCACGTACACTGTAGGCCTAAGGTTAGCCTTGGCGCAAACCTGTATAGTAACAAGCTGTATTTTAACGATAGTCTTCAGTACTGCTAGCAGGCTTAGCTACATGTAACCTTAGGGCTTCTGGGGCAGAGTAACACAGGACTAACCAGCCCGTAATTCATGCAAGTGTGTGAAAATATTTTTGTATGTAGCCTATACGGCATTTGTGATTCGAACCTTTTTCTGTCAAAATTTATTCGCCACATTTTGTCTGCGAAGTCGATAAAACTGTCCGTATTTTGATTTTTATCAACGTTAAGGCGGGCTGTCGGTTACTTATCCCCGTTTGCAAGCTGGTAACATACACTACTCCAGTCGCACCGGCGGCGTACACTTAGCTTGTGTTCCTGAATGAACTGTGCATCCGGGTTCGCGGTAAGTTCAAAATGGCGGTGTTCTTCGTGTTCGAATCGTGAGTGGAGCGTTTCTTTCAAATTTATTCGATTACAGATTGGGTATATGTTCTGGAATAGGTACTTCTTGGATCCAAATAGCCTCCTCTAACCTTGTAATAAGGGTTAACAACGTGTGCTTCTTGGACTTCAAAAGCGACCTTTGCCGTTAAAGAGGCACAAAACGCGAAAACGCAGGAAAATGACTTTCAAAACAAAAAGTATCATATGGCAAAATGTATTACAGAGTTATTCACTTTCCCTGAGTCGGAATTTCGTGGAAAATCACTCAATTCAAGTTTTGAAATATGCTGGAAAGCAAAGCTCTGTAATTACCACAGAGTTTTTAATTTACCTCCCAGTTAGGATAAAAACGCCCATGCGCTCACAGTCGACTGACAAAAAGTATATTAACAGCAGGAATTTCCGGAGAAATCCTAACAAGAATGTCCTCATTTTAAATTGAAAGACATAGTTTAAATAAATTATTGTCATGACAGCGATACAATTGGATACACGGTATTTAGTAGAAGTGGTAGGACACCTAGAGAAGGCTTTTAAGAAGGACCGAAATGTGACAAGTGGCCCATGTAGGATGCACTGGTTTCCTACGCAAGGGAGATGACACTGGGAAACAACATGAGAGAAGCGGCATCTTGGATACAGCAGGTTATTGGACATTAACGTCAGCCTTGCATAAGCGACTGGAAGAAAGTTGTGGATGACAAGGTTTACCAGGCTGAAAGAGCATCGCAGTGGTTGTGGAGAAAGAACAACAGTGCTTGAGGAATGGAAAGCTCTAGCATCCCTGAAGCTGCTGGAGGGAGCTACTGTATATGAAAAGCAAATGCCAATGTACAGTTCTGATCACCTCCGTTGGTACATCTCTAGAGGCTGCTGTGAACAGCCAAGGAAAGAGGACTTTCACCTAATGACAAAACTGCCGTCGATATTCTAGCCATTGTCAAGTAAAACTCAATATTTCAACACGTCATTACCCGACATTCTGGGTTTGCTGCAAAATGTTACTGGATACAAGAACAGGAATCCGCCAAAATGCGCCTCTATACTGAATTTGAAGCATACACGCAAAGTAAATTTACGCTTTTGCTGATGTATTGAAATATACAATATAATGTTTTACTGTGCTTCAAAGCCACACCAGCCATGATGTAGTAAATGTATATTTCTGCAATTCTGCTTTCATACGTCAGTGCGCTTAAACATCTGTCAATTTGTTGCCAGTGTATAAGTTAGAAAATTTTCAAATCAACATGGTAAATCAATCTCATGTAGGATTCATTTAGTTAATTCGTTAACGCTGACGCTTACTACCCTTTCAATAATTACATATGTGGTTCTTGTCATTACAAAAGGCTACTTGTTTTATTGTTATTGTATTTTATCATGCCTCGTATTTTTAATCTTGCATGCATTTGAATAATAAATANATACAAGAACAGGACTTTTGGATTACCAGACGTACTTACTGAGTAGTTCAAGGGGCTGAGGCCGTGAATCCGCCAAAATGCGCCTCTATACTGAATTTGAAGCATACACGCAAAGTAAATTTACGCTTTTGCTGATGTATTGAAATATACAATATAATGTTTTACTGTGCTTCAAAGTCACACCCGCCATGATGTAGTAAATGTATATTTCTGCAATTCTGCTTTCATACGTCAGTGCGCTTAAACATCTGTCAATTTGTTGCCAGTGTATAAGTTAGAAAATTTTCAAATCAACATGGTAAATCAATCTCATGTAGGATTCATTTAGTTAATTCGTTAACGATGACGCTTACTACCCTTTCAATAATTACATATGTGGTTCTTGTCATTACAAAAGGCTACTTGTTTTATTGTTATTGTATTTTATAACGCCTCGTATTTTTAATCTTGCGTGCATTTGAATAATAAATACAATACAACATAGAACTGAAATTGGTTTTCGTAGCATATACATATATTTATGTAAAAATCAATATTTTTTTCAGCAAGTATTTTCCTCAATTGTTTCACATATAAACGCGTGAGGCTATGCTATGCTTTACTTAGGTGCGGGCGATTATCCCTATATGTTCATATTTTTTGCGTATGCTATTTAATATCTATTTTTTCTGTGGTCTTTGTCCATTTCTTTGCACTGACATATATGACCGACAAGTTTCAAATCTACCATGATTTCGAATGCAATGTACTTATAATATAACGAAACTTAAGTGCAGTTGCATCAGGAAGATGGATGCTTATCAAAACGTGTCACGATTGGTTTTCAAGAGGACAGAGAAACAACCAACTTAGTTGACGATGTGGAGAACACTGTATCTTTTGAGTGCTTTATGAACCGTCAGTTTCAAATAAATTGAATTCCTCAAAGATCTTCAAAACCTATCACAGCTACCTGTACTTCAGGCACATGTTTGTTCCTCGTCTAAAATCACTGTGCCTCATAGATGATTTTTGGAAGGAGCTTGGACTGTCATTGACCTAGCTGCTTGGGGTATACTATCGGCGAGAAAAGTGATACTCTGGAATCATTCTCAGTGCCGACTGAAACTGGAAGGCCGCGTAGCCGCTTTCTAACACTCTACCGGCGGAGCTTAATTCCACTCCATTAATGACTTAAAAGCGTACTAAACTGCTTAAATGTTATTGGCATTGATATCAGCGAATGGTTGGCAGACAATGGGAGAATAGACGATTGGCAACAAAATCGTAAAAACCATATCGGAAATTGTTGTGTGATAGCACTTGTCAAAGATAATTACACGAATTTCGGAAAGTCAATATCCCATACATCAATAAACTCAAAGATATTGTTGTGTTATTTTTTCGGAAAGTATGTGGATTTTAATTCTGGCAATTTCGATAAATGTGGAGTGCACTAGTGGCAAGTACATGTATGGTTTTCCTTGCGTTTCGCATTGTATTCCAAGTTCCTAGGTGGATATTCATGAAATTTGACTAATAAGTTACTATCATGTTGACGACAGAACTTGGTTTACGACAGCAATTACCTGCATTTTGTACAGCACCTTTGGCCAAGCCCATGAAAAGAGACTAGTAGCTCACTTCAATCCTTGACGGCCGCCGCAGGCCATTGATGTGTCCAAGAGTTTTCTGGAAAGTCTGAGGGGTGACCGTTGCTTACTATCCAGGAGCTTGTGTGCAAATCCTTTTAGCGCAAGATTTGGTTAATGTAAGCCGAAGAGGCTGTTGATGTTGTTTCTTGATGTCCACTGGTACTGTATCTTACGACTGATAAGCATGTTCATTTGAAGTTACTGGTGGCAATAAATCACCCCTCGTCCCGTTATGTCTTTATTCTGTTTTCGTCCGAGGATACACTAAACTTACTTTGCTGTGAATGTTCAGCATCTTTCAATATGTTGTCCATGGTAGCTACATGTATGGCACAGAACTTTGAAATGGCAACATAATACCTTGATGGTGACCATTTTCAGTGTGATGATCTAAGAGAATAATGCACTTTTGTGTACATGCCTTTGCAAACGGGTGAAAGACTTTTTGAGACAGTTGCACCCATTCCATTGAGAAGAGCTCAAAGGTGGTAAAGTAAAATATGAAGTGCCATAAATACACGTACTTTACATAAAAGGTTGTAAAAATTGGATGTCTATAATTTCTGACAAACTAATGTGCCCCACTTCATGATAAATGCCACACAAGGCGTGGAATTGTTTTTAAGTTCGGTACATAAGATGAAGACTTTGTAATGTAGGCATATTGGTTGAATCGTACACGGGGACAACCACGGCATTTCTAGCTTCCATCTTAATGCTGCGAATAGTTTCTCTTTCATTTCATGGCAGAATTCCAATCGGACTAAAAGCAACGGTAGGATTATCCGCAGTGAGGATTTCGTTGAGCTAAAGTTCTTACAGATATTTGCAGTCGTTTTGGTTAATGTAGACATTCAAGCTATGTGGCTTCTTTGCAGCTGTTAACTTTGGGGTTCCGAAATTTCCAGCAGAATTCTCAGTAGCCAGCCAGTTATGGCTCAAGTCATTCGTTTTAGTAACAAGTGTAGTTTCGTGATACTGATTTTTGACCTTTCATCAGGCACCTTCATGGAAAATACTTCTGCCTACATGTATTTGGGTGCATTTAGTTACTGTCACTTCCGTCGTTCTTGATTGATTGACAAGTCCTGTAAATGTTTCATCGTCACGTGAAATTATCTAAATGTTGTTAACACATCTGTCTACGGAGGCTAATGAATTCCGCCCGGGAGGAAATTTTCTGTGTGAATTATTTCAACTCAGTGGAAAGTTTTTCCAGCTGTGTACAAAACATCTCTTATCAGGGTGAAGATGTTTTAGACTCTGATCTCAATTTTGGGATAAAATTCAGAAATATATAACGCATTTTTATTTGTAATGATGCATGACCACAAACCTCAAAAGTCTATTCCACCAACAAGTAATATCAAATTTCGAATTTCATCACTGACTTAAGATTTACTTACTTTAGACTACAGCATAGATTGCAACGACTTTGTTGAAAGAGGATGCATGAGACTGGACCACTGTACAAAAAAACGTGATTTCAAATTTTGTGTGTTATATGAAACCAAGGCTAGACGTTGAGAAGTGCTGCTTATATTAATTCAGACTACAAACTGCAGACGCAGACGAAATGATACTCGTCTTCAACCAAACGATTGTCTTCACAGTAGGCGCACAGGCGATACTGTCTATCATTCTGTGCATCCCGGTCAATTTCAATTTTAACTTTATGGTTAGAACATTTTAGTTGTATCATCCAGACAATTACTGTGGCAAAAATATTTTAAAGTAATTAGATGTTTGGGTTGCAATTACAGTAGTAAACGTAGTTTGATTATTAGTAAATTCATTATTAGTACTGTAGTCATTATGCATTGTTGTCAATAATAGTACTTTTGATTGGTTATAACGATAAATAAAACGATAATGATAACAACAACAACAACAACAACAACAACAACAACAACAAAAAACAATAGTAAACATAATGATACGTTATATTCATGGATGTTACAGGAATTGCACCATGCGTTTGCTATATGACGTACAACATGGTCGTCTAGTTGAATAAATCAATGACATCTTACCAGTCGTAAAATCTAGTGACGTTGGGAATTTGTTAAATGTGAATATTTCATTGAACTTCTTTATTCACTTCAGTAAAAAATACGACTTTGGAAATGTAATTGCGAAAATGTTTTCTATTACAACACATTCTTGGAAACTAATTGATTTATTTCTTAGTGTACACAACGCACAGTGAGTTGATTGGACCTTCAGTAGTGGGGATCTCACAAGACTTGTACTTTATGTAGCACGTCTTTCCATTGTACATAACAAACGCCACGCAGTTATTAGAGTTGTTACACGCCCACGCACAGGAAACCGGATTGGAATTGATGATCTCACGAATATCGTTTCCTTGACAGTCTCCACACTTGACGTCATAACCAGACACTTCCGTGGTGACGCAAACTGAAAAGTAGCGATATACAGGTGTATTCATACGCATACGCATACGCATTCACATACACATAAATAAATAATACGAATACTAGATTTTTTGTTTGCAAACTTGATACTGGTACGCTCGTTGTTTAGTAACAGTCTCCTTTCGTAAGGTGTGCAGGTATGTAGTAAAACACCGAGAGACATAACAAACAAACAAAGTAAAACACTAGCTATATTTCGAGACTACATGTCTTATCATCAGGCAACAAATGGAATGAAATTATGCATAGCGAAATAAATATTGGAATACTCGTGACATGGGGAAGAGGGGCATACAAGCAGAGAGTGTGAATCCAACACACGATAGTAAGCCCGCAACCCTAACGAAACAGAGCCAGAGTGCGGTACACGCCTGTGAGCTGCTCATTCAACACAGGTTTTTTGTAACTGATCAATAGCGATTCCAAAATCTTTAACCAAAATGTGTCATTTTCAACATAGCGAATGATGGTATTGTCTAGTATTTCTTGCCTAGTTATATTTCGGCCATGTTGGTGTATGAAATGATCTGCGAGTGCATGGACAACCGTCGCGAGAGAGAACACATCGTGTGTCCTATGTGACACTGCTCACGAGAATAAGGACGAAGACATTCGTCCATATGACATGTGAATTGGTAAACAACATTACACTCTGCCACTGGTCGTAGTCTTTCACGACTTCGATTGTTTTTCAAGAAAAGATGACGTGACTATATATTATGTATACATGTAACTGCAAAAATGATGCTTTGTGTTAATTACTGAACTCATTTAATTGCTTCTTTAAAGCGTCTATGAACCCACGTGCACCAACCCGTTAATTTAAATCACTTTCTGCTATAGAACTAAGTCTAAATTGTTCCGTACTGAGACGTAAAGTGATTTCTGGATTTGATATGTTCTAGCAGTTGTCAATCTTTGAGATCAAATCCGGCGTTTGAGATGATACGTGACAAGTCAACTTGAAGTGGTGGACCTCAAGCACTAACGGAGTATCAGTTCTATTGAAACCCTTAATCACCTCTAATTTGACTAAAACAATTTGAGACCAATTTCATGACAGCTTGTATTCTAAATAAAAAGTTGATACTTGTGATGGAAAGCTGTTTTATAGTCAACTTAAGTATAAACTTCCAAAACTAGCTTCATTCAGAGAAATTGATGGACGTGTGTGACGTTTTAGTAAAATACATTTGTATGCATGCTGGATGTATCCAGTTAACGTTTGAGTTTGCTGCTTCAGATGGAATCAAACCTGCTGGTGTGAAGGTTCCTGGAACGAGTCCTCTTTTCTCATAATAATTCCACTCAGCGTCTGTTAATTCTTGACGTTTTCCGGTAAGCTGCTGGTCGTTGACCCAGAATGTGCGACATTCCCTACGCTTCAGCGAATATGCAAAAGTATCACAGTCCTTGACAGCTAAACATGCTAACATGCAGTCCAAAATCGTATATGTGGTTGAGCTTGAGAGTAACTCCGCATTTCCCGCGACTTTTCTTTTTTTAAGATCGAAGGACTGGCCACAATTTTCACAGTGGGATGAAGCATCAAAGAAGAATAAGACGAGGAAAACTTTTAAGGAACAGATCCATAACAACACTTTGATAGGCATGACAGCCATGCTGATGTGATGTTAGTATAATGGCGAAATTGTGTCCTCTCGATAGTTAAACTGAGACAAATGAAACAAGGAAGGATTTCCAAAATCTGCCCCGTGATTAAAATGGCCAATGTGTACATACATGTACATGCAGCATTGGCGATTAGTATTCAAGTATTAGTTGAGAAACTGTGACAAAGGTATTTAAATCATAAAACTTAAGCCAACCTTTTATAATAACCCCCCTAAACCTTAATGAGTATTGTATCAAACATTGTTTGGAAACGCAAATCAATACAGCTTGTTGGTAATTGGTCTGCTTCAGTACATGTTTCCTTATTATTTAGTATTTCTCTTGACATTTTAACGAATGTACTTTTATCGATGAAGACCAACATTCGGATCTATTTATTTAAGTGTCACTCATTATCAGTATACAGCAATTTCACAGCTTATTGCATTGCTGTCTCTACGTAAGTGTCTCCTTGCGAAGTGGCATTTGCCTTAAAGAGGCATAGAACACGAATTTAAAACTCGTCCAAAATGACTTCCAAAGAACTCATAACGAAAGTATCATGAACCTGCCAACTATTTAATTTCGCTGACTGATAATTTTGAAAAGAATCACAAAATTAACGATTTTTGAAATATGCACGAAGGAAAAACCCTGTAATCACCACCGTGTTTCTAATTCCCCTCCCACTTATGATAAAAGTGTGCGTGCTCTCGCAACCGTTCGTCAAACAGCTGACTGACAAGATGGATATTAAGGGCAGTATATATCATTTGTGATAGCACTCCGGTCTACAGAACACTTTATGAGTCAAGCCAGTGAAGGAAACAATTTTCTATAAACTTAACTGAGTTTTAGAATAATTTGCAATGCAACGATACGTTTATAACTAATTTTAACATGTTAGGGCTTACATCAATTATCTCTTAATCTGACTGGCTTTTGCTGAAGTAGCCATTGTTTTGTTTACACCAAAAGTCAAATGTCACGTTTTCCATATAGGAAATGTGCTTCCCTACGTATTGCCATACCCAATAAGGAGACGCGCTTTGCCTTGAAGGAGAACTAATTAGCAGTTGACAGATCGTGTTTTTGAAGTTTAAAACCAAATTCAAAATCTTTACGAACAAACCATAAAAATGTCTGGTGAATTACAAGGGCATTCTGTTTCAGTGGCAGAGAACCACTTTGAATCGTGCAGTTTATTGTTTTCATGCGCCCACATATTTATATGTGGACGCATTATGCCGGCATTTCTATCCGTCCGTCCGTCTGTCCGGCGTCCGGCGTCCGCTGCTATATCTCCAATACCGATTGACACATGTTCATGATATTTTGAGCGTACATGTGTATGTTCCTTTCATGGATGGGACGGCATGAGCGAACTTTCGGACGGATCCGATTACCAATATGCCCCCTAGTTGCAATTTTCTTTTTTTACGTTTACATCTGTATCTTCAAAGGTCCTTTACATATTTTCACAACATTTGGTATATAGGCATCTATTAGTGAGACGACGGTATCCTCCCCTTTCTGGATGGGTTTGACGTAGTTTGCGCCACCGAGTGGCCATTTCTACTGTTTTCGAGTATGTTTTTAACGTCCACCCCTCTATCAACCAAACCGCCTTAAGCATAATTATGAAAATGGGGCTATTCGGAGAATTCTCCTCGCGGTGTCGCTGCTGTACTAGTGGTGATTAAATTGCGCATGCGTGGCTGTCTGCATGTAAACAACTGGTAAAAGATGGAATTTTTATCAAAATACGTCGTCGCGCTAAGCCTTATTACTGCTAATTTCCCTGGTGCAAGTCTTCGACAGGTGGCCACAAATTCCCAAAAGACCTAAGGTTACTATATTCGTGGACAATTGTGGTCAACAGGGTCAACTAACTGACAAAAAGTGTGTGGATGCTGAAGCCCCGTGTGTGCTCTATGTCTATCCTATGACTATCCAGTTCCATTCGGAGAATACACAACATTACTTGGTAAGTTTTTAGCAATCAGTTTCTATCAACATCGTTCGGTGATGTTATCCCCACCAGTTACCTCACTGAATAACAGTTTTATTGAGTGGAACTAAGTGTTTCTTTTTGGAAACTCACCCGATGCCGGGTAGGCTAGCAGCACATATTCATATTGTCCTGGGTGGGAGTGCTCCCAAAATAAGAGGTGTATGGTACGTGATGCACAGAAGTCAAGAGTGACTTTTTCACAGCAGTTTCTCTTCAAAACTATGCTGTTTCCAATAAAATTCTCTAGATGAGTGAGTTTCCTTATTTTATCGTGGACCCCATCCCCAGGACCACCAGCTCAGTTATCGAATTAACATGAATAAGCCTTAACTCAGTAAATGTCGTAACATTGCATTGGAAAAAAATTGACACCTAGAATGAATTTTACTTGTTGAGATCAGAAGCACATTTTAAGTGTCATGAAAAATACACATTGTTAAATCACTTTTAGCCTGTTTCACATATTTTTATGCAGTTATTAAATAAGACTTGGGTACAAAGGTTATTAGTTTCTACACATAAACATGAAGATGAAATGTCAAGTATGTTCTGCCTTACAAAAGTAGTTTTGTCTTGCCTTTTCTTTTACAATTTGCTAATATTTCTATTCTGTTACAGGCAAGAAAAAACAACTGAAACCAACCGCCTGACCATCTATTTCACCGTTGGACAAAGTGAAAAGCAATCCTTCAGCAATAACCTGAGAGAATTGAACGTAATTCAGTAATTCAGCACCTGATATGCCTGATTATGGACTCCCTCGCAATGTTTCTTTCTGTGCTTTTTCAGTTTGCCATTTGTTTTTAAATACACTGATAATTGTTTATTCTCGAATCTTGTGCATAGCAGCTAGCTACAATTGAAAACATACAATAAGACAATCGATGCAGTCACTGAATGTCATTTCCCCATAATCTGTACCAAATTGAAAAGTTTTTACCAATAGTATAAAGCCTTTCTTCTGAAAGGAAAATTTAATGTCACTCAGCTTTTGGCTTTCATTTCACTGGGTTCTAGTTTCAATGGCCTATAGAAGCGCTTGTAAAAAAGGTCCAGTTTCAACACGTGGCTTTCTTTCATGTAACCTCATTCAGCCTCAATAACATCCACAATTAGACCCTTGAAGGTAAACACAGCAGCATATCACTTGAATCGTTTTGAGCCCAAAATCAGACTCTGAACTAGACCAGAGTGTGACTAGGTCTTCTTTAGCTTCAGTCCCTCATGTTTCTTCCAGGAAAGGAAATAAGCTATTGTCCACACATGACTCATTGCCTATGAAAGGGCATCCTCACCAACAAGGCTTATTTGTGTAGCAGTCAGATATAGTTCGTCTGGATACACAGACACTCCACTGGCACATTGTCTTATGGTAACTTAGTACTGCGATTCACATTTCTCCAGGGCCACTGACTTGCACATTGTGCCATGCAGCACTGCTGGTGTGTGGAAGTGCTGTGGGAAGAGAACGGAGTAACAAAGCTTGTCTATGATACAGCTTGAAGTGGCCTTAAAATGTCACTGAACCTGGAACAAATATTGAAATATGAATAATTAAGTACTCCAGATTGGATCAAAAATGTTATCCCTGTTTTTCAAAAATATATGGTGATTGGTCTACAGTTTCACATAAAAGTAAATAATTACTATTTTCAGAAACCAAGGGTGTATATAATGAGTATTGCATAAAACTGTGTCTTTATTTTTTATCCCTAGCCATAACAATTCTTTAAAGGCATCACTTGTCTGTAAAATATACAAGTTTTTTGAGACAACTTCAAACCTTTGTTACCCATTTTCAAGCCTTTTTAATTTTGATACTTTCAGCAATTTTAAACTCAGATTACAGGTTCATGGGTCTGTCAAGCATACTTCTAGCCTAAGGTTGAGGGAACCGTTTTTCTTCTAATAGAAGATATGAAGACTTGGGTCATTTAAAAATGATGGATAATCTTTCTGTTGTTTAAGAGTAATTACAAATCGTAAGGCACCATCAAAAATGCAATTTTCACAAAAATGGCAGTCATTTGAATTTATAACGACTTGCAACATTTCAAGGCATGAGTTAAGACTATTCAGTCACTGTGAATTCGGAAAATGTAATATATTTTCGTGGTTTTACAATTGATACAAGTAGCAAAACAGTTTCATGAAATCAACTTGAAGGGACTTCGTGAAGGTTAAGAATTACCTCACCATGCTCTTTTCCCCAAACATGTATTACCTGTTATTTCCACACATTCAGTTGTACCAAATATTACAACCCCCCATGCCAATCCCCCCTCGGGACCTGAATAAGTAATTTAACAAAATGACTTTAAAAATAGCTGTTCCTTTTCAAAGGCTTTGTTCGTTGTCTCCAATATTGAAAGTAGGCTTTGACAACAGATCTGCACTGGATGGGAAGATCTTGTTGGTTAGCTGCAGTCAAATGCTAAAAACCAATTTTTGTCCATTCAGGGACGGTGCAGAAGCGATGCATATCTCCTCTGCACGGTACAAGCCTTCAAACCTAAAAACCAAAGGTTACGTGAAAACTGACGTGATAGATTTCCATTTCAACGTGTAATAGATTTCCAGAAGACATATGATAGGGAGTAAACAAATAGTCTAATGCAATGGATATTTATCACTCACGTACCCTTTGCCATTGGGATTGGATTGTAATCTTAACTCATTAACCTGTATCGAGTTGACAGCATAAACATTCAGCATTGATTGATGTAACTGTCACTGATAAACTTTTAGAAATCATTCCAAACAATAATAATGCTTTGATGTACGAAAAGATCCCGATTGCTACGTCAAGTATCGTATCACATATCACAACATATAAAGATTAACCAGACTCTGGCTGGCGACTGACTGCCGCGAAGTCGACATCGGCGAGTGCCTCAGTTAACAGGCATCGGTAGAATAATCATGGAATAATCGTAAAAATAATCACAAACCTTACCTTTGTATGAGGTCGTGCTTACTTCCTCTCATAGAAGCACCCTTTTTACGCAATCTCAGATTCAGTTGGCACGGCTGCAAGCCATTTCACCATGTATTTAAAGGACTCGCGAAATCGAGGCTGTTAATCTATCACCGCTAGTACACGCACGCCCTCTAGTTATTGTAGATTTTCCGAATAGCCCCATTGGCATGTATGCTCTTACTATTAAGAGGACGGTTGACGAATATTTTCCGACGACTTCGACAACTGTGGCGCCTCCTAGTGGCAGTTTTGTTTGTTTGAGCCTATGGTTATATCTGCTAAACCATTTGCTGAATCTTTACTAAATCAAGAAAGTGCATTTATATGATGATGACAACAAACGACGACGACTTTCACGCAGATCTGACCACTGGTGTGCCACCTAGCGATAGTTTTATTTGTTTATGTTTACCTCTGTATCTCCAAAGGTCCTCAAGGTATTTTCATTGAATTTGGTAAACAAGCTTCTGTTAGTGAAGTGACGCCATCTTTCCGTTTTCAGAGGAATTCGACCTAGTTTGCGGCACCTAGTGGCCATATTTACAGTTTTTGAGTCTGTGTTTTGGTGTCCACCCCTCTGTCAACCAAACCGCTTTCAAGATAGTTGTGAAAATTGGCATGTATGGTTTTACTATGAAGTGGACGAGTGACAATATTCTGGCTTCGAATACTGTGGCGCCACCTAGTGGCAGTTTCGTTTTTTGCGCCCATGGCTGTATCTCCTAAACTCATAACGTAGAATTGTCGTGAGGACTTGACAGGGACCTCAGGGGTCTCACACTCCACTGATTTATCCACATTATTTTGAAAATGCTTCGCCCAGTCACACGTTGTGTGTCATAAAAGATATAAGCGTAATTACAGCTGACGAAGCAAGTAGAACTACTCGCGTTTATCACTTTGACGTAGACTCACAGTTGAACTGTATTTTTCTGTTGACCCCAGACCGTGCGGAGTTGCACCATATACCAACTCCGGACGGTCTCTCACGACAATTTAGCGTTATGTGTTTGCAGGAACTTTACTAAATTTAACAATTGTGTTTACATGATGATGACAACGGACCATGACGATTTTCGGATTGATCTGAGTACTGGTGTGACCCCTGGTGGCAATTTTAGTTTGACGTTTACCTCCGTATCTTCAATGGTCCTCAACGGATTTTCATAAAATTTTGAATACGGACATCTATTGGTGAGATGACGCTATACTCCAGTTTTTGAATGAAATCAAGGTATTTTGCGCCACCTAGTGGCAATTTTTGCTGTTTTCCAGTGTTTTTTTTTTTGGTGTGTACACCTCTATTAACCAAATCGTTCTTAGGATGGCTTTGCAAATTGGCGTATATGTTCTCACTGTGAAGGGGATGGGTGAAGATATCTTTGAATAGTGTTGCGCCTCCTAGTGGTAGTTTTGGTTTTTTTTTGCGCCCATAGCTGTATCTCCTAATCCCACCGCAAGATCTTTATTAAATTTAATTAGTAAGTGTATTTATATGAAGCTAACAACAGACAATGAAAACTTTCAGTGGATCCAATGAACAGAGTGCCCCCTAGTGGAAATTTCAATTTATCCTGCCCTCCTTTGTTCCTCTGAAGTTCGGTGACGGATTTATCTGAAATTTAAAGTATAGCTTTCTATTAAAGAAGCAATGAAATTTTCCCGTTTTTGGATTGATTGTACAATTTTTGCGCCATCTAGTGGCCATTTTTATTACACATATAAGCAACCCTAAAAGCAAACCATTTGCGATGCATTCGTGGGTGCATTTCAACACTCTGCACTGCTCTTGTTTTGCGTTCCATGCCTCTTTAAAATATCCGGCTTGTACATAAGTAACAATGGGCACACTTTTATGACTTCACCGGAAACCTCGCGGGCTAAGTCTATCGGCCTGTTGGCGAAACTAAAACACACTCCCGAAGTGGCAGAGTATTCTAAGAGAATTGAACTGCTAAAATCAACTGTCTTGATCTCTGCATATGTCCTACAGACCTCAACGAGAATTGGAATGTGTAATAAAATCACACAGAAACAGTATTCCAGAAATGCGTTCTCGGCCATTAAGCCGATGTTGTCGTCTGAAATAATAGTAGGCCAAGCATACAGTTATTTCGACAAAAAACAGTATGATCAGGTTATGTAAAAGTGTCCTTGTTCGCACGACACAATCGCAACAAAACTGTATGAATTGCTGGGGCAGTCTTAATAACAAGAAAGACTCAGGCAGATACCGTTCCTATTTCAAATTGAAAAAAATAGTTCAGCTAAAATTAATGTCAGGAGGGCGGTGCAGTGGGAGACACATCAAGGTATAAGAAGTGGTAAAAGGACACCTAGAGAAGACTCTGAAGAAGGACAGGAGGTTGACAAGAGGTCGAAGAACCACTGGTGTGGTGCACCAAGTAGGCGACACTACAAAGTGGAAGAAGCGGTGTCTTGGATTCAGTAGGAGATTAGAAGTTAACGGTGATTTTGCATAAGAGACTGATTTTTCCATCCGAAGTAGTCCAGACCAACTTTTGTTCAGACATAGTAGTGTGGTCAAGACTAACCAAGCAAGTGGTAATACTGGAGTTGACTGTGCCGTGGGAAGAGAGTATGGAAGAAGCTCAAGACAGGAAGAGAGTGAAGTATTAAAAACTGGTCTAGAAGTGCCGGAAGAACGGCTGGAGATTGCGATGTTTCCCCTTGGAACTTGGATGCAGAGGTTTTGTAGGCCAATCTGTTTGGCGGGCGCTCCATATGCTACATATCACAGGGAGAAAGGTGGGTGACATGGGTTACCATGCTGAAAGAGCATCGCAGTGGATGTGGAGAATGAAAAATATCACACGGGCAAAGCAACGCTGCAGAGTTCCTGAAGGTGCTGCAGGCAACTATGTCAAAAGAAAATGCCAATATACAGTCGTGATCACGTCTGTTGGCACAATTCTGGAGGCTGTTGTGGACAGCGGTGAAACAGCCAAGAAAGGAGGACTACCATCTGATGACAAAAATGGTGTCGTTACACCAGACGTTTTCTGGACCCGGTGCCCATTGTCAGACTCGAACTCGAACATGGACTCGAAATCTCGTTTTCAACTCGACTGGAGTCCAAAGTCGAAAGCGTGCCTTAATGTCAGACTCGAAAATTTTTTGACTCCAAATTTCAAGTTTGCTAAGCTAGCGTACTTCAAATTGCACTCCAAAATAAAATTGGCAGACAATAGGCATTATCCTAGGGCGAACACCACTTCCAAACACTAATACAAAACCCGTTGGAGAGCCTGAGTAGTGAGGAACTATTCCGTAGGTACCGCTTCCTACCCAACACCATTGTCTTCATATTAAATCTAATCAATCTGAACCAATATCACAGCAACACATCGTTACCGCCACTTTACAAACTCCTCCTGACCCTCCGCTTCCTCGCCTCAGGCTCTCATTACACCC
>NMRA01000629.1:84584-147366 GCA_002633005.1 Phoronis australis | reverse complement strand
CTGTTGGATGACTGGGTTGACTCGCCGAGCCCGAGGCCGCTTCTCTCGAGGGAGGATCCAGTTCACAAGGCTCAAAGTAGAAAAGTACGCAGCCGGAAGCACATTAAACTTGTTCTCGCTTTCGTGCAACCCCATTTCCTCATCCTGGCCACCATTCTCATACGTTTCTTCATAGTATTCGTTCAATTCTTGCTCATAATAGTCACTTTCAAATTCCCTGGTCTCCGCCATTGTTTATTGCTAGTCACTGATCTCCTGTGTTCAACCCATGACGTCACATGGCGGGAAATGTGAAAATTGGCAAAATTGAAAGAAAAAATAAAATTTTGAGCTAATTACACAAAATAAACATGGGTTTAGCTAAATTTTACGTCATATATTTAGTCTGTGGCCACCGGTAATTGAAAATGTGCAAAAATCCATGTTGTGTACTGTTTAAAACGAACAATAGTACCGCACTGAACACCAAATGACCCATGACAGCCAAATTGCACTCTGGAATGGGTCCGGAAGAAACCAAAAAATGACCCCCGAAAATGAGCTAGCACATACATTCGAGGTACCACAAAAATACAATTCCATGTGATTCAGTACATGTCACTGGTCACTAAATGCCCTATGACAGACAAAATACACTTTGGGTTGTACCCGGCAGAAAGTCCCAAAAATCTCAACCACGATATGCCATCAATAATTTGAGCTAGACTAGATATTCGAGGTACCGGCCAAAACTGATTTAAAACGAACAATAATACCGCACTGAACACCAAATGACCCATGACAGACAAATTGCAATCTGGAATGGGTCCGGCAGAAACCAAACATGGACTCCTACAAATGAGCTAGCACATACATTCGAGATGCCACAAAAAACAATTACATGAGATTCAATACATGTCACTGGTCACTAAATGCCCTACGACAGACAAAATACCCTCTGGATTGTGCCCAGCAGAAACCATTAAAAATCTCAACCATGCCATTTTTTGGGTACCTGCTTGAATTGATTTAAGACTAACAATCGTGCTGCACTGAACAAAATGATCCGTGAATGACAAATTTTACTCTGGAAATCGTTGGCCAATAACCCAGAAAGGACCCTAAAATGTAGCTACATTTGCCCATGCAGCTTTCCCTGCTAGTTCAAGTACTTGGGCGGGAAACCCAAACAACTAGACAGCGAGATGTTATACAATGTAAATCGCATCAGGGAAACCGAAGTAAACATATTCTCAATTGGTGACAATTAGTGTATTTAAGTTAACTGCATGTTTTACGAAGCGGGACCGCAGGAAACGAGAATTAATAACAGAAATCTTTCATTCACTAAAGCCTGTGTTTACTCCCATGATGCTCTCACTACAAGTGAAAAGTAGACGTGTGTAAGATGCGTGACAGTTAACTCGCCTCGTGGTAAGTTTTTGAAGAAATTCAATGTTGTGTATAGTGTTTGCAACGTTTTAGTTTCGCGGAGTCGATATTTGTCGCTGGCCTAGGTAATGTTTTGCGTGATATAATACAAATCACCCCTGATTTGGTGCGCAGCCACGCGCTGGAGTGCCAATGCTATTTAAATAAATATACAAACAACCACCTGTTTTGGTAACAAGGGCAGGTAGACGAGGTGATTTGTCTGCGCTTGTCTTTAGACATTGGGAATGTCAATCCCTGGTTCGAATCACGCCGACCTAATGTTTTTTTAACACGTTACCTATACTTTGAGACAATGTAAAGCACCAAGATTGGTGTTGGGTTCTGCGATTTAGAACTGTTTCCACTGTTAAAATGGGCGGCGAAGCACTGAAGATAAGTGCGTGTGGGGCTATAGCTCCCCAGTCCCTTATGGTGCGCCGCCTATGGTTAAGCCATGTATAGAGTACATTTTGGTTTTGGTTAACTTTAGGCGCGCCTACAGAGTTTCATAATGATGGAAATGGACAGTGAATGTAGTGGTGCCGATGATACCAGCACTCCTAAGCGATACCCTCAGCTATTGCAGGTAATTTCAAAACGTGGGCGCTGCACTTCAACTATACTTCCAATGGTATTAAATACATTTCAGAACTGTAAGATTACATAAACAAGTGGTGACTTTCAGCTGCTCTGTAAAACCCATTCTTTTTTTTAGCGGAACTATCACGCCATACATGTCGTTTTCACAAATTTCGTTAAATGAAAGAACTTTAGTGCAATTACATTATATACTTTTAAACCAACGTGTTTTATGCTCAGCAAGACGACGTTGCATCAATGGATGTGGACGAGGGTAGCGACACAGTGAGAGATCCACAGACGTCTAACCCGGTAAATATGATTAGAAAACACATTAGCAATAATGCCCGTCTATACATGTATAATTACATACTCGTTATCAGACCAAAGCAGAATACCTATGATCCGGCGAGAAATTTATCAAATGCCACAAGAGGCTCGTACAAATACTGAGCTAGGGTTTTTTGTTCATCTTTTTAACAATTATATTCTAGATATGCTTTCAGGTGCCAACCCATGCTGAAGCAGCAAAGCATACGTGCTTCATTTGAAAGTCAGAGGGAGGAGACCCTTTGAAATTACTTGTGGAAAAGGTGTGGGGCACGCTCAATACAGATTACTTATGAAGTCTGATCGATACAGAGACATAACAACTGAAGTCAATTTGACAAAACCAGCAATTACCACTCTAAATGCTACAAAAACTCCACTGCTGTTAAAAGACCGTCATTTGAGTCCAAAGCCGGTACCGCTATAAAGAAGCCAGGAACCAGATTCCAAAATATGGTGCTGCCGACGAATTCCAGAGGTATACTGAAGGGATCCTGCATCTTTTGTCCTATAAAAAGGAAGACTGCTAAAATGAAGGAAGAACCTCTTTCCGATTGTCTTACCAGAGATGGCGTCAAAGCCATTGTTGATGCTGCTTACAAAAGTAGCAACCAGTGCTTGAAGTCTATTGTTGCAAGTGGGGTAGATCTTATAGCGAAATAGGCTCAATACCATAAATCTTGTGGACGGGAATTCTTCAATGAAACTGACTGTATAAAGAATGAATTATCCTCAATGAGGGGATTACACGCAACCACATTTGAAGCATTGTCCAATCTAATCGATGTTAAAATAATTCGAGGTGGTAAGGCAATGTTTTCATCATCACTACTGGATCTATAAAGAAGCGAGTTCGAGAATGCTGGAGGTGAAAGAGACGATGCAGAAAGTTGTTCAATTCAAGCCTTGGTGAGAAAGATAAAGGATAATTTCGGTGACAGGATCATTGTATCTATGTATGACCAAAGGAGGGGAAATTTTGTTTATTGCTCGAGTGTGTCTGAAGTAGAAGCAAGAGCAAGTTTTCATAGTGCTGATGAGTAACAACTCCACACCATATGAGCTGCGGCGCTTCATCTTTGCTCAGTCATTCTAGCAATGCCTAAGTGGGAAACTCCATACCGACTTTCGTAACAACTCTGAAGGCAAGTCCACCAGAACTGCCAGAGGAAGTGGTGCTATTTTACACAACTCTTCTCTGTAGTATTTATGAACCTTCAAGTAGTGAAAGTAACGACGCAGTTAAACGCAAAGTGATATCAATGTCATCAGATGCCGTTTACAACGCTTCAAGAGGAGCGGTACGACCTTGGAAGCATACTGTGCTTGGCTTGGGAATGGGGTCTCTGTCTGGATCAAAATTGATTCTACTTATTCTGAATCGTCTGGGAGTGTGCGAAGTGAAGGCACTTGAGACAGAGTTTGCATACACTGTGGAGAAAAATGATAGACATACTCCAGATGTCGTGGAACGTCATCCAGAGCCCTTGCTTGGGATAATTACGACGTTAATATGGAGACCACAGAGGGAAAACACACAGTTCATGCCACAGTAGGAATTTGTTACCAGAATATTCGTGAAGATAATGCCACAACCAGACTTCCCAATGAAAATCGTTCGGAGACAGGTATCCGCACTGTTAGGAATAGACGACAGTTTGACGGCAAAGAAACTGAGATTATGCCTTACTGCAAAGAACTGAAAAAAGCTAACTTTAATTTGATGGCACCACTGCAAGACACTGAAGTAACAGAATCACCACGTGTCCAACACCTTGACTTCTACTGGTTACTGCTGTCACACGTTGTAAAATCTATGCCTCTATTTTCTAGCTTTTACTCGAAGTTTATCTATGACCCCTTACCTTTGCAAAGAATATGGTATATGGACCCTTTACCTGCTTCGCCAACTAAAAATGATGTTGTCCGGGAAACCATGGTGAGGACAATGATTGTGGCCCCTGAGGCTGGACAGGAATACGGTGTTGTCACTTACGGCCTTGCCGTAGCCCTCAAAGCTTATTCCATTCAAGCTCTGGATGCACCTGTGTTCGAAAAGCTCCTGATTATGCTCGGAAATTTTCACTTAGAGATGGCGTTCTTTGGTGCCATTGGAACATTCGTCGACGATAGTGGTGTATAGCACTTGTTGACAGAATCTGGTATATTAGCAGAAGGCTCCTTGATGGGTTTCATCCGTGGTAAATACTACAACCGTTGCACAAGAGTTCACGACATTGTTGCGCTAGCGATGGAGAGGAAAGTGTACGAGACCTTTGTCTCAACTCTTCCTCGGGAAAGGCAAGATGACATCAAAGAATTTCTAGCGATGGTCCCTGAAGGAACTGACATACAATAAGAGTTTCTGGAAACACATCCAACGTTTCAAAGTCACATGGATGAGTACAATGCATTCTTTAAAGACCTACTCTGGGGAGTGTATGTATACATGATTAATCATCTCCACAGGAATCTGGTGCGTGCTTTGCGCACAAACAACGTTGTGGACTACATACAAGTACTCCCAGGTTTCATCGACACGTTTTTTGGTCTGAATCGACCTAATTACGCTCGCTGGTTCTGTTTTTTTTCTCGACCAGCTCAAAAACGTCACACCTCTAACTCTAATGATTCTGGAATCAGGAGAGTTCTCGGTCAGAAGAACTAGAAAAAATTGTTCAAGGTCAGCAGTAGATTTAACGCTTGAACAGACCGTTAACAGACTGAGACGCAGCCTCACCTATGAAAGGAATTAGGAATTTTCACAATTCAAACTCTGCCATGAGACGATAGTGCTTTACATCAACTCAGCGAGGAATGTCTGTTACGGAGTTGAGGTATCTGGCAGGACTACAGTCTGAAGAGGAACCAGCAATGCATTTCCGAGGAAGTAGAATTATAAAAGATACGAGCGACAAAGACCAACTGTTGAACGTTATTTCAAATTCCTGAGACCCCTTTTCGGAGCCAACAACAACATCCGACTATTTGCTGAATATTACAACTGGTAAAGCAGCCGCACAAGAAACCAAAGAGTATTTAATCGGGTGCCTTGATGCAGGAGGCAAACTGCAACTTGAATTCCAAGACCAGTGTTCAACTGATAAGAAGAGGTTTTTGAAGCCCATTAGAAGACGAAAAATGCACAACTTTGCAAAAGAAAGTACAAATAAAAAGCAGCCTGTTGCCAAGGACAAGTCAATAGCTTAGAGCCTTCGGGACGTTTTCTTTCATTTACTCGTTATCATTTCGGAAATGTCAGTTTTTGACATGAGATATGTGATGGCGTTTCCAATTACGCAGTACCCACTGTCCATTGCGCACTCTGACGGATCCATGATCAAGACTGAAAAAAGCAAGTTGCTAGGTAAATTTGAGAGTTTCCAAAGAGGCTTTTCAGAAACACCTGTTCCGTTGATTGACGAGACTTTAATAGATGGGGTACTCTTGCTGCATTCGTTTCTGTCTTCAAGTGGAAACATCGTATCTTATAAAAATCTGGCCCCAAACCTTCTAGCTTACGTCTGTGCAAGCTCAAGTAAGGAGGTCCATGTCTTATTCGATAAATACAAAACGCTCTCTCTGAAGAGTAGTGAACGGCAGTTGCGTGGACCAGAAGACCAACCTTTCGTCATCAATGGCCCAGAGCAAACACCCAGACAGACCAGTCAAAACTGTTGTAAAACGGGACATTTAAGGACAGTTTGGCAACCTTCCTCCTACAAGAATGGAAAAAAAACGATACGGATCAATTCTTGCTGTCTCACATGGGGGCAACTACATTCTCCTTTCATACAGAGATACCATGGCAGCTGATCATCCACCGGATCTTCAATGCTCCCACGAAGAAGCCGACACGCTCCTTGCCTTCCACTTAGCCAACTCAAATGTCAATGTATTAATCGGGGCTCCTGACACGGATGTATTTGTAAATGTTATTGGAATGATAGCAAGATAAGTGAAGAGCGGCAGAGAAATGCCTTTCGAGCGTGTAATAATGGACTGTGGGTCTGGTAATAACCGTAGACGTATAGACGTCACCGCTATTGTTCACACTTTAGAGTCTATACAACATGGTCTCACTGCATCATTACCTGGTCTGCATGTAATGACAGGTGTGACGTCACAGCAGCACTGTATAGGAAAGGGAAAGTGACGCCTCTGGAAATTCTGATGAAAGACTCATTTGGGACACTTACCCAATTCTTCTCAGAGTTAACAAGAGTAGATGTCCCAGACGAAAGAAAGTTAGAAGAATTCATATGCATCCTTTGTGGAATGAAGTGTGGAGTCAAAGATGTCAATAAAGCGAGATATTTGAAATTACTCGAGATGACCGGAAAAATAAACAAGGTAATGACTGTTAATTGTTAAAATATAGTTGATAAAAGCAACAAAAATAATTTCAAATATTTTTATGGTATTTTCCCAAAAGACCCAATCTCAGTTGATACTCAAAAGACATTAATGGTGTTCAGGCAATTGGTTCCTCGTCAATTAAAGTTCCTCATTATTTATTTCGGGAAAAGCAGATGTCCAACATCAAGAAGATTGACTGCGCATTGCTGCCTCCTTGCAGAAAGACACTATTGAACAAGCTCAAACGAGCGCATTATGTTGCCATGCCCTGGGGTCAAGCGGATTTTGCCTATCCGGGAAACGGTTTGGATCCTGTGAATTACGGCTGGAAGACACAAGATGGATACTATACTCCCGAATGATTTTTGTGGATCTGCCGTTCCTGATGTCCTTTTTGAAGGTGCTGGGCTTTCACAAGAAAACCAAGTCGATGAAGGAAATGGACTATGACGAAACAAGCGAGTTGCTGTTTGAAAGTTATGTTATTTTTAAGTTAATTTTGATAAAGAAGATTTTTGAAATCACCTCTGTTGCTTTTCTTTCAACGTATTGTTTACTAGTTCAAGGAATGAAAGGGCTCTTTGGAAATCATTTTCGTGATTCCTCGGTCTAGCGCAAATTTAGGAGACATGTGTTGCTGCTGGCAGTTTCGATAGATCATTATACTACACTACCTGCGGTCTTGAACATCACTTAATGGGTTGGTTTTAAACAGTTCCTGCTATCCCAAAGTTTTACTGCTATCAGGTGCTTTCCAAAATGCTTACTTTCGGCCATCATCGATTTGACACTCAGTGCGAGAGCTCAGAAGACGCAAAAGTATTACGGAAATACAGGAATTCGCCATGAACCAACGCTCGTGATCCCAGCATCTTCCTTATCGAAATATTGATTCTACGAAACTGTACCAAGCTTTAACCGGTGTCTTCATTATCTAATATGTCAAAGATATTCAAAATTACGAGGTTGAAATTTCTGGGTATGGCGCGCACAATCCAGAGTTTGTTTTATCTGCCATACGCCATTTAGGAACCAGTAACGTCTATTTGAATCAGATGGAATTGTTTTTGGGGTACCTCGAATGTACGTGCTGGCTCATTTTGGGGGGTCCTTTTTGGTTTCTGCCGGACCCATTCCAGAGTGCAATTTGTCTGTCATGGGTCATTTGGTGTTCAGTGCGGTACTATTGTTCATTTTACATGTAAATCAGTTTTGGACGGTACTTCGAATATCTAGTCTAGCTCAAATTTTGATGGCATACCGTGGTTGAGATTTTTGGAGATTTCTGCCGGGTACAACCCAGTGTATTTTGTCTGTCATAGGGCATTTAGTGACGAGTGATATGTATTGAATGACATTGAATTGGTTCATGGATTTCATTGTAATAATTGTTTTAATTTTCTTTATTCAGGGGAACACAGAGGAATCTTGTTAGGAGATTCGAACTACCCTTTTCGAACGTTTCTAATGACGCCATTTATTAAGCCTGGTGCTGATTCAGAGGTCTCTTTTAATAATGCATTGTGCAGAGCGAGATTGTTAATTGAGCAAACGTTCGGTATTTTGAAACGCCGTTTCTCTTGTCTCTTTGGTGAGTTGCGGGTTTCTCCTCAACAGGCATGTCAATTTATTTACGCCTGCGCAATTCTTCATAACATTGGGATTGAACGAGGTGACATCTGTCCATCTGATGAAGAACCATTAGATCATGATGATGTGTTACAAGGTATTCCAGAGGATGTTGAGGATGGTAGGGAGGTTCGTAGACACATTGTTAATAATTAGTTTTCCCAACCTTAATCTGAAAGTCATCTTATACTAATTGCTTTTCACCACATGAACAGAGAGTGCACCTCTTTCATTTCTAATGTTTTGCATACCATAAAACCTGCTTTATAAGGTCATTGTCTAACATAAAACCTGGCCGTTATATTTTCATATTCAGTTCCTGTTAGCGTTGGATATATGGAATATTGCAGTCTTTATGCTTGATCTTCTCGACACGACATGCTTTCACGAGTCATGAGGAACAACTTGACCGACAACATGAAAGTTTATCTGAGTCAATGTGCTGAACCCAGAGTCCATTTGCAAAGCGAATTATATATTCCACATAAAAATAAAAGAATGAACATCTAATCCAAATATGTTGATGGTCATATTGTTGTAAACAGGTAGAAGACTGGGCAACTTGTTAATCCATTTTGTAACTTTACTATAAATGCACTCACTGGCTTCAGCAGTGAAAACAGGGGCGGACTATCTCCTTATGCTGAACGTGTCAATCAATTTCATGAACAAACGACTCGAGTAAAGTCTGAATATTTTGAGTTTTTATGCTCCCACATATTTATATATGGATGCATTATGCAGTCATCTCCGTCCGTCCGTGTGGCGTCCGTCCGTCCGTCCGACGTCCGCTGCTCTATGTTCAAAACTCTTTGACATACGTTCAAGAAATTTGGCACATGAATGGAACAGCATGAGCTAACTTTCGGAAGGATCCAACTACCAGTGTGATTTTAGTTTTTTACGCTTACCTTTGTATCTTCAAAAGTCATTAACAGATTTTCAAAAAAATGGGTACAGGCTTCTGTTGTTTGTGTTTGTTTCCGTTTTCATATGGATTCGACTTAGTTTGCGCCACCTAGTGGCCATTTTTACCATTTTTTGCGAAAATTGTCATGTATGTTTTTTATAGGAAGTGAACGGCTGATTATGGTTTTCCGATGACTTCAGCTACTGTTGCGCTTCCTAGTGGCAGTTTCATTTTTTGCACCCATGGCTCTATCTCTTAAACCGTTTGCAGGATTTTTACTTAATTTAACAAGTGTATTGATTTGATGTTGATAAAGAACAACGACGACTTTGGGACAGATCTGACTACTGGTGTGCCCCCTGGTGGCAATTTTAGATTTTACGTTTACCTCTGTATCATCAAGGGTCCTCGACCAATTTTCCTAAAATTTTGAATACAGTTATCTGTTGGTGAGATGACGCTATCTTTCGATGTTTGGATGGAATAGAGGTATTTTGAGCCACCTAGTGACCATATTTACTGTTTTCGAGTCTGTTTTTGGTGTCCACCCCTCTATCAACCAAGTCATTCTAAGGATGTGTTTCAAAATTGAAGAGGATGGTTGACGATGACAACTTTGACTACTGTGGCTTCTCCAATGGTAGTTTTGTTTTGTTTTACACCTAAACCCACTGCTGGGCTTTCATTAAATTTAGTAAGTGTATTTATATGAAGCTAACTACAGACAATGACAAATTTCAGGCATATCCAATGAACACTGTGCCCCCTAGTGCCAGTTTATATTTCATTAATTTTTTCTTTGTTTCTCTGAAGTTCCGTGAACAGATTTCTATGAAATTTGGTGACATGTCCCCATTTTCGGATGGATTGTACATTTTGCGTTATCTAGTGGCTATTTTTATGACCAATAAACAGTCCTAAAAGCACATCGTTTCGATGCATTCGTTGCCGCATTTCAACGCTCCGCGTTGCTCTTGTTTTTAACGTGAACCAGTGCATGCGAATGTTTTCGGTGAATTTATGCTGTGAAGCAAACAACGTGACCGCTTTTTTCAGTCCGGTCAGAAAGTTTACCATTGGTTACAACTTTGAATTTTGTGACAAAGTGTGATAGAAAGGTGGAGGCATTGCTTTGAGTCCTACAAGCTCACCGTACCAAGGGATGATTAATTTCCACCGCCTCTGTTCAGCCAGCCTGTTTCCCTCTTGAGAGATTTTGGAAGTACATGTAATGTGTTATTGACTATGCAACTGTCAGGCCGACTTCCACTGGTCTCTGTCATTAATACATAATGACAAGATTTTTAATCTACACCTACAGTGTATGTAGTCACGTGGCCTGTTATTTCACTATATCTCTTAGGCGGTGCTCCCCCTGGTCACTGGCTACAAACCTATAGTATATTTTAAGCTTTGATAAAGCCATATATCTTTTTTCTATTCAATAGGCCTGCAGAAAAATGTCATGTACTGTTCAAGTTCATAATGCAGTACACCATTAGTGTATGACTCAGGCCAAGGTCTTTACATTTGAATATGAGACCATGACCATGATACTTTTAATGCACGCATACACATGTATGTGAGTGTGTATTACCACAGTGTCTGTTTGGGCGTCCTGCCTTTTGTGAGTAAACCTAAGCTTATGTGTTTCAAATCTTTGCATTTATCTAATAATTGTTATGCACCCATATAATTGTATGGTTAAGGGCGGTGAGTGTGTTCCTATTGTAGAAAGCATTGCTTCCTTGATTTTGAGTCGTGGAGGCTACTTTCAGTTTACTAGCATTGCAACCCAAAGTGGGAATGTTTGAAATAATGATAATCCCTTGTATCTCTGCACCATGCGATGTACATATTGCTTGCCAATCAACACTTGTTGGTGCTCTTGTTATTATAATTTTGCATTACAATGTTTGCGTTATAGGATGTATTCTGTGACGCTATTGCACTTCGAGCTGGTAGGGTGTCGCTAGTCCGCATAGTGGCTCACCTTTATTTAGATACTTGTAAAGTATTTGCATTGTTCACACAATGTGCCTTTTGAAATTGACATGCAAGGTCAATGAAAGTAGTTCTTTGTGAAAACTGCTGGTAGTCAAACAAGTTTGTCAATTTGCATATGTAAGTAAACACAGTTTAGCAAAGGGGTTCTCTTGTTTTGCCTGAGCAGAAATTTGTTTAATTACCCACTGTGGATGTTGAATAGCCTAGCCCAAACATATTTTTATGGGTCAACTTATTTTTATCTGCATGCATATTGCTGTCATCTCTGTCTTGGCATCTGCCAATCAATCGCCTTATGAAAGTAATTGTAGGCATTAACGTTAAAATTACCTTATAAATGAGTCGATGGCGGCCCTCAAGTCTGCCTCTGCTAAACCATAAGAAGGACTGCCATGAAATGATATGTCTTTCTATAGATTAGAGCACGATTGACAGTTGATATTTTTGTGGCACCCTCATTCAAGTTTAATGTTTTTGGGATATTGAATTAACGGTTTTGATTTGCAGTGCTATAATGGAAGGTGCATGTTTTGTGATGATATGGAATGATTAGCTCTAGAAGCATATACCTTCACCTATTGTACATGATGAATCGGCAACATGTCGAAATGTATTTGAACACAATATTCCTTAAAGAACTCTCAACTAAAAACAGAACAGGGGAAAAGTATACAACAATAAACCTGCTTTAGATAAATATAGAACCTTGGAGAAATTTACTTTTGGTCATCTTCAGAACATATTTTCTCATAAATGACTGATCAGATTCAATTGAAGCTTTCATAAACTCTGCTTTATGCAATGAAGTTCTCCTAACACTGTTAAATTGTTTTCGAAATGGTTCACTTTGAATGTTTATAATATCCAAAAAATTTAAATTATGTTATCTTTGTGAAAAAGGAGGTTGCTTTAAACGAAACTATAATTTAAAAACAAATATTATTTGGATTTTACGTTGTAATTGATTCTGTCGTCTGCTATGACATATCTTTCAATTTTTGCTAAATTTTACTTAAAAACATGGTCAAGTAACCAAATTAAATGCAGGTTGGTATGAAGTAAAAAAATCGAATTATACAGAATTTCTTGTTTCAGTAAGTGTTTACTTATGATATATTATAGTTCGGTAGCAGCCCTTCGTAGCCACAATGTTGGTTGAAGGCCGAACTGTACTTTTTGTTAGACAGCTTAGTGTATACTCGTTCCTAGTCTCTATAAAGTCACGTAACCCTGTCATGAAAAACAACCCCAGTGGGTACAGATAGCGATCAGTAGCCAAATTTAACGTTGGTTATCTATTCACATACATGTATCAAATGGCAGATTGTCTCTGTTCAAATTATCGTGAATATCGTTGAACATAAGGCATGTTCCCTCTCTCGACGGTTGTCCATACATTTGCAGGGCGGGTCCATTCATTACCATTTTTACACCAACATTTATGTCACTGTTACTTCACCCTACGCCTGAAGATATGAGCTTGTATAGAGACTACGAATAAGTTTACATTAATTTGTCTAACAAAAGCACAGTTGTGCCTTCAAGCAAGTTTGTTATGTTGAAAAGTTCTATTAATTGTTTAGTAGATAATTGGTGAAATGTATATACTAGATGTAAGGTCCTACATAACCAAGTTTGTTATGTTGAAAAGTTATATTAATGGTTATAGTAGATAATTGGTGAAGTGTATATTATACTCCTAGATATAATGTCCTATACAACCTTATTTAAAACATCTATTGCTCAGTTGCTACCTCACTGGTTGAGAAAAATGTTGATATGTCTACATGTATATTGACATCTTTTTGCAAGTTCATGGCCAAATTGAGCTTCTTCATTTCAAGCACTTCTATATTGAGTTTCAGGCGCTTGTTGTCCAATTTCAAATTTTCAAGTATAGCGTCGTCTATTTCATCCTTTCTTGATTTGCTTGACTTTGGTTTGCTGTAAACTGAAATGAAAATCGCACATTACCAATAAGGATCATAAGAATTTTTTAGGAACACTTGTTCAGTTCATTTTAGACCATTTCTAATTCTCACAGACCTGTGTAAGTTAACTTTAGTTATGGAGTTCACACCTTTGTTGTTTTCATTATCCCACCTTTCAACTGTAATTCTAATTGTACATGCATGTTATCCAGTAAACAGATTACGTCAGACTACTGTTGAAAATCAAAGCGTAGTTTTAGTGGGAGTGTTCATAGTGTCGCTCATACTCGTAAGCACAAATGTCCTACCCACATGAGCGCTAGCATTTCAATAAATAATCAAAGGTTAATTACTTCTTTTCTGGCTGATCACCGGCTCTATCTCATATTCGTCACTGTCTGGAAGATTAAAAAGTAATCGTTAACCTTTGAAGTAGTTTCAAAATAGCGAATTATCGCAAATTACAAAAATGTCAACATTTTGGAAAGTAACTAATTTATTAATGGCTACCAACAACCGTCATACCTTTTGCATCATCCCCGCTGTGTTCAGTCATGCCATGATCTGGAAAATTTAAACTTAGAATAGAACATGCGATTTAAAGTCAATCATTGAGTGGAAAAGTCAACACATAGGTGTAATGTTTCCGGAGGAGGACCTACGGGGTTCCACTGATTCAACACCCCTGTCCGGACAAGATCAAAAATAAAAAAATTAGAAACGTCAGAAAACCGAAATCAGCTACTAAAGTCGAAAAAAATCTTACACGGAAGGAGGTTTTCCTACCTCCCCTACTCTCTGCGCTATGCGCCTCGGATTCACGCGAATCTCACCTCCCCCTACTGAAAACGTAGATGAGCCACTGCAGTTATATATTTTACAAGTGTCAGGCATAAACATTAATTTGCATTCGACGCAAAACAAAACCACTCACCATCTGTACCAAAACCTCCCTGGATGCCAGAGACTTCGACCCTTTCATCGAAGTCAGCCAAAATGGCCTCGTCTTTGGCATCCAAGCCCTTTGCAGGTGGCCCACCGCCGGTCTTTTTTGCACTCTTCTTAAGTTCATCAATTTTTGATTTAGCTGTGCGAAGAATTAAACAAAGGATAGGTAACTCAAATTACATTAATGATCTGCGCTCTAGTGTCTGAACCCATGATTTACATCCTAGAAACCGTCGGCACTTCAGAACTGGCCTCCCCTAGACATGGAGTTCTTGGAAGTACATTTAGTGTTAACGGAAGGGAGTGGGAATCAATATTGTGAAGTATAACTAGGAATTTATAAAATGCAATTACAATATGCATACCAAAGAAAGTTGGATAAGATACAAAAAATATACTCCGACTGTTAGGTAGGCATTCACATTCTCACATAGTAACAGGCAGTCAACCAACAAACTGCAATTATCTTGTTACAAAATTGCTTACATCTTTGCTTTAGGTTTTGAATTTTTTCCTGCATTCCTCTGGCGACCTTTTGGTCTTGAACTGGCTGATATTAAAAGAATACAGTAAATCAAATTCTGGACAAACTGAAATTAACAGTGTCATTCAAACTATTTAATATGTTCACTAATGTGTATATCGCACTGTGCGCACTAAAACTCACCTACTTATGAATTTGGCCACCACTTCCCACCCAGCCCTTTTTTGGCTGACGATTTTATAGCTCCCGAACTTTATAGCTTCCGAATAACGTGCTTTCCATGGCCATGACCATTTCTATGAAGGAAGTTTCTTCTGCGGTTGTCCACAGACGTCTTTTGGCAGATGCGATGGTTTGACTGCTCGATAGTGTAACGTTTTCCATGCTAATATACAATTGTAATCCGTGATAACCATTCTAATAAATTGTTAATTCAGTTATGTCTTACGTAAAAAACTCGACGATTCGCATACTATTTTGAATGACCACCTGATCGAGCCCATTTTTCACGGTGTTGTGCATTTGAAACCATGGCAACATAGTACATTTTTTCTAACTGAGTTGTTAATGTTTTGTGAACCTCACGAAAATATCTACAGTTTGCTACATTTGGAAATATATTAACTTTGAAATGGATAATCGGACTCAAATTAATTTTGAGGTAGTTCGATTTTGCCACTCAACGACGCAATAGGGGATTGGTTTTAAAGTGTTTTTCAAGTTTTCGCCGAGTGCTATTAAACGATGGTTTTTGATTCTGATAATTTTTTTTATACCAAAGTAGTTTAATGTTGCATAACGCTATGTATTTTCAAACCTAGTATAGAACACATGACAACCGTGCAGTTAAACCGTTGTAGAAGCGCTGGTTAACTAAGAAGTTCAAAGCGAGACATGTGGCAGAAAATATGGAACGATGAAGGAACGCTGGTTAAAATAACGGTGTCTTTTTGGGTTTAAAAACGTATATTTTTCCGTAATTTGGCAACAAAATTGTCGTTTGCGCAAACTCTCGCAAGATTTCGATCCGAAACTGTTTAGGTAAGGTGAGCCTTCTTTGCTTTCCGTTTATAAATTTTCACCAATATACCGCACCACTTTATGAATCGATGTGAACGGTTTCGCTGTATATTGAACACATTGTATGCAATATCAATCAAATACTTACATTTTGGCTGTTGTCTGTGACCTTTTCACTCAAAAGCAGACGATACCGCAGTAGAGGGTGCACTTCTTGCAGAAAATTATTTTTTTAAGTAATTCACATCACAGGAGAGTTCAATAACTAACTCGAGTACGATTTCTCGAGTAAACTCGATTTCGAATCAACTAGAATATGAACATTGGGCAGGCAGTTTCGAGTTCGACTCGACTGAGACAGATTTCGAGTTGAAATTTTCGAGTCCGAGTTCGAGTTCGACTCTGACATTAGGCACCGGGCCCGGGTTACTCAACAGGATCGTTGTGTCAATCCTCCGCTCCACAGTCAGTATTGATATACATTGTAAGTTCCGTCACAGGTTAGCCACTTGGCAAACCTCATAAAAAGTATTTACATATTTTTAATGGTTTACTGTAGGCGCTCATTTACATGGGCATCTCAACGTGTACAAGTGTATCTGTTATAATGTATCTTTAGTAGTTTGAACCAATATCTGAATAACATCGACTGCCCACGGATAACGGTCACCATATTCGATGAGTACAGCAGAACTGGTAAATGCATGTCGCACACCCTGGCCAATTTACACAATGTAACCTGCGCTTTAAGTACACTAATACTTATCGAATCATCACAATTCTGTACCGTCCATAGCTTAGAGTAACATGTATCGATTTAAATGAATAAGTGATAAGGAGCATTATTGGCGAGAAAGGTATTTTTTGAGATTACTCTCAACGCGGAATCAAATCTGCCGCTTCCACACTGGCACTCCTACTGTCTGGCAAGATAGTTCGACTGTATGTATTGCTAAAGTCACCGATTTCAGATAATGTGTGATGGACTGCAGCGAGAAATGGGAATTAGGTAATAAACTGACGACCCGTCTTGCTTTATACCTCTGATAAGACAAAATAGCTTAAAAAAGTCCAGCCAATCCGACAATAATCCCGAACATGTGCCGATAATGCCAAATTCAGTGCACATGTCATTTCGTGAGATTACATGTAGCTTACGTGCAGTTTTTACAATTTCAAATGTCATAAATGAGCCTGGTTTGCGTGCCCAAACCGAATACACACACGTTGTCTTCGAAACTATTACAATCACAAGAAAATTGGCATACCGGCTCGAAAAAACCCGGTCACTATTCAAATCCTCGACAGGTCGCCCGCCGGTTGGAAGATATATCTTCCTAGCACATTCATGAACGACCATGCCAGTGCCACCCGCTAACAAAAAAGGTTACCAAACCGGGTTTTGACCTATTGAAAGATGTTAAAAATGGTATTCTCATCCAGTTCTCTTGAACAAAATAATGTTCTGTAACCCTTGACTAGTCTCAAAATTTTTGGAGGAAAGTCTCTCAAACGGGTAAGCGTGGTGAACTCTTAGCGCCAAATATTTGGAAGACCATCCAACAACAGCCATATTACACCGTAAGCTACAGTATCTGCGACAATGGGAGTATTAGTTTTTATTTGATGTACGCTTAGTTAAAGTTTGACACCTATTATGCATTAGGAGGTAAAAACTACGAATATTGCTTGAAATCACCAAAACAGGGCTCAATACCATTTTAAAAGGATATAATAAACCCGGTGCCTAATAAAAATACTCACACGGCGCATCAACCTCGACTAATAACACAGTCTTATGAAAACGTGTGATTTAACAAATATTTAATTCTCCTTGATTTGTCTCCCACTGAATTTCGGCCAACATCTAGGGAATTAGAATCAGCAACGCATGCGCATAAGGATTAATTTCAAAGTGGGCTGTACATACTAATGTACATGGATATAACATTCTGTCAACACGAGACTATGTAACATGAACTTGTAAAAGAAAATTAACAAACATTATAACACCAAAGTAAGAACAATAGATGCATGATAGTAGAGCCTGTACAGATGAGCCTAAGATAAGAACAGTAAGATAAAAGTTAAATAATTCTAAGATCCAAGTTCACGAATACATGCAAGCTCAACAGTTACAAAAAATGAACCACCCTGGAAAAATCTGAGATCTGAGCACCGCGTCCGTTGCACATATTAATTTTACACGAAATTACACGCTGTTCCTTTACCGGAAATACCCCGTTCATTACGTCATCATTTAACGTTCTGAGTCTGCTGTCCACAGACAACGTTACTGAATAAAAGACGAGGAACTACCGATTACCACACTCTGCACTTCAAGGGGACGAGGCCGTGAATCCGGCAAAATGCGTCTCTCAACTGAATATCTAGCAGACACAAAAAAGAAATTTTTACTTTTGCTGCTTTATTGAATTATACATGTACACCATAATGTTTTAATGTGCTCCAAAGTCTCACCAGCCAACTAGCATATTTCTGTAAATCTGCTTTCTTACGTCAGTGTGCTTTAAAATTCTGCCAATTTGTTGCAAGTGTAAAACTTAGTTGATTCTCAAATGAACATGGTACTACCCTTTCAATAATTATATCATGTGGTTCTTGTCATTACAAAAGGCTAATTGTTTTATTTTCATTGTGTATTATAATGCCTTGTATTGTTTAATATTGCCTGCGTTTGGCTAACAAATACAATATAACACTGAACTGAAATTGTTTTCCATAGCGTACATGTATACATTTGGTGGTGTGCGTATTTAGGCCCCGTGTTCATACAGAAATAAATATTTTCTTTCAGAGAATATTTTCCTCAAGTGTTTCACGCCAGGCTTCGTTTAGACTTTTGCAGCTTGAGTTTGATTAATATGCCTATTTCAGCAAGGTGTTTCTTTACAAATATTGACTTAGGATTTCAGAAACTTCCAGCTGATTTCCCAGTGGAAAGTTCATTGATCATGTGACTTATCCACTGTCAGAATGAATTTTATTTAAGTAATTAGTACAGAGAGTTTCATTTAAGTTGCCCAAAATTTGTGTATATGTATTTTTAAACCGTGGGGTCAAACTTGTTTACATGTATTTTTGACTTCAAGACCTATTTTTAGATGATGTTTACTATTTTGGTTCTGGAGTCAATGCAATATAAGATTCTAGAAACTTCTGAGAGCAAATCGCAAAAGCAAATGATATGATTGGATCAGATAATTTGCTTTTTAGTAGCCAATCGTTGAGTAAGTACATTTATTATAATTTGGGTAGAAGTTTGCAATATTCTCAGGTGGGATTTAGTAGTTGAAGCTAGAAAACTTGCTAAAGTGTACAAAAGAAATTCTACAATATAACCCTATAATAGAAGATTCTAAAGATCAGGGTCTGGGCAAGGGTTAACGAAAAGGAACTTAACAAAGAGCATGTCACTTGTATCGTGGGTGGTAAGGTACTACCTCCATGTGATGCGTCACGAGAGACTGTGACCAGCGAGAGGAATCGTGGGTAGAAGACACTGCATACACGAGTTGCACCACGAGAGACGTTGACTAGCAAGAGGAGTCGTCGGCAGAAAATGCTGCCGGAACATCTTGCGTCAAGAAGGACGATGACCAGCAAGTGCCTGTACATGTAGCAGTACATTGTGTGTTGGTTCATCAACAGGACTGTCCTCCAACTAACGAGTCTTACAGCAGGGATAGCGGAAATGACTTATAGTTAATTGATTGATGTAATACTTACAGAGAGCGCTAGCGTACAAAGTTACTCTTCTTTATTGTTAATCTACCTAATTAAGAACAGGTTTCAACTGTTTTGATTAGTGGTTATCGTATAGTAGATTAATTACTTGATTTGATCGTTCACTCTCCATCTGCGCACAATCTGAAAGAATAGCTACGTTTCAAACAAACCCACAGAGAATTTCTAACATCCACTGCATGGAAAAAATGAATTTCTGATGTTTGACTCCATCGCTAAGCAAGTGCAAACACCCCCCGTGGAAAATACTTCAAGTTACATACATGTAGGTACTCGTACGTGTAGCTGCTGCTGCTTTCTGAATCAGTATGCCTGATGGTTTTCTAATCCAAGTTTCAACAGAAGTTGAGACTATTTACATTTGCACAAGAATCTGCGAGGCAAGTGACTTCAATTTTGGGAAAACATCGTCTCGGAGGAATAATTTCAACTCAGTGGAACTGTTTTCCATGCAGCTGTGTGGAAAATACCTGAATTTATGCAGGGTAGAAATGTTTTACACTCGGGTGGCAAAAGGATAAAATTCAGCGATAAATTGAAAAAGCTACGTCTCAAGAACGACGACTTAACCGCAAACACTTTAGAGAATGAGTCTGTAATCGAAACTAAGAGAAAATCGATTTATGAGACTGGCGTTTTATGCGAAGTTTTCAATGCAATTATTATGATTTAATTGCTGCATTGTGATGCGTCTCTGACTATTTGAACTTCAAGAAGTCTATTCCATCCAACACCAATCCCCAAATTAAGTATTCATGAGTCATAATTACATATTTAGTTATAGTTTATTATCATAGCTTGAAGACATAGTACAGATTACAACATCTTTGATGATAGAGGAAACACGAGAATCGATCACTGAACAGAAACAAACAACGACATTATAGTCAATCATCGGATTAGTTTTCATCAGTCTTTAATTCCTAGCAGTAGCACATTGGACATATTTCGACTACATTTTTTAACAATGATGGGTCACAAAATATGAAAGATATTCAGAAATTTATGTTTGCTGGGATGAGACCAACACCAGACGGTGAGAAATCCTTTTTAATTCGAAGTAGAACATACAGATCCAGACAAAATAATACTCATCATAATTAAAAAAGTCCACACAGACGAGACATAGGCGAAAATTTTACTATAAGACTGCGGATGTCAAACACTGACTATGTTAATGGTTAGAATGTCTTAGACAATTAAAACGACAACAATGACAACCTCGTTCCAAAGCCTCAAGATGGCGCTGATCGGTTGAGACTTAGCGCTGATTGGCCGTGGACGACGTTCACCTCTGACAAGAGGGACACAAGTAACCTCCAAACACTGAAATCTCTAAATACTAAAATACTAGTTTTTAAAGATCCTCATCTTTACTTCTTTGATGTTATAAATTTGATTATTTTTTCGGAACTAAACAAGATTTTACTATTGTCACAAGCGTTCGTTGGGGTTACTACCATTCGTGCTTCGGAAGCATAAGATATTGTTTTCGTTATTGTTTGAAACAAAAGGTGCTCACGTACTTATTCCCAGTTCTGTTTTATTGAAAGCACCACAAAATCAAATACTAGGCCTACATCAAGCTTTCAATGATCTACATATAAATCTAAATCACTGCATGAATATACCGCTCGTTTTGATTTTTTGTATTATATCGGAGGTGATAAAACTTAATAACACTCGTGATATTTCTCCGATTTCCGTAAATTTCTCTTCACCAAGCTTCAAATGAGTGATCAGGGTTACCTGGAGGCTTGGGGACGAGACGACGTTGCAGGCCTGTAGGCCAGAAAAAAAATATTGGGAGGCACAAACGATTTCGACTTATCCGAACAACCCCCTCATCACCACCACCTCTGCCACCCCCACCCCCCCTCGCCTCCGTGCTCCAAATGCCACCGTATTGCTACCAAATCTCCCACGTTCGCTCTAGGTGGGAGGCACGGTGGCGGCTTTAGGGGTGGCTAAGGAGCCATACACCCCATAAAATTCTCCCAAATTCCATTTTGGTAGCTAGGGGGTGCGAATTTCTGAGGGGTAAGTCTCTGGCTAACACTCTGCCCAGCCCCCGCAACTCAAAAATTTAGATCTGCCCCTGGGACAATCCCGGTAATGAGGCCATCAAGAGTTCAGTAACCGTGAACCAACGAGTTGAGTAACCGTGAAGCAACAAGGAGAGGTAAGAATGGTTCTAGGAGCAGTACACGGGCTGGTAGCGAGAAGCTGCCTCAAGTATAGCTGAGATCTAACAGTGTGAAAATACGAAATTCCCGATGAACTAATGCTAGTTACTTGTCAGCTCATCTGTGATTCACTTGAGACAGGCAGCTCGTACCGGCCATCTGCGCTCGCTATAAGGTCAAGATTCGTTTTATTGTGATCTAGTTTCGAGGCAAACTTTTTTATTATGGTCATTCTTTGAAGAAGTTTTTTTTTGAAAGGTGAGGTGCCGAAGTCCTCGTATACTGCCTTTGGGGCTGTTTCAAAATACCGACCGGTAGTCCAGCTTCTGGTGGCTGGGGAAACAGTCGATATTGTGTCCCAAAAATGTACACACTTCCTGAACGCGTGGAGTTCAATTTCAATTCCCGTGGATAACTGAGATTTTCCGCGGGCCAACAGCATGTTTCTATCTTTTTTTAACGTTAGTACGTCAGTCATGACGTGCATGCGAATAAGGACAAGCAATAATTCAGTTTCGAAGAACAAAAATTCATTGCTTAATACTATTGGAAAATAAAAACACCAGTGGAGTGCAAAGAAACCCCTTCCAACCGATTAGTTTAATTTTATATATTTAAGGCTGCAATTAAATTCACTGATTTATCACCAGTTCTTACAATATTAGCTTCTAAGTGTATAAAATCATCTATGAATCTATCAGTTTTGGTAGTTGCACAAACAAGTAAATCAGAAACCAACGAATTTGTTATAAGCAATTACCGAATGCATGCTTGCAGACTGTTGACGGGTAACCGGGGAAATAAGGGAAATGGGACATTCGTATTGAGGTGTATTTTTGCTCATTTCAGAGGTAAACTTGAACTCCACTGAAACTGTATAAGCAAGTTTTGAAACAGTCATAAAAGCATGAAAATTATGCAAAACGCAGATTTTCCCTTCAGCATTGTAACAACAGACAAGGCCGGGTACAATGCCACATGCATTATTTTACGCGTGTTACTTGTAGTTAACAAATTAAGTTTAATAAAGTCAGTAACAAAACAATGAAAAATACCCACGAGCTATTCCCGGCGTCCTCAAATACATGTAGCCACGGGTTGATGCGTGTAAACAATGAACAATACATAGGCTTTTTCTTTTTTTTTCTTTTTTCAGAGATATTTATTAACTCAACCAACCAGTACATAGTTGTGCGACAATATGACATCTAGTTTAGTGTACATCAAACAAATTACGAACATTATCGGACCCTATAAAAGCTAGTTAGGCAAAAAAAGACCACCTTGCATGGAATCTCTCAAGATCCAATTTATCATTGTAAATAATTGTTTCCAGGTTGTAGTAATCACATACCTCACGTAAAAATGACTGAAAATTGAGCTTAGTCTTTTGTAATCTTTGTCTATATACATTTAAATGGAATTTCGCTAAGCAAAGAATTAAATTTACAGCTTCTAATCTACAGGCTGGATCTCCAAACAAGGCGGAAGACATATTTAACTGCAGAGGGAAATTGCACTGATTATCATTCATGTTCTTAAACATCCCCAAAACTTCTGAACAAGTGAACATTCCCAATACAAATGTAGAATTGTTTCTTCACGTTGCTCACAGACAGAACATAAAGACGATTCACTAACACCTATTTTTTTTAAATAAGAGTTTGTACCAATAATTCTGTGGTTGATACAGAATTGAAACCATCTGAGTCTGACATCAGAAGTACAATGATAAATTACAGAATGAATTTTTTTTCCAAGATTGAGTTTCATCACATAAGTTAATTTCTCTCTCCCACTTCAATTCTGCGACAGGTTTTACATATAATTTAGAAATAAATACTTCACAGATTTTCCCAGTCCCTTTATTTTCCGAGGAGATTCGAAAAATATGTCCTGGAAAAAGTGGGGTGACTATAGTACTCTTGTCTCTTAGATGATTCCAAGAACGAAATATTGAACTTCGAATTCCATAAAAATGAGTAATACAAGGACAAAATTGAAAACGTTTACAAAAGGTATGATAATCATATCATAAATATATCCCTTATCAGGGTCAATTAAATCGTATACGTACCGTATACCTTTTGAAACAACTCGTTCCAAAAAAATTGGATTACTGTCTATACAAATTTTGGGGTTATACCACAAAGGTTGGTACAAAGGATCCTCTATCTCACAAAGATTGATAAATTCGTATAAGATATAAAAAATATCCTTCCAAAAATATTTTTAGTACGGTTAGATACTTCAAGGAAAAAACAAGAACCTAACTGAAAAGAGTCATTTTTTATATTAGGAATAATTTCACATAAAATATTTAGCCAAAGAGAAGTATTGTTATAATAATTTTTCAAGAATCTTCGAATCCAAGTCAGTTTAATAGCTTTGACAAATGACGCAATATGAACCATATTCCCACCTCCAACTTCAGATTTCTGCACCATGGTTTTTCTAGAGATTCTATCAGAAGAGGTACCCCATATAAAATTAAAGAATAGTTTTTCAATGTCCTTAAAAAAAGTAGCACTTGGAAGAGGAAGTGTGTAAAAGAGGTGAATCAGTTTTGGTAATAAGAAAGATTTGACAACCGTTATCTTACCAAAGGTAGACAAATTTCTTTTTGACCAATTTCCAATGCCTTTTCTAACCTCATTTAATTTTACATCGTAGTTTAAGTGAATCATGTCCTGTAAGTTGACAGAGAAGGTAATTCCAAGAGATGTGAACTGGGAACTTTCCCATTTTAAATCTTTTTCACAACAAAGCCTATCACCACAACATATCTTAGAACCAATCCATATACAAACAGTTTTATCGATATTGGGTGTCAAACCAGAATACTTAGCAAACTGATCAAGAAGGTTAAGTGAAGATTTTAAAGAGGCCTCTGAACCATCTAGAAAGAGGACCGTGTCGTCTGCACATTGCATTAATTTATACTCTAAAGAGCCTACTTTTATGCCTTTAACATTCTCACATTGCCTCAACATAGATGCCATAATTTTGGCACTCAACAAAAAAGATAAGGTGAAAGGGGATCCCCTTGTCTGCAACCTCGGCAAATGTTAAAGTAGTTGGACGTAAAGCCATACTGAATGACCGAAAGTTGAACACTTTCATTGAGTATTGTGAACCACCGAATAATATCGTCACCAAAATTGAAATAGTGTAGAACTTTCTTAAGAAATCTCCAGGACACAGAATCAAAGGCTTTTTCAAAATCAACTAATACCAGTATATATATGGTATTGATAGACATAGACTTTTTCTTACTCATATTGCCGAGAAGTCGCAGGCTTATCCGAAACTCTACCTCAAGGGTCTCATTTGTTGATTCCATTACGGACAAAAATGATAAAATGAAAATGAGGCAATGAAATTACTGCTTCCATGATTTCCGTGTTCGATCACAAGTCATTCATTCTATCAAATCTTGAGTGGACAACCAGAAATACACAGTGCAAACTGGCGCAGCCATTCCCGCGAAATATCAGGGTTGAATGCTGTAGAACTATGTGAAGGTCACTCACGGGATCAGCCTCGTCCCCAAGCCGCAATATTGCGTTGAACGGTTTAACCATTTGAGGGTTGGTACGGAGAAATTTACTTACCAGAATCCTGACGAATTTTTAAGGAAATCGCGGCATATAAAGCTATATCAACCTTAAAGAGTGCTATAGTATAATTCAAAAATCTAAATTAACGACAACTATGCAACAATTTAGACTTAGATTATTGCAAAACTGATGTGATGCCATCGATAACACATAATTAACTAGGCAACCAACTTTTATTTCAACAGTAGCCAAAACAATTTCTCCATATTTCGAATCATGGATGGCAGCATCAACGCTTATGAAAATAATTAAAATCTGTGTTTGGATCTTGTTTAGGTTTTAGGAAAAAAAATACCTAAATTTGCCAGTCACATCAAAGAAGTAAGAAGAAGAATCTTCAAGAACTCTATAAGAATTCAGAGATTTACGTTTTTGAAGGTTTCTTGTGTCGGTCTCGTAAGCCGTAAACATCGTCAACGGCAAACGGCGCAGAAAGGATATCTCCTCACCAAGGAGACTGGCGCACAATTTGGCATTCCATTCCTCCATGGTCCTGTTTTATGAATACAAAGTACGATATTGGATTTTGGTTGTAACTAAGACAGATAATAAGTTGGGTTTTGGCATAAGTGAGCGTACAAACTACGCTTTTGCCACCTGCTGCTCATTCAAAAAAGTGAGCGAGGTGCTGTTTCTGAAATACGGTTTCAAGAATACTCTTGGCATTGAAACGCTTAGTGGGATTTATTTACAACAGTTTGGATGTGTGAGGACCTTGCTACAGGTACGACTGGAAAATATCGTTTCGCATGTCTAAGTATGATGCACTGCACTGAGTCTACGAGTCTCTGCCGCTTTGCCAGTTCTCAAAGCAGACGATCTTCGATTTCAGAGACATTTAGATTGTGAAAAGATATTTGTTCCACACCAGTTTTCAGAGTTGATCTACTAGTAAATTGTGGTCGATCTAGACCAAAAGTGCAATTTTAAGCTTACTCCGTTGCAGGCTGACATTAGGTCTGAGCTTAGAGCATGTCCAGTCTTAATTTTTTCCTTAAGAAATTTCATGAAACGGGGCTAAGGACAAATGGTTTTACATGTATTTTTTAAACGGAGTGGTTTACAGTGTACTTCCGTTTGCGGCCCTATTGGAAGCAAATTAAGACATACACTATTGTATTTTTCGATGACTTTACCATAATCTTCTCCAAAGAGTTTCATGCATTTCGTCGGGATTGCCATTTTTCAACGATACGTCGCCAGTTACCGACGTCTTTTTAAGTGTCAAAATAGTGAGTGCACTACAAGAACTCTGCCGTTCGTGCCTCGCTGGATGTGCTTTCTTAGACGCGGGACGAAGACCTACCGGCTCAACGCCTGTCTCATGCACGCGGATGAATATTAAACTGTCAAGGAGCGCACATCAGGAAAATAATAAGAAACGCTGGAACTTTTCTGATCCTACATGAGTGCAGATAGAACGTACCACTCAGATTCACTGCCAGAATTTTTGCGAAAGGGCGCTGTCATGAATTGTACTGCAAAGGGACAATTTTTGTGTATTTTATATTAATTAATGTTTCAGGGAGTTCAAACACGCCTTTTCCAATTCCAATTCAAGAATTAAGCATAGCGGATGGTTCAAAAGACCCCTCACAGAGGAATTAACCTTTGGCAAATGCTAAGTTTTCAGCGTGACGTCTCCCTAATAGGGGATCTACGGTAAATTTTCCTCAAATTCGAATAGAAATATGGCCAATATTGATATTTTTTCTTTTCAAACAGTCAATGTATTGCAAAATTATTCAAAATTGCACCGTTAATTTATTGGCGGCAGTGACTGTCCTACTTTCTAAAGTTTTAAAATATTCGAATGAAATTGCTTTTTCTTGAAACTTGTTAAATTTTTCATACAAGATTAAAGTTGCTCTGCCATATTGGATTCCAAATAATCACCGGTAAATTAGTCAACAAACGCGACAAAGGTTCCAATGTACTCCCCGACCTATGGCCTTGGCTGAATGTTGGGAATAGTCCATTTTCAGCTTCAGTCTTAGCACCTCTTTCAACAGCCTATCACACTATATACGGGAGATTTTAACAAGTTATCTTCTGAATGTAAAAATCATGTTAAATTAGTTTACGGAAAAAATGATATTTGATTTTAGTGAGTGTATAATCTACACTGATTAATGGCAAGTTCAGGCTCTTCCAAAAGGTGTGGTAACGTAGTTTACGAGAAACAACTCATAATTACGTAGCTAAGTATTTGTGTGAGAACATATATACGTGTATGCATGAATATCACTATTTTATAAATATCCAATTCGAAAAAAAACAATAAACAACAACAGCTTCAGATTAAGATGGTGACCGGAACGACCCACACTCGTACAGTAGCGATCCATTAAAGTAAACGTGTTAGTCTACGATTGAACGTACAATGTACCTTCACTGAGACCTGAACCAAAAAACGTCGAAAACAATGCTTTGTGATAATTGAAGAACTAAGTTAGTTGCATTTTTAAAGCAGATATCAATCTACGTCCATTCCAAAAAGAAAGATCGTTGATTCAGACTATTTGCGGCTATGTGAGTGGTCTCCACTTGTTCTGTACTCAGACGATAAGTGAGTTCTTGGTTTGCTAAGAACTGGAAGTTCTTTTTTCTTTGAGACCATGTTGTGTGCATCAAATGATACGTGACAAGACAACTTGTGTGCCTGGTCTCCGCACCAACAAAATGTCAGTTGTTGCATCACCAATTAGACCACAGCAGTTTGAGATCAGTATCTTAATAGCATGCTGTCTCAGTAGGAATTTGGTTCTTATTATCATTGGAATTAAGTTTTAGCTCGATTTTGTAAAACGAGTCTCATTCACAGAAATTAATGGAGCTGGATAACCTGGACTTGAAAACATTTTAGTACAATATGTTTGCTAGCGGTATTCAAATAAAATTGGAGTTTGCTCCAGTTGGTATCATACCTGGTGTGCAACTTCCTTGAACGAGTCCCCGTTTCTCGTAATGACTCCATTCAGTTACATTTTTGTCTTCTTCGGCCATCTGATCGTTGACACAGAACGTGCGACAACCCGTACTCTGCTGCGAATAGGCAAAAGCATCGCACATCTTGTCTTTAAAACAAATGGACGCACAGCCCAAAAGCGTCCATGTGGTGGAGCTTGAGACTAACTGCGCATACCCCGGAACTGTCCCTTTCCTTAACTCAAAGAACTGGCCACGTGCTTCACCGTGCGAGGGGGCAACACACAAGATCAAAACAAGGAAAGCGTTGAAGGAACACATCCTTAACGATGTTTTGCTAGGTTTGGAATCCATGCTGAAGTTCTGTCAGTGTACGGGTGAAAATACGCCTTCTCGATTAGCTATATTAAGACAATTGTAGCAAAATATATAGTCCTCGTGGGAAATTTACGTCCAATGAGCAAACCCAATCTTCCAAATACTGTTTTTCAAGAATTTTCTAAATCTGTCACATGATTAAAAGTGACCGATGTGTACGCGATTTTGACGATTAGTATTCAAACAGTATTTGATTGATTGTGACAAAGCTATTTCAAACATTAAGCAAGCCTTTTAAAACAATAGCCCTCGCAAAACCCTGATGAGGAAACAAATGACTGCATTTAACATTGTTTGGAAATTTGAGACGAAATTAATACAACTTTCTGGTACGTGGCCTGAAGTAGCACGTGATTCCTTGTTAACTTTTCGCTTGACATTTTTGCGGAAATGTTTTTTCTATGCAGACCAACAGTTTGATCAATTTATAGAAATGTCACTAGCGACAACTTAACAGCTCTTTGAATTACTGACTACATGAAGGCCTATATGTATTAAGCAAGGTGGTCTCCTGTGAGGGGGCTTTTATCTTTGAAGATTTCAGGTATAGATATCTATGACAACGGCTGCACTTCATTTCATGTCTCACTCCGTACTGTAAGTGGCTGAGTATTAAACGCGTATCAAACTAGTGCAGTGAGCTGTCGTGATCTCTGCGAAAGTCTGACAGATTTCAACGAGAATTGTCGTTTTGTCACAGAAACTAGAGGTCTTTTTGTTTCATAATTCTTGTTGAAGCTAACAACAGTTTCCGAAAACGCCTTCCAGTTCCTCCGTGAGACTGATGTTGACTCTTAAAATGAAACTAGGTGGAGCACACTGTTACTTGTGTAAAAAAGCACAGACAGTCAGAATATGTAAAAGAGTCCTGATTCTAATGGCGAAGTTGTAACAACGTTTTTATGTTTTTTTGGGACATTCCTAATAGAAAGCCACAGAATATATCGTCACTATTTCAAATTAAAATAAATATCTTCACCAGAAGTTATTGGCAACGTCGCTGCACCAACCCTGCTATCAACAGTTAGTTTTCATACATTGTATACATGCACATGTACATGTAGGTTGCGTCACAGCTACTCTTAGTCTAACCTCATGGAAATATTTCCATATGTTTTTAACGATTTACCAAAAGACGCTCATTTATATCGGCATCTGTGCATGCATATTTTCTAGAATGCATCTTCATGATTTTGAACCAATGTCTGAATAACATGACATTTGACAACCAATGGATACTAGCCACATTCGCTTAATACGTCACAATTGGAACACACATGTCACACATCCTGGTGGACAATTTACAAAATTTAACTAACTAAGACTCCCAGCGAATGGTTGACAGACAGCGGCGAGAATAGACGATTTGTAACAAAATCGCAAAAACACAAAACGTAAATTGTTGTTTGATACCTCTTGTCAAAGCTAATTACATGAACTTCGGAAAGTCAATATGTCATACAACAAGAACATCAAACTGTTGTGTTATCATTTCGGAATGTTCGTTGATTTTAAGTCACACAAATTCAACTGCGTTGGAGTTCACTACTGATAATTATGGATTTCTTTGCGCTTTCTTAATTTCTTCCAAGTTTCTTGGAGGATATTCATAAAATTTGACAAACTGTTTACTGTCACGTTGACGGCAGAACTTGGTTTACGACAGCAATTATCTCATCCAGCACACTTCAGTCTTTATCGGCATCATCATCTTTTGATGTGCCAAGGGTTTTGCTGGATACTCTGGGGTAAAACGATGCACGCTTTCTCGTCAACTTGTGTGTAAATCCTGTTAGCGCAAGATTTGGCCAATGTACATGTAAACCTAAGATGATGGGGAAGTTGTTGGCTCATGTCAACTGGTGCTGTATTCTATGTACATGTATGATAAAATAAATAAACATGTTCATGTAATGTGATTAGTAACACTAGCGTTACAATGCTAGTTTCCTTGGTCCCGTCACATGTCTTAGTACTGTCAACATCCGGGATACACGAAAGATACGCATATTTGATAAACGGCGTCAACCATGACATTTCCAGTTTAATCTCACACGCAAACAATACCCAGAAAACCGCCACAAAATGAGCCATGGGTGAAGTTGAAAGCTTCCATCAAAATTGTGCTGAGATCGGTTTTTCGGTGTTCCACAGATTACTGCATGTCACCTGGCTTCAGAGCTCAGATCGCGCAAACAAATTCAGCACAAATAACCAAGATGACGAGTTTGAGCCACGCTTTCTACAGACATTTGCAGCTTGAGTTTGATTAATATACCTATTTCAGCAAGGTGTTTCTTTACAAATATTAACTTAAGATTTCATAAACTTCCACCTGATTTCTCAGTGGACAGTCCATTTATCATGTGACTTTTATACTGTCAAAATAAAGGTTAATAAAGTAATTAGTACATATAGTTCCATTTAAGTTGCTCAAAATATATGTATATATACGTTTAAAGCGTGGGGTTAAACTTGTTTACACGTATTTTTGACGACAATATCTACATGTATTTTTAGATGATGTTTTTACCATATAATATATTAATTACTTAATGTATTCGTTCTCTCCCTATCTACGCACAACCTCAAATCATAGCTATCTTTTAAACAAACCCACATAAAAGTTCATACATCCACTACATGGAAAAATAAGTGCAGTTTCGTGAATTTCTGATTTTTGACAGAAAGCAAGTGCAAGTAGCCCCCAACGAAAATACTTCAAATTACACAGGTACACTTACGTGTAGTTGCGGCCGCTTTCTAAATCAGTATGCTTGATGGTTTTCTAATCCAAGTTTCAACAGAAGTTGAGATTATTTACATTTGTACAAGAATCTGCGAGGCTAATGACTTCCAACTTGGGAGAACCTCGTCTCCGTGGAATTGCTTCAACTCAGTGGAATTGTATTCCGTGTAGGTGTGTGGAAACACCTGCATGCGGGATAAAATTCAGCGATAAATTAAAGAAAGCTTCTTCTCAGGAACGACGACTTAACCGAAAACATTTTAAAAAATGAGCAAGTATTCAGGACCAAGTGAAAAGCGACTTATGGAGAATGACGTTTTATGCGAAGTTGTTCATTGCAATTGTTTTGATGAAAGGGTTGCATTGTGATGCATCTCTGAGTATTTGAACTTCAAGAAGCCTGTTCCATCCAACAAATAACCACAAAATTAGCTTTTTATGAGTCACATGCACATCTTTTTTATACTTTATTATCATACCTTGTAGTACAAACCACAACAACTTTGATGAGAGAGAATACACGAGACAAGATCAGTGAACAACATAATAGTCAATGATGGGGATCAGATTTCACCAGTCTTTAATTTGTAGCTGTATCACAATCAACATACTGTATTTCAACTACATTTTTAACAATGATGGGTCACAAAATATTAAAAGTGTTATAGACGGAGACGAAATAGTACTCGTCCTTATTAAAACGACCGTCCCCACGGATGAGACACAGGCGAAACTTTAACAATCAGTCCGCAGATATCAGACACTGTATATTTAAATTAATGGTTACAATATCCCATACAATTAAAGTGACACCGAGAATAAGAGAAAGAAAAATAACCAATAAATTTTGAAAGAGTTACATTCGTGGGTGTACTGTACATGTAGTTTAAATATTACTGAATCCATTATTTATATTAAAAGCATCATATATGATTTCCAGTAATAGCACTATAATAATGGCAATGGTGATTAATATAATAATAATAATAATAATACACATCAAAATATAAGAATAATAGTATTAATGATAGAAACACTGTATGAAAATGAGAATAATTACTCTGCGTTAGTGAGACTTTTTGGAAAATTGTACATTTTATCGACTGGCTTGTGCACCATAGTAGAATTATATTGAACTGTAATAGAAAATAAAAATATGGATAATGCTGAATCACAGATAATAAACTGCTGGCACAGTAGAATGAGAAGGTCAACATTTCAGAAGAAAAATTCCTTTAATTACTCCATGGTTGCCCCAAATGACCTGAAGCTTTGGAATTTGAACTCAGGTCAATGTATAAATCCCACATGTAAGTACAAAGTGACTACTTCAAATTTAAGTTTGCACTCAAAGACCTCTGAGACCTATTTTATCTGAATGGATGCTCCAGTTGCTAAATAAAGAAGTGCATTTGATTGACGTGTATGCGTACACCTGAGTGCTGAAATTGAAGCGAATTAGTTGAAAAATGTAGGAAAATTGCATTTTGAAAATTAAGTGGCCTTTGCACTGATTGACTCTTTCCTCTGCATTATGTGGCCTTTTGGTAGAATTGTTAGAAATACCTTGAAAAGTGTGTGTAAGCAAGGAATAATAGTTGTGTAACTGCTGGGGCATCAGAATATACGCTGAATCAAAAGGTCAGCTCCAGAAGAAAAATGAATGCACCTAATTATGCCATGATGCACCAAATGTCCTGACACGTGAGACATGAAACTTAATTCCATGTACCAACCAGGTACGTGTATCTAAATTTGAAACCTTAGTTTCCCCTTAATGACATTAGTCCTGTTTCATCTGATTGGATGGATGAACCGATTACTTCAAAAACAATGCGATTAGCAGTACACTGAAACAGAAAAAAAATCCATGTAAAATGTGCCTAAGAAGCATTTTAAAATTTCATTACCTTTGCACTAATTGACGCTTCCCAGTGCATTATACATGTAAGTCATTTTAGTAGAATTCGTGAAAAGTGTGTTTAATGCCGAGAATCACGGCTGTCTAACCTTTGACACATCAGAATAAGTGTTGAATGATTAGGCCAAAATTTAAGAAAAAAATGCTCTTAATGACCTTCAGTTGCACCAGATGACATGAAACTTTATAAAATCAGATTTGTGAATTTGAAGTGTCTAGCTTAGGATGTGAGTTGGCACTCAATGACTTTGGAACTATTTAATCTGATTGGATGACCGGATTACTTAGACAGGTAATTCATCTGATTGGAATGCATCCAGACTTACACCTTCACACTGTAATTGAGTAGAAGTACTTGGAAATTATATGAGAAATAGGATTTTGAAAATTAGACTGTTACGGTGCATTATTAGTCAAAATATGCCATTTTGTAAAGATTTTGTGTGGCTCAAAAGTACTTGAAAAGTTTTGAATTTGAGAGTTGTGTAGCTTGAGATTTATTAAAGTCCTTCTCTCAAACTGCCCATGTGGTTCCAGTATCCGAAAATACTTACTACATAAAATCTTATTTTCGACACCCTTTCTTTATATTCTTTTCGCCTTTCTTGCTAAAAGCAATTTTTGAACAGTATTAGACCCTTTTCTCTGAGCGTATGATTACCGGTTGTCATCGGTTATTTCCGTACCCACATTTCCGGCTCATCAGTTCAGGAACTTGTCCTGAAAGCCGCCATTTTTTCCTGGTAACTGAATGTGCTATCGCTTGCTCGAAAAGTCTTTATTATTTTGTTTTGTTAGTAATATCTCGTGATTCGTTTGCATATGTACTGTATTGATAGTTTGTAGTTAGTGGTCGTTGATGTTTTTTGGAATGTTACGCGTACTTTGTATGTTAAAATAGCATTGGTGTTTAGTTCCTTACGTAGGCCGGTCGAGCCTAGGAACCAATATGGGTCAAACCTATTTTTTCGGTTTTATTTTTTTCGGTTTTATTTTTTTTCTCGTTTTGAAAAAGTACTTTGCTATCATCGGAAAGGTAGTGCATTCTACTCAGTAAAAATCTATTAAGTATCAAAAATCGGGACAAGCAGCGTAAAGTTATTGCAAGTTTTTTGGCGAAATTTGGGTCACTTTGTTTGGATCGCGTCGGACACATTGGAAGACAGCAGGATAAGTTACGAGTTTAAAACTTTGTGTAAATTGTTTTTGCCAGCCAACAAATTACGGTGAAATTTAGTTAGACATACATGTATCTTTACTTACTATTCTGCACGATTTAACAGTGTTCACCAAATTTCAGCTTAGCAGTTGTTACTCATTAAGTGATAAATTTGCTCACAATTCCCGTTGGACTTCGTCTCATTTCTGGCAGCACCGACAACATGGCGACTTTTGCTGAACTCAAAGGCAAGTTCAATCGGCTACTTTGTAATTTGTGAAGATTTAACGTTGATACATTTTGACAAACGTTGCTACAAAAAAGAAACTTTGTTCAATTTTCGTGTTTTTTGTGCAAAGATATAAGATGTATTCGAATTATTTTACTGTAAATTTCCCATTCGGGTGATCTTACACTAAGCTAAAAAAATAGTTAAATAATTTTGAAATGGTTTTTTGTTTGACTGTCAACTGCTGTTCAAGACTTGATTCGGTGTCACAAAATGATTCATATTTTTCTAAAGTTTGAGTCTCAATTGCTTTCAAGTGATGTTTTGTAATTTATTGCTTCTTAATTCAGGTTATCTAGTCAACAATATGAATAATCTTAATTTGAGAAATAAGCTATGTTGGATTGTGAAGCTTCAAGCCTCTAATTTTTGTTCCTCGCAACTTCATATTTTTTTTAAATGATGCTTGTCAATTTCTGGTGTAAGGAAACACTATTCCGTCACCATGGTAATAGTTACATGTATTTCCACTTTCATATCATGGAAACTGTTGCTGTTGAATAGTGTTTGTAATGCTAAATGTTGTAAAGTATTGTGCATTTTAAGTTACTTATTATGTTAAAAGTTTGAATCATTTTGGGTAATGAATAAAAAATGATAACATGTTGTATTGGACTTGTCATACTTATGTGCTCGAACGAGCCCCCTTTTTGGAGAAGTTGAAAAAGGTCTGCCTCAGTTTCAGAAGCACGAATTCCGAAAAAAGTAGAAAATGAGACAATATTCCACTAGAAGACAGGAAGTACTAAAATTTAGAGTCTGCAATTCATAGCTCTGAACATACCCACTGAATCTTGTAGTAAAAGATGGACATTCCCAAAAATTCCAGCCCCCCCATTCTTTTAGGCATGGTGCGCTAAAACAAAGTCTGGGAAATTTTCTATTGAAAGCCAACAACTTTGTACAGTTGGCCATAAGTACCCAAGTTCTAAATAAACCTCGTTTGAGCAAGCGCTGTGGCCAGCGACCAGTTAGGCCTAAGGGTAGCCTTGGCGCAAAGCTGTATAGGCCTATTAACAAGCTGTATGTTGACGATAGTCTTCACTGGTAGCTGGTGACTGAGGCTAACTAAGGTCTGCCGCGGCAGTGTGACACAGGACTATCCAGCCCGTAATTTCATGCAAGTGTCTGAAACTACCCTTGAATATATGTAGCATTTATGATTTGACCATTTTACTTCGACAAACAGCTTGCATCCGCATGCATTTACCGTTCGCCAGTGTCTGATCTCGATCCGCACCGGGTCCGATAGGCTGCGGTCCCGAGTCTGGCAAAATAATTTCTGTCAAAATTTATTCGCCACATTTCTTCAGCAAATTCGATAAAATTGTCCGTAGTTTGATTTTATTAAAATTAAGGCGCGCTGTCGATTATTTTATCCCCGTTTGCTGGCTGGTGACAGTACAAGCACTGCTCCAGTCGCACTGACGGCGTTTTCTCGGCCTGGGTTCCTGAATGAATTGTACTTCCGGGTTCGCGGCAAGTTCAAAATGGCGGTGGTTCTTCGGATGCGAATCGTGAGTGGCGCGTTCATTTAAACTTTTTTCGAGTACGGATCGTGTATTAGTTATGGGGTAGGTACTTCTTGGATCCTTATAACATCCTCTAACCATGTAATAAGGGTTAAAAACGCGTGAGAGAAGGACTTTAAGGTCTTTAAAATGAAAAGTAAAATAATAATTCGAAGAAGAAAATAATTAAAATCTAAGAATAACAAGACTCTGCGCTGGTACACGCAGAGTAATAATAATAATAGCAATAGTACTGATACTACTAGTAGTACTAATTCTAATAATAATAATAATAACAACAATAATAATAATTACAATATAAATAATAATATATTTCTTTTGGATGTTGTAGGAATTACATCATGTGTTCACTAAATAACATGCAGCATGGTCATCTTAGTTTTGAATAAAGTAAAACCTCAACTTAAAGTTAGTAAAATTAGGCGACATTTGGACTTTAATTGAAAAATATTACGATATGTTTTTAATAACTACATTTTCTTGCAAATTAAATGCTAAACATATATTTCTTAGTGTACACAACGTATAACGAGTAGTCTGGACCTCCAGTGGAAGGGTTTTCACAAGACTTGTTCCTTAAGTAGCACACACGCGTTTCTTTGTTGTACAGAAATTCCACACATGTGAAAAGGAGCCAGTCACAACTGCTCGCACAGTCATCTGGACTGGCATTGGTTAAATCTCTAACATCGTTTCCGTCACAATACCCGCACGTGGCGCTATAACCAGACACCTTGGTTGTAATGCAAACTGAAAAGTAGCAAAACATATTAGTGTGTCATCAATAACACATCATTAAAAGTAAGTGGACGAATAACTTAAACAATAACCAAAACAATATCTCCATCTTTCGAATCATGGATGGTAGCATCAACGCCTGTGAAAATAATTAAAATATGTGTTTGGATCTTGTTTAGTTTTTAGAAAAAATACCCAAATTTACCAGTCACATCAAAGACGTAAGAAGAAGAATCTTCAAGAAATCTGTAAGTATTCAGAGATTTACGTTTTTGAAGGTTTCTTGTGTCTTTCTGTTTGGCCGTAACCGATGCAGAAGGGATAACTCCTCACCAAGGAGACTGGCGCACAATTTTGCATTCCATTCCTTCATGACCCCCTCTCATGAATACGAAGTACGTTATCGGTTTTTGATCGTAAGTTAGACAGATAATAAGTTAAGTTTTGGCATAAGTGATCATACAACCTACTCTTTCGCCACCTGCTGCACATTCAAAACAGTGAGCGACAGTGTGTTTGAAATACTGTTTCACGAATAATCTTGACCTTGAAACGCTGAGTGGGATTTATTTACAACAATTTGGATGTGCAAAAACCTCGAAAGAGCCCCCAATTTGGCGAATTGGGCAAAAAGGTCCACCTCGGTATAACAAAAAGTCCGATTAAAAGAGATAAAAGTACACAAAATCGNTGGGCAAAAAGGTCCACCTCGGTATAACAAAAAGTCCGATTAAAAGAGATAAAAGTACACAAAATCGACGGTAAGTCAACGCGGATGCACAATTCGTGGGTCTGAACCTAGTAGCCTCGTTTTTTACTTAGTCCTCTTTGATCTCGTTCAGTAAAAGGTCTGCATAGTGAACAATTCGAGCCCCCCCCCCAATATTTTATGCTGGGTGAACCCATGATTATGACTGGAAAATTATATCATTTTACATGCTTGAATAAGTCGCAATGCATTGAGTCCACGAGTCTCTGCCGCTTTGCCAGTTCTCAAACTGAAAATCTTTGATTTCAGGGACATTTAGATTGTGAAAAAATATTAAAGAGATTTGTTCCTCAGCAGTTGTCACTTTTGATCTACTCTTGAATTTTGGTGGATTTAGACCAAAAGAGAAATTTGAGCTTAGTCCGTTGCAGGCAGACATTGGGTCTGGGCTTAGAGCGTGTCCAGTCTTAAAGTGGCCTTAAGAGAATTCATGAAACGGGGCTAAGGACAAAGGGCTATACATGTATGTTGAAAGGAAGTGGCTTACTTCCGTTTGCCCGTTTTCGAAGCAAATTAAGACATACCGGTACATCGTTGCATTTTTTGAAGAATTTTCGACAATCTTGTACAAAGAGTTACATGCACTCCGTCGGGATTGTCATTGTTCAACGGTATGTCGTCAGTTACCGAGGTCTTTTTAAGTGTCAAATTAATGAGTTAATGAGTGCACTTCAGAAACTCTGTCGTTCCTGCATCACTGGATGTGCTTTCATTGACGCGGGACGAAGACCTACCCGACCGGCTGCACGTCTATCTCATGCAAGCGGATGGGTAAAAAACTGTCAACATTAACTGAACAAAAAGAAATGCAGGAACTTTTCTGATCTAACATGAGTGGATATAGGACGTACGACTCAGATTGACCGCCAAATTTTTTTTGCGAAAGGGTGCTGTCATAAAGTGTCCTGCAAATGGACATTTTTTGTGTATTTTATACCAGTTAATGTTTCAGGGCGTTCAAAGGCGCGTTTTTCAATTTCAATTAAAAATTAAGCATGACTGAGGGGTCACAAAACCTCTCACAAAGTAATTAACCTTTGTCAAATGCTAGGTTTTCAATGTGACGACTCCTTAAAATAGTGTCTACGGTAAAATTTCCTCAAATTCGAACAGTAATATGGCTACTATTGTCATTTTTCCTTTTCACAGTCAATGTTTTGCCAAAATATTTAACATTTGCCCGTGAATTTGACGGCGACAGTACTATGAAAAATTTTCAAATTTTCTAATAGAGTTGTTTTCTTCTTTATTCATGTCATTTTTTCATAATAAAATTAAATTGCTCTGCCATATTGGATTCCAGATAACCACTGGTAAATTAGTCAACAAACCCGACATAGGTTCTAATGTACGCCCCGACCTATGGCCTTGGCTGGATGCTGGAAATAGTCTGATGCATTTTCAGCTCCAGTCTTAGCACCTCTTTCAACAGCCTATCACACTACATCTGTGAGGTATAAACAAGACGTTTTTGGGTGTAAAAATCATGTTACATTACTTTACGAAAAATGATATTCGGTTTCTGAGTGTATATTCTACAATAATTATGGACAAGTTTAGGCCACTCTAACAGGTGTGGAAACGAAGTTTACGAGAAACAGCTTATAATTACGTAGCTAAGTGTTTGTGTTTGTACATGTGTGCATTGATATCATTACTGTATAGATTTGCAATTCGAAAAAAAAAACAATAAACAGCAACAGCTTCAGAGGAATATGGTGACCGGAACGACCCACACTCTTACAGTAACTATCCATGAAACTAAACGTATTGTTCCATGATTGAACGTACAATGTACCTTCACTCAAGCCTGACCCAAATAACGGCGAAAACAATGCTTTGCGACAATTAATGAACTGAATTGGTCGCATTTTTAAAGCAATCTACGTCCATTCGAAGAATAAAAATCGTTGATTTAGACTACTTTCGGCTATGAAAGTAGTCTCCACATTGTCTATACTCAAACGATACATGATCTCTTGGTTTGCAAAGAACTGGAAGTTCTTTTTTTCTTTGAGACCATGCTGCGTGCATCAAATCATACGAAACGAGGCAACTTGTGTGCCTGGTCTTCCGCACAAACAAAATGTCACTTGTTGCATCACCAATTAGACCAAAACAATATGAGATCAGTATCTTAATAGATGGCTGTCTAAATAGGAATTTGGTTCTTGTTATCATTGGAATTAAGTTTAAGTTTGATATTCTAAAACGAGTCTCATTCACAGAAATTAATGGAACTGGATAACTTTGGACTTGAAAACATTTTAGTACAGTACGCATGCTGGCGGTATTCAATTAAAATTGGAGTTTGCTTCAGTTGGTGTCGTACCTGGTGTGCAGCTTCCTAGAACGAGTCCTCGTTTCTCGTAATAACTCCATTCAGTTACTTTTTGGTCTTCTCCAGTCTCCTTCTCGTTGATACAGAACGTGCGACAACCCGTAGTCTGCAGCGAATAGGCAAAAGCATCGCACATTTTGTCAGTAAAACAAATGGACGCACACCCCAAAAGCGTCCATGTGGTGGAGCTTGAGACCAACTGCGCATACCCCGGAACTGTCCCTTTCCTTAACTCAAAGAACTGGCCACGTGCTTCACCGTGAGAGGGGGCAACACACAAGATCAAAACAAGGAAAGCATTGAAGGAACACATCCTTAACAATGTTTTGCTAGATTTGGAATCCATGCTGAAGTTCTGTCAGTGTACGGGTGAAAATACGCCTTCTCGATTAATTATATGAAGGCAATTGACGCAAAATATATAGTCCTCGTGCGAAATTTACGTCCAATGAGATAACGCAATTTCCCCAATGTCCCGTTTTTCAGGGATTTCTTAAACCTGTGACGTGATTAAAAGTGTACACTTCAAACAGTATTTCTTGGCGAAGGTATTTCAAACATTTAGCATCAGCGAAACTTTTGAAATAATAACCCACGCAAAGCCCTGACGAGGAAACAAATGACTGCATTACATATTGTTCGGAACCTTCATACAAAATTAATGCAACTTGCCGGTAAGTGATTTGTACCAGTACGTGCTTTTAATCCGTATTTACCTTTCCCTTGACATTTTGAGGGATTTTTTTTCTATGCAGACCAACATTTGGATCAATTGATTAGAATGACATTAGCGACAATTTCGCAGCTTTTTAAATTGATGACTATATGTATATGCAAGTTAAGAGCAATTCCATATAAAAACCAGATGGTGGGCTATATATGCAAAATCACCAATTTTTTTGAAACTTAGCACATCAGCTGGCCTTGTCAAAAGAAACCTGAGCCTGAATTTTTAAGAGTTTTCGAGTTTTTTTAACCCTTTTTACGACCACTTTGTACTTTTTCTGAAAAATAGCAAATAATAGTGCTTGGAAGTAGGTGACATTTTGTCAGCAACAGCACATCATCGCTTTACGCTACTGAAGAAAAAACTATATAGCAGAAAGGAGAAAGAATAACATACAAGAAAAACTAGTTCGGCTGGATTTATTGATTTTTATGTCCTCCCATTTTAGCCTACAAAAACATCATTTTCACTACTTATTATTAAGGCCATTTTTACGCATTTTTATCACTCTCCCAAATCTATATCGGATTCTTTTGGAACATGAGTTAACTTCCATCTGTTACTACTGTCTTTGTTCAGCCCAACGCAAGAATAAAAAATCTTGTCTCTTTCATAGTTTTTGTGCAGTCAGTTTTTTACATAACTCACTTACACACTTTTCTGCCAATCTGTGACTGTCAGTTTGATTAAAAGACTCTAGGAGGTGCTACTCGATTGTGCAATTATCTTTCGACCAAGATGCCAAATAGAACAAATATCATTCGTTTTGCTACATCAGTGACGAAGGAGATCATGGGAAGCTGTATGAGATTTTTTCTTCGCGGATTTTCAGTTTTGCTGGTGCAAAAATAAAAATTGGTTATAGGATTACAGAAACCAAAAAAGTCAAGTTTAATGTACTTATGAGTTAATAATACAAACCCATCACCATCTCATACTTCAGAGAAGCAGGTTTTATTCTTATTAAGGGTGCCCATTACCCATTGCTTGGTCAGTTTTCAAACACCGTAACTGACTAAGAATCCCACGCACTGCCTGCAGTGCATGCTGGCCCATTTTCAGATCTCCTGAACAAATCCCTGTATATGCGCTTAAAAAAGTCCTCTCAAACTATTAGCAAAGTTCATACTAAAACTAATCAAGATCTTCGATATCGCAAGTGAAAAGAGGACGGTGGATACGAGCAGAAGTGTCGTGTTATTGGACATACAAAGTGTCACGCAATGCTTCTTGTACTACACAAAAGCAGCCGAGCCTGGTGGCAGTGCGCCAATGGAATTTGCAATTTCAGAAAAATAACAGGTACGGATATTTACGATTGAAAACATAATACTTTCAGTGATATCCAAGATACCGGCTTTCCAAACCAGTATTTAAGAAATTGGGTGCTGTTGCGACTTACCAGCTAAAAGTTTCACAATATGTAAATTCCGTTCATGCGGCGGCCTCAAAACCACAGTTTCTTGAAGTTATGCTAGGTTTAGTGTATGATGCATTTCTACACAACACTTCAAAAACTGCATTTTGTTTGAAGAAAACAAGAGGTANTGCGACTTACCAGCTAAAAGTTTCACAATATGTAAATTCCGTTCATGCGGCGGCCTCAAAACCACAGTTTCTTGAAGGTATGCTAGGTTTAGAATATGATGCATTTCTACACAACACTTCAAAAACTGCATTTTGTTTGAAGAAAACAAGAGGTACTGAAACACAAAGTTCTTTTATTTTGCTCAGTACACATGTCTAAGATAGACGATTCTCAAAACTAGATAATCACTTATACAAAAATCTCAGTAGTTTCCATAGAATCAATTATGTAAAAAGTATGCTTTACGAGTCTCAAACTGGACATAAAACAAAAAACGCTAGTAAAAAGTGACAGAACATTTCAATGCTGACCATCAGTGGCTTGGATTATTTTCCCCAAACGGCCACCACTCAAATCTCTCCCCCATGGAAGCCCCGAATTTGCGTCATTTTCCTTGTTTCCCAATTTCGCCCAGGGTGGACCCTAGTCCCCTAGCTACGATGATGATGACCACAACAATATCATAGGAATAGACAACAACTAAATCATGTTTATAATTTCCTACAGTTTATGATGATAACTCATTCATGACTTCAAGCTCCAAGTCATTCTTTGAGGCAAACTCGTGGGCAGCAGCAGCATCATCATCTTCAATTTTCTGAATATTTCGGATTCGAGACGCGGCAAACATACGGGAGAAAAATCCAGCAATCTGTTGCTCCGACAGACACTTTTCAGAGGAGAAAATTTTCCTTGCTTATTCTTGGCTCCTCGCATCATCTTTACAACCTCAGCTGGCTGTTGTTTTCTGCCTGACTGTTCACCTTCAGGACATATATCACTGGGTTAAGTCTTTACCTTCTCAGAGAAGCGGACCGCTTTTCTAATACTTTTCAGGGCCTAATCCTGCAGCGACTTGATCAACAACCTAAACGTCAAGACAACTCAGGTGATGATACAGCTGTGGTAGTAGATAACACATCAGATTGTCTTGAAATGTGGTCGAACTGATTCTACTGATTCTCGTTCTGGAGGGATGATGAATGAGCACCAACATCCAAGTGCTCATTTAGCTCAGCATCTGTAGGAAAAGATTTCGAGCACCCATAGTGTGTGCATGTGAATTTCGTATGACGTTCACGGGATACCAGCCCCGACTCAACCCTTCGAGTTGTAAAACACTCGAGTGTTGCAAAGTCAAGACTTTTAGTTTCAGAGGCAACAGTTTACATGATTTGTTGATGACAAGTTTTCCCTCCCCTACTCTATAGGCCTTTCATGCTCGAATGCCATCGGCAGAATACTCAAAGTTTGTCAGCAAACTTATCCCTGGGATACTGTGCTTGGAAAGGACCTTAGGGGCATTCACACTACAGGCCAACACATAACAGCCTTTGACACCTCCTCTAAACTCTAGCGCATATTTCAGGTCGACTGCATTCTGTTGCCTTCATTGACGAAGTACTTGGCATTGGACTTCAACTGTGGGATTTTCCTGTCACAGATGTCTTTTCCGTTCTGACTTTCACAGAAGTCGTAGCGCAGAATGGAGATGCCGGTGTTACCAGATATGTAGAACAAATGAATCAGAAGGGCGGCTGAATGGTAACAATTGGCATTGTCGGAGCTTCCGTTATTTGTGGATCCCTAGGTTTCACCTGCCTTAGCACATCTAGCGTTAAACATCAAACAGTGAAAAAGTCTTGCTTGCAGGCATCTACAGTATGGATGTAAGCATGTACCTGAAATACAACAATTATGTAACTCAAATAGGTCAGCTAGTGTAAAGAACTACCTTATTACATCTTATTACCACCTAAACCGCAATCACACCACTCAACACGTTGTTATATTAGTAGCTCCTCCAAAACATTTCTAGGGAGGGGGAAATTTCCCCTTCACAAAGATATGAAAATCATCCATAAGTACAAAATGGCTTCAGTTAAAATGAAGGTTTGTGTGCAAAATCTACTAAGAGACAAAGAATGCATCACTGTCAAGCTTTTGTTGGCAAATAGCGAGAAAAAGACAAGATATTAAGTGCACACTCCCCATATCTTGTACTGTTACAGTAAATCAATATACTAAAAAGAGGTAAAGGCAACAACATTGATAATCACTGGCTTTCTGTTTAATATTGAGCACATCTGAGAATTACTTTGTGACACCTTGAATACTAATTGAGGATTTATTTTTACCTGGTGACTTTCACCTTTCTTTGTGATACAAGCCGCCACGTGCCATGACATCCATTTTTCCAAACCTGTCGGACTCTGCTTCACGGAAACTGATGGGTATGAACTTCATTGCAAAATCCATTACAACCAAAACATTGTGTGGGGTGAGAGATGACATCAGATCCTGTTTTTCTTGTTCCTGGTTTATCCCTCTGACAATATGCTTTGTGTTCTGGATAACAGCACGTCAATTTTTGTCTAAAGCCAAGTCCAAACTCATGTCAATGTGTAAAATATATCACGGCGCATTTCCATTGGTTTGCCAGTCCAACCTCCTATCTCCGGCTCTGGCAAGAATCAGCTGTAATTCCGATATACTTTCAAACTTCTGTGGCACTTTTCACGACTTCAGATGACTTCTGACGTCTTTAACACAGCTAATGAAGGCCACATTTCCTCCGCGATTACACTTATGTAACGAAAATTAACCAAATGTACAAGAAGGAAATTCCTCCATATTCTTCGCAGTGACAGGAAGTGCATGTAATCTCGAACCCGAAAGTGCTATTGGTAAGGTTAAACAAAGCATGGAGTGTTTTAGAAAATTGGGGTCTCAAAAGTGAAATTTAACTTTTTGTGATATTGCATTGTTGATATTCGATCATATATTTTAGGTGATATCTCTAAACTAAAAGAGTAGCCTCAATTCTCTTGTCAGTCAGAGTAAGGCCACATCACAAAAATGCCCAAATTCGAGGAACACATTTAGCACTAAATATATAAGAGACAAGTTTTTTTAAAAGCAATTATCAAAGTTCAATCTTAGAAGTGTCTACACAGAGAATTTCAACTTCAAATATATTCCGATATAGCAGGCAGGTTAAGCAACATCTTGCCACTACTGACTGGCCTGAAAAGTGGTTTCGGAGTTTTCTCCCCTGCTGGAAATTTAATTGTACCTATGAGTTGCAAATTTCATTTTCTTACTAACCTTACACGAGTCTTTATGACCATCAATGTCAAACTTTGTCACCAGTTTTCCAAGTCTGATTTTTTGCTGTTCAAAAAATGCAGTTTTACTGACATGAAAAAATGCAAAATATGCCTTTATAGCAAAATAGGTCATATCTCGGTAACCAAAGGTCATTGAGTGCAAATATTGCAGCTGTGTACTTTGGGCCAGCATCCCAACACATGCACAAAGTATTAGCTCTGTATGAATTTTTGAGTATATAGTGATTTTTCATTTTCATATGGTTTTTATATGGAATCATTCTTAAGTGGTCTCCTTTGAAGGGGCTTTTGTCTTTGAAGATGTCAGGTTTAAATATACATGTACATAAAAAGAGGTGCACTTGATTTCGCCGGAAACCTCGTGGGCGCAATCTAGCCCAGCTGGCGAATTTAAGCCCAACTCTGCAAGTGGCAGAGTGCGTTATGCTGTCTTGATCTCTGCGAATAATTGACAGATTTCAACGAGAAATGGCGATTTGTCACAGGAATAAAATTTCGTTTTGTTTATAACTCTTGTTGAAGCTTATACATTATAACTTCAAGAATTCTTCCCTATCCAAGCAGTTTTTCGAGAATGCCTTCCGACTCCTCCATAAGACCGGTTATTCCCCTTTAAATCAAACTGGGCTGAGCAGACAGTGACTTGAGCATATAGTCAGAACATATAAAAGAGATAAGGTCAACAATTTTATGGGTTTTGGGACAGTCCCAGATAATGAAAGTCTCATTATATATAGAGATACAGTAGCTTTACCTAAAACCATTGCCAACGTCACTGTGCCAGCCCTGCGATCAACAGTGAGTATTCATGCATTACATGTACATACACGGTTCGGTCACAGGCACTTTAGTCAAACCTCATCAAAATATATCCATATGTTTTCAATGGTTTACAAAAGACGTTCATTTATATCGAGACCTGTGCATGTATTTCTTTGAGACTGCATATTCATGATTTTGAACCAATGTCTGTATAACTTGACAACCAATGGATAGCTGTCATTCGCTTGTACGTCAGAGTTGGAGCATGCACGTCGCACACTCATGACAATTTACAAAATTTAACTTACCAAGACACCGATACTAATTGAATCTTCCCACTTCTGCACCGCCCGTAGCTTAGAGTGGCATATATCGATTTGTCAAAGTGAATATAAGAGGTAAGAGGCATTACTGACGAGAAGAAGAGAATTTCCCGAGATTAGGCCTCAGCGCAGAATCGAACCTGCAACTCGCTCATTCGCAGTCTGACACTCTGGCAACGTATTTAAAACATATTTAATGGAAAAGTCCACGGCGTAGATTTCAGATATTCTGAAAATAGTCTGCGACGAGAAAGGGAAATTTGTAATAAAATTACAAAAACACGACGATTGCGCTGTTTCTTAGCTCCGATAAGATCTACAACATGTACATGTAATAACTTCGGAAAGTCTAACCCATCCGACTATAGTGCACTTTTTGGTCGTAAAATTGATATTGCCCGATCCGGTGCTCAGCCTCAACGGTCATTTCGTGAGATCAGCTTACAGGCAGCTTTTATCAATAATTACAAATTGCATTAACGTTACAAACGAACCTGGTTTGCGTGCCAGGTGCATATATGTATACATGTACTTTATGTCGTCAAAATTATTACATTCGAAAGAAAACTGGCCCAACTGCCTCGAAAAACACGTTCACTATTCAACTCCTGCAATGTAATACGACAAAACTTACGTGCAATTACAGCAGGAAGTTGAATGCTTATCAATACTTGACATGTTGTTACATGCGACTTTTAAAGGACTTAGAATTAACCCTGATATTTATTCGCAGGGAGGCAACTTAGTTGACAATGTGGAGAACGTTGTATCTGTTGAGTGCTCTATTAACCGTAAGTTTTAAGTAAATTGAATTTGTCAAAGATTTGCAAAACCTGCTACCTCACGCATGTGCATGTTCGTGTTTAAACTCACTGGAGTGAGCGTGAGGGGTCGTTTACTTAATAGCTTAGCTGCGAGAAATGGTCAACCCTTAGAAAGCAAAATTCATTAGTTTAAAATAAGTAAATGCAGGAACATTAAACTTGTGAAAAAATTAACAGCACAAAATTATACCTCTAAAAATTCATTTTAGTTCTATGATATCAAGCAAACACGGTCAGAATAGGGATTTCAGAAAAAAGTGCTTTCTTAACGTACATTAATAGACAAAAGAATCGGGCTCATGTTATACTGAAAAAGGAGATAGACTGAGAACCCTATCAAACTAAAAATGGTTTCGATTTCTTACCGAATAAGAATTAAAAACTAGCCACAAGTTTTGCGTCCGCGTTTGCCCAGACCCTATCGGGATTACGTCACAGCCAACAATTGAGTGAGTATGACGCGGTATTACATTATATAAATGCGTGCCAATTCTCATTCACGTGGCTTTGCGAAACCTCTCTAGTATTTCGAAAAGTACATGGATTTTAATGCAGACAAATTTTACTACTGGGGAGTTCTTAAGTGGTAATTATGGTTTTCGTTGCAGGTGGATATTAATAAAGATTGACTAAAGGTTGCTAAGCTCATACACGACCGTACTTATTCCATTTCACACGGATTTAATAGACGTGGCCCTCTCTAGTGGCCGCTGAATTGTATTTGTCTGATCTGTCGTCTACGTCAATATCTTTTAAACTTTTTGAAGACTTATAACGAAAGGTGGCTGATGTGTTCCTATTGAGGAGGGCATTGCTTAATTGCTTTGTTTCCCCTCTTCAGGATATTCTAAGCTTACTAACATTGCTTCCTTTAGTCGGAATGATCATTATCCCGTAAATCTGGGATGCCTGCTGTGGGTGCGTATCGACGGTAAGATTTGCTTTGACAAATTATGATGGACAGGGCAACTGCTGCTTCCGAGATATTTGACCTACGTTCCGCCCCCTAGCGGATTTTTTAAGATGTTTCTATGTTTTGTCGTATGCAGTGGCGGATTTAGAGGGGGGGGGGGCAAAGGGGCCATGGCCCCCTAAAATTCTCCCAGATTCCATTTGGCAGTATGGGGGTGCGAATGTCTGACGGGCAAAATCCTGGCTAATATTTTGTCCTGACCCCCCTAAATCAAAATCCTGGATCCACCCCTCAGTGGTATGCTTCTCTATCCTTAGCTCCTAACTATGAAACATGAAAGATTTACACTGTAGTGTATTCCTAATGTGAAGAGCATCGCCGACTTGCTTTCCAACCAATGCAGGCTGTTCTTAATTTACTGATATTGCTTTCTTTAGTGGGAATGTTTAAATGGTAACCGTCCCTGCACATGTTGGTCGCATATGAGTGCTCCATGTTGTTGTTGTTGGTTGTTTTGGGCGCATGTCCTAATGCCATCTTGCGCATGTGCTGATACCATCATGCACATGTCCTGATGTCAACATACGCATGTGCAGATACCATCATGCACATGTCCGGATGTCAACATACGCATGTGCTGACGCCTTCATGCTTTGCATGAACAGTTTAATGAACATATTTAGTTGAACATATTTATAGTTGACGGGTTTAAGGCTCCCGTATGAGGGGAGATCCAAAATACTCCAATATGAAAAAATATATGTGATTAAAAAATGAAAATATATTCCATCATGGAGTCACCTCTTTTCATCACTTTCCTTTATAAAAAATTCTTTACAATTTCACACAAAAACATGAAGAAACTGATTCGATCATTAAGGCCACCGGCGTGAGTGGGTTAGCTTCATGTTACACGTACTCCTCCAAAATGTTTCCTCGGCTCTAAATGGGTTCCTAGTGGAGTCGTACGATAGTAAAGTACTCGGTTAATAAACGAAGAGATGAGAAAATTGAGTTGACCAATAATACATACATTTAACATAGTCAAAAGTCCGATTTGGCCATTTTCCTCCGTCTAGGGTTTGAGCCTCGGTTTCATGGAATATCAAATCACATCTGAGTCGAAAAACAAAGTTAAGGTGACGTGTTCCCCTTTATTCCTCGGAGAAATACAGCTTCGCATTCAATGAAACGGACATTTTGAAATCAGAAATCTTGCGTAGCAAGTATTCTCAGGCTATTGCGAAATGTGTATGAATAATGTTTTCAAGTGAGTCACTCCCCGTCCCCCCGGCTTACGTTTAATAATCCAGCCAGTCGGTTTGACGGTTCCACGTCACGCCTTCAAATTGGGAGAAACGTAACCACATGGCAACCACTTTCTACGCCCCAGTTTAGGCTAGTAATTGGGGTGGGGAATGGGGGTGCGCTGCACACAACCATGAGTCGGGAGCTATATCTCCTCACTCAAACTTGCTACGCTTATGATGCTGGTGTAAAACTAGGAGGGAAATGGGAACTAAATTTCAATTCGATAGCATTCATTATACAGTGTATCTGTTACCTTACACTGCAGGTGGTGACGAGTTCCGGCAAGTTTCGTCTGCGCATGGTCGAATATCAAAACCCGGGAGGAAAACTATCCTGTGGCCGTTATTGCGACGAAGTGTGGTTTTTTGGTAAACAACGAGGCAGTGGCTGCGACCACGTGTTCGAAATATGCATAACTGACTACCCATCGTAAGTTCCAGACAAGCACGTCATATACATATATTTCTGACCAGTGCACATGTACATGTTGGCTTAGTCTTAAACATGGAAGTTGAAGACGGAGTGAATTTTAAATAGAGAGTGACATTTCAAGTCTTAAACGGCTTCGTGGGTACGCTGCGTGTTTGGATTACATACCCATGTAAAGTTTCAGGTCACTCTGAGCCCTCTTGCCTCCGCCGCTAATGAAGGGTATTTACCCACCGTATGTTACCATCTTTCTAAACTGTTTGCTCGTGTACAATGTAGGTATGTAGGTTTTCCTTCAAAGTGCTTTCTTGTGACCAAAAGGCTGGGCTGGGCCAACTTAGGGACGAATAAAATTCCACCTATATACGGAAATTTCGGCACAGTGCACATGTACATGTACATGTATATAAATACGAAACCTTATAGCAAAAATAAGGCAACAATTTTGCAGTAGATTTTTAACTGAATTCACTTCGATCTCATCTGGCTTTGTCTCAGTTTTAAGCTGTAAAATGCTCTAAGAATGAACGAAATTTCCAATCCACGAAACACGAAATTGAAAACCGTGTATGAGCAAAACATCAACACAAAGTATTTAATGTGGTGTCTGTATGTGTTTGGTCTCTTATAAGGCACGTACATGTAGCCTCAGACACTTGTGCTGGTGTTGTACAGTGCATGTATGTCGACGGTTTATGTTTGACATGGTGTGCGGGTCTGTTACAATACCTGTCGAATTTCTTGATAATGGCATTTCTGACACGTACATGTACGTGTACATGTAGAAATAGGCAAGTGTCATTGGCCAAGTGTTTCGGTGCATTCGTGGTGTACATATATACATGTAGATATTGTGCACGCTGACCTGTCCAGTAATTTTCTAATTCGCAGATCTTTACGGTTCAAGTTCATTTTTTGCTGCAAAAATAACGTTTTGTCAAAAGAACACCTACTGAGTGAAATATAGGCCACCTGTGATGCCTCAGAAAAACATTATTGGAAGGGATTATTTTCTAGGCAAAACATGGGCATCAAGAAATCGGTTGACTAAGCTCTGAACAAACCAGACTATGCCGTGATTTATCATGTACAATGTACATGTACATGTACCACTGGGTTTCTGTCACTAAAAGGAATACTGCAATTAGCTGTCAGCATGTCAATTAAAGAAGAGTAAGCAAATGCGTACATGTCGTAAAAGTGATTGCACTCTCCGGACACCCATTTTAACGTGAAAAGGCCTCGACTCCTTTACAAGGAGTCCACTTCATTTAATCGTAAAATTGAAGGGTGCGTGGAGTACGTGTAATTCACACGACTGAATATCACTTCATTAATTAATTTGGCTTGTCATAATTGTTTTTCAGTGACGAAGGAAGGTGCAATGTAGGCCGAGTAAAAACTGGCAAAATTCCGAATCAGGATAATAACGTCTTTGGTAGCACAGTAGGCGGCGTTGCAAACCCCATGACGTTTTCATTCGATGAGTGGAGTGTAAGTTGTCAAAACCGAAACTCCAAATTGCCTAGGTCGAGTTACGTAGACGCAACAATCTTGCAACTAGGTTGACGTGATCATGTGATTTTGTTGTAATACAAGGCGATATTTAGCGAGTACGTCTTACATATTCCTGCGTTTTGGCGATGTCTTGTCTACGCTGTAAGAGTTGCAGACGGAGCATCTTTTCAAGCTGTCGCAGCCGTTGTACGACACAGCACAGTAGATCAGTTGTAGAATAGTAACTTGCTAAACACAATGAATGGACACAACAGCTGACCACAACAGATGTTTGGTGGTGCTGATGATATCATATATTCTGCAACAACCTGCGGAAGATTGTTTGGGGCACGTCATTAACTCAATATTTCAAATTTTGAATGTAAAATGGTCGTAGATTAAAAACTTCCAATTGACGTGACATTTTATCTGTTACGAAAAGAACTTCGGGAGAATAAACTTGCTCGCAGTTTCCCGTAAGCGGAGGAAACGTTAATCTTTAGGTCCGGTCCTCCAATGTTTTCCAACGTGAACGCTAGCACCTTGTCTCGTCATCACTCGGCCACGTGCGTTTGCCAGACTGAAGTCTGATGGTTTACTTATTCCTTGAAACGTACTCGACGAACCTGTATCTGGGTCTAATCGGATTCTAAATCCGGCGAACTCGAAACTAATTTGGCATTATCTATTCTACATTTTTGCTAACTAAAAACTGGTGTCTACTATTGCTTGTTCAAGTAGAAAGTGGCTGACGTGAATTACTGTTTAATCATGATAGGCTGATATTTGACGAATGGTCAGCCATTTAAAAAAAACAAAAAAACAACAGACTCATCAACTTGCAGTTTTGCTCCTCTGAGTCACGCTGCAAGTCGAGCATTACGTCGGTTGTCGGTTTGTCATCAGTCCGCCATTTTTGCTAGTTGTCAACATCTGCATAACAAGAACGATAACCGTAAACTAACAGGGTAGAAAACACCAGTGCAAGGCAGTAAAGCGGCTACGTACATGTAACTTGTTTATCTCAAAGCAATACTGTGGTTCGTTAAACCAAGCTTATAGCCGAATCTTTGTTATTGCTACTTCTCAGTTATAGATTAACTCAAGACGGAACAATGTTCCTCAGCAAATCGCTTAAATGCATTACTATGTGAAAAATAAAATCAAGTTTATTTATGTAGTCACCATTTCAATCAAAGATAAAGCCAATAAACTTACTAAAGAGAACTAAAATAGCCAAATTTGAGAAAGCTATAATGGACCTCTAAGGTTTTGAGGGCCAGTTTAATATCGCCTTTACATGTATGCGGGTTTATAGCCGTTTTTTAAGGAATCATCGAATCACTTTTGCAGGGAGCTGTTCAGATTCAGGTGGTCATACAAGACGAAGACGCCATCTCTAACGATGACGACGTGGATACGGTCAGGGACACTATATTCGAGGAACGTATTCCATTTCCGGCAGAACCACAGGACCGGTCCAGCGAGACCGAAATTACCCTCAGAAGCCGAACTGTGTAAGTGAATGTCTACATGTACGTGTATAGCATTCTTTTACTGATTGCTGAAGCTAGGCTCATTAACACCATCGCGAAATCAACTCTAGTTTAGGAGATAGCAGAAGCATTGGATGGGCGATGGTGTCAATATGTCAGCCATACTAACAAACGACAAACGATACATTTCTCATCGGCGGACATTTGGTTGCATCAGCCAAGTTTGTCAATTTCCAGGTATCAGCAATATCATTGCAAGTCTTAGCTTTTTGTGATTAAAATCAAAGCGTGGAAATTAATACGAGTCTCATGTCTACATTTGTTGTTTCAATGGCAGGCAATGCATTCGTTGTACTGTATATTGTCACAGACTGGACAATCGTCGACTCCTTATCCTTAAAAAGGGTCCGGAATGCTTGCATCGGTTGTACTCTCCGTCACTTTAATCAGCATCCAGAATTCGTAGCGATATTGGTGATCCTTCTGTACACCATTTTTGTGCAGGTTGAAGTTGTCCTACGTCGTGTACTGCGATCCTAACTGGCATGGACTGGAGTGCAACGTCTACTGTGTTTCACATACCGATCGTTACACTTGCGATCGATCAACTGGACGGAAAATTTGCGTACCAGGTATACTTTGGAAGTTTCTTTTTGTACTCTACACGATCAGTACGCAGAAATTCTGTAAAAATAAGAAGTCTTCGTTAATCACCATTTGGTAAAACAATTTGCTGATACACAAGTTTATATATGGGTCTGTGGCTAAAGTGTAAACGATGACAGTTCAAATATTTTAGTAATAAAGTAATACATAAACGTATCAGCATAATGTAACACATTTTACTGACACGCTTTTTGTATAAATTTGCAGTCAAACTAAACGATTGTAACTAACTTTGTCTAACTATTCGTTTAGCTATGTAAACGCATGTGCAAACTGTGAAATGACGGACGCTGGTTCATGTATGTATACAAAACTGACTCCACCTAACAGCAGGGCACAAATTCAGCGCAAAATTAGACTTCATCTCAATACCGCGTTAAATAAAGTGAGTTTCCACTTGACGATCAAATTACAACTCAAGTGCAGAAGTGTTTGCCGCACTGTTGATCTGACATCTGTAAGGACAGCATCCGTTCCAGATTCGTGTGTGAATCATATTGGCGTTATTCTAAGCTCTTTAATAATGTGTGTCTTCCCAGGATGAGCTATGGGAGAAGTGAGGCATAGTACAACGAGAAATTGAACAGCAATACTGGTGCACTCTGAAACTAATGGGTCACCCCCGGGTGCTTAACGGGACACCCGTATGTCACGGGCAGCGCACGGTATGAACCTGGGGGCTATAGTCCCAAACTTTTTTCTGTGCTACGCTGCACGTGGTCAATACGCGGTGCACTACAGGGGGATGAGGGGGCTTTAGCCCCCCACTTTTTTCAGTGCTGCGCCGCCCATGTATGTACATCTACGTGTTCATGTCCTGCTCGCTTGTACATATATTATTACGTGGCGAAGTCGTTATCCCCCGTTATCTAGAGCTCGAGTGGATTTTGGAGAATTATTGCCCGAGGGGAGTTAGCCCCACATACCACATACTGAACGATCTGAATCGATCTACCTTACTCGACTCGCTTCAGTCGGCTTTGTAACTACATGTACTTTCTATGTCAGAGGCTCGGGGTCTAAGGTCGTGACCTTTTAAGAAAAGCCGAGCTATTGTTGTCAAATAATGTTTTTACTCAAAACCAATTGAAAAATAAAATAGAAAAAAGGTGAATCTATAAACTAAGGTTTAGCAACTATTATAGCTTACAGTGTACTAAACATTTTATCACACTAAGCTTCGACCGGGAAAATATCGTCTGCTAAATTAGGTTACCACTAGTAACTGGCTATAATGCTCAAGTTAAATGATCCCGACGACATGATACCGCATTCAAATTGGAGATCGTGATTTACAAGTGAGAGAACGCGAGAAAAATTGCACTGGATTAAAATATCGTTTCTATGGAAATTATGCGTCGTATTTTTCATAGCGTACAAAGGGGGGTGCAAGGCCCTTTACTGAACATGCGATTGTTGGGCGTGCTCATTTAAGTATTCTATTTTCACGTTCGATGACGTCAGCCGCTGAGTGGTGTATTGGTAAAGTCGGCGACTCGAAGCTCTTAATTGAGGCCCGGGTTCAAAACCGGCCTCGGTTTCCCTAGTGAGATAATATTATGGGTCATTATACGGTTGTATCCGCCATTCGAGGCTAATAATGTGGTATAAATGTATTTATTACGCACACTAAATGACAAGTAATCGGTTTCTATAGATCATGACAAGTCATACGGTAAAGCCGCATTTGCATATCTTGGGTTTTGTGTTGATAGTCGACAAGCATGCGAGGACTGCTACATTGTACAGTACTTGACTGTCGGCAAGATTACGCTTACTAATACCATCGTTCGGTTCTTCGGTCGTGTCCATCAAATCTATACCTACAAACGTTGCTCTAAAATTCGTCCAAAGCACTCGACTGGGTTTTGAGGGAATAAGGCCTACATTTACATGACGTATAACATGTAGGTCTAGCCTATTATTAGTCCGAGAGTTGCTTCATTTGTGGAAGCTTCTATGAATAACTTGATTTCGAAGTCTTTTGTTCAGCTCTGCACTTTCTTATAGATGCTACTCAATAAACCATCTACATCCTCTGTACACATTCTGGAACTGCTGAATAACGCAGATGTGATGCTATGTCATCTTTTAAAACCAAAGTTTACTATTAAAATACCATCTGCTGTTGATGTTGTCGGAAAAGAGACCTACGTAAGCCACGCAGTTTCAAGCAACAAAAAGTAACTCCTCGGGAAAAAGTCAAAGTACGGGAATACTTTCGGAACTGTGAAGGCAGGTTTTTGTCAGAAAACTGCCTTACACCCCTACCCTGTAGATCATCTTTTCCTGTATAGACGTACATGTACTGTCGAACTCTTGAGTGGAAAGTTATTATGCAATGCTCTTGTATAATTTATTTGTTATTTCGGAACAAACAACCAACTCTGACGTGAAAAATCTTGTCGGGCACTCGTATTGTCATAAGGGGTGATACTCACGACCCTAAACACAAACTGTAAAGGCGTTTCATAACCACATAAAACCTATCAGTCCGTTCCATATCAAGATAAATGGACATAAACTACAGGTTTAGCCAAACGTTAGTGAAGTGGGTCATTCAAATTGCTATCACATGTCGTCTTCTGGTTCGTATAAAGCGGGCAAAAAGACTTTCATGTCATTGAAATTATTTTGTAAGACTTCATCAGGACTTTTGATGATTTCCATGTTAACTGCAGATGTACTGTAAATGTTGACAAAATGGTCTTTCAGAAAACTTCCATTTGTGCCAGATAGTTCCAGTACAAATATATGAACAGACTTTGCAGTAATCGGGTCCGGTTCCGGACGTGACGTGACTCCGAAGATAGCCGAAGTTCAAAATTTTCTGTTCTCAAAATTTTGTGGGGAAGTGGGAGCGTGTTTTAAACGAATAATAGAAGAGTATGGGGGATGAAATAAAAAGAAATGTGGTTTATAAGCAAACTTTATTAACAATCAGCACGTGTGTATACATATTAACTACAACTAAATGGCTGTGAATCGACCTCTTTAACAACGGCCTGTCGAACAGGTTGTCAGACTTGTTTGCGATAAAAAGAAATCGCTTCATTTTGCTGGAGTCTAAAGATCTGTGTGCTGAAGAGTGACCTGAAGTCTTTGGTCGGAAAGTCAAATAATTGGTGAATAACATTCTTGCCACATTTAAACAAGCTAAGTGAACAATTAGAAATTCTAGGTATATTTCAGAGACTTTGCCGTGAAACGGTCCTCTGGAAGACTTGCTATATTTTTTTAATTCTATTGTATCTTTATTCTGCAGGGAGGTCTGGACCAGACTGTTCGAGATCAGTGTGAACAGACGCACCAAAAGATATTTGTAAAGGCCACCAGTCAACCATATCCAAAAGAGATGTTTCACTAGTGTTCCCGTGGTTGCTTTGGTGCCAAAGCAAAATGCTACATACAGTACTATAATGTCTGCCCTGCACAGTGATTGTTAGATTCATTACCTCGTGGCTATTTGCTTGTTCAGTATGACGTCAGTTTGACGCTTTGGGCACATTCAAATAATGTAAAACGTCAAAATTTAAATAGCAATAATCGGCACATTCAAATAAAATGCAAAATGTCAAAAATAAATGAATAATAATTAGAACATTTACGTAACGCTGTAAATCATTACATGTACGTATTTCGGCAATTATTACCATGGAACCGGTCAATCTTAATTCTTTTCATCTCCCCCGGAGCATACAGTGGGTACAACCGTTGTTGGAGTACACCGATTAATCAGGGCCATATAGAGGCGGGGTGGTAGGGGCGACCGTACCCTCCAAAACTTGAAGGTTTCAGGGTTAAACCATGCCAAATAGGTGTGGACGCAGGTTAGTGAAACATGGAGAATAGAGAGAAAATTTAAGAGAATAGTTGTCAACTACCAGTGTCTGATTTTCCCAATGAATGTTAGGGCTCCTACGTTTTCAGTATATATTGCCTCAACGCACTTTAAAACGTGCATTTAAACCACCTATGCATATAATCCGAAAAAGTAGAGAACATTTGAAAAACGTTCTTTTGCAGAAAATACTTAAATCACTGGGTTTTTAAACTCAATTCAATTCAATGAAAAACTGTATTTTTCAAGGTGACCCAGTATGGTAAGGAATTTTTGAGTCCTCTGTACCTTTGTTTTTTCTATTTGTTCATTAAAAATAAATACCACTTGATAAATATTGAGAACCTGACAGGTAGCATCTATTGCTTTTCATCTCCTGTTTATGGAAAATATAGTTCCTTTCACATGTAGGTTCCCTTCTCATAGAGTGGGTCCATTGATGATATTCATGTGGCAGCCCGTTTTGTGCTTTTATCGATTAAGGGTGTACTCTCCACTATGGATAGCCACAAATGAAATCGATTGCTTTTGTTTCATTGTTTTTGTAAAATGCGCATGCAGTCTTTATGCTAAGGAAGACCACTTCTTGTGCGGTAACACGGTGAAAGAATAATCACCGCATCATTTTTGACGATGTTTACACTGTAGGCTTTCGTGTCACGGGGACCTCTCTCAGACCCTGGCGGCCTGCGTCTATTAGCCCATTGTCCTCTCTAAATCCGACACTCTCCGTTATTTCCGACAGGAAGAAGATACGAAAAACACCAAAGTAAACAAGTTCGCGAAAATGTCTGCAACATCAAGACATTCGGCCCAAGCACCCAAACACGATATTGAAAATTACAATAAGATACCGACGGCGAACAGACAGAAGTTTGATGAACTTGAAGACCACTATCTAGTTTGACACAAAGAGATTTTTACGATGGTTTTATAAGCATAACATATCGATACTTTTTCACATACTATAACAGTAGAATATCATTACTAAAAACTAGTTTGTAAGTGTATTGGTCGCATATATAGTGCACGAATTCTGAGAACCATTTTTTCCATTGAGTTACGGACATCAACCTGGTTCTCAAAATAGGGCACGTTATATCAGACTATTGCCGATTGTAAGAAACTCGCACATATCGAGCAGACTGCCGGAGGCATGATATAGTTAAACGTGTACAGAGAACGTGTCTAATGGATTAACGTACCCAAAGCTCTGTGCATGTACTGGCTATCGTAAGAAATATTTTAGCGTTTTATAGCTTGCTCTATAAGGAACTGAAATACAATGTAATGCAGGTACGAAGAGAGCTCCCCCTGAACCTGGGTCTCCATGTTCCTCCGGTTGCACGTCAGAATCTGCGAGCATGTCTTCGGAAATTGCTTAAAATATATTTTTATTGACATTACGAATTCTTGGTCCCTTATTTACTTGTTTGTATATCTACGAAAATCAAATGCTTTCACAAATAATTTTTGACAATTAGAAACTAAACTGGACAACCTTTTCGATTTGTCAAAGGTAACGAATATGAACGGCAAAGCTTTAAGTTATTGATCTTTGGGAAAATAATTGTCTAAGTTAAAGTGACGGTCTCGAGAGTTCAGTGTTAATTCGTCAAAAGCTAAGTGCAGTGGTACAATTTGTTGAAAAGGTGAACTCAGTTGCAGGTAGAAATTGGGCTCCCCAAATCCATCCAGCATTGTACACTAGATGATTTTTGCCAATATAAAATATCTCTCAAAAATATTGATGAAAATCGGCAGTTCTACAGCACATGCATGTCCCTAAATTGTGCTCACAATTCATGTCACAATGCAGTGTAAGTGCCTTGTTTATTGGCGTAGGAACGTGATTATTTGTTTAAATTCACAAGCAGGAATTCAAAAAAGATTCAAGTCTCCAAATCAAACTCATGAACTAGGGAACAATAATTATTGTCTTTGAACTACCAAGATGCTTTTAGTTTCCAGTAGTATTGTATATTGTATAGTTCATTTCCTTCTCTAAACCTGCATGTCACGAGAATATCGTATACAGACATTACTACACCAAAAGTAGCCTTTGCGAGGTACCTATCCCCAGCCAAGCAGCCAGACCGAGTCAAATCTCTGAGTCGTTTATTTGCCATTCTTGTACACACAAAGCACGTGATACTCACACACCCATTTTGAAACGAGTTTTTAACCACAGTGTAGGCAAGGGAGCAGAATCTGATTCATGGGGACTGAATTTGAATTTCCAGCGCTGTTCGGGAGTTTAGGTATATTTTGCTAAAACCCTGTATTATTTGTCCTATACCCAGCTACCAGAAACTTGGCTATTCGTGTTTAAGCAGTCCCAAAGACGTTGTACACCCCTTTAAAAAGTTTTTTTTTTTCAAAACATTAACCGGATAAAATGTACTGCCCCTGAAACTGGGCCACAATAAAATGAATATTCACGTTAGGGTCAGTGCAAACGAACTCACGAACTGAGTTGCCAACCTCAAATGAATCGTACATGTAGAAGAGCTGACCAGCGTCTATCCTAGTTCACCCAAGTCATATTTCGACACCTTCAGTTTGCGCGGGCTGTCAACATATAGCTATACATGTAGTTCAGCCCAGTGTCAATCTATTCGTCTGCTGTGGCCCTTAGGACTGATTGGATTGTTGTTGAAACGAGGCCACTCAGATGACTGTCATCCGGGGCTTTCCCACCGCCGTGGGGCTAGCGGGGCAACAGTTTGACAATGTCGAATTGGCATCTACCTCAACCCCATCTTGACCTGATCAATTCAAACACAACATTTTGTAGAAAAAATCATCTAAAACAAAATTTTTAACAATAGGTCGGAATTTGATGCACACACACACACACACACACACACACACACACACACACACACACACACACACACACACACACACACACACACACACACACACACACACACACGCAAACACAAACACACACACACACACACACACACATATATATGATTGTCCCCAAATCACACCACGGGTTTATTTCACTGAATCCGAGAGGTACATGTGTAATTTCAGCAAAATGGTGTTAGCTATTGCATGCGCTTAAATTAGGTTAAATCGTGACGGTTATTGATTTAGGGAATCTGAAACACAACGCGCGATTGGAGATAACACTCACAAATGTGTCCAAGGACAGATTGTAGGACAGACCCTTAAGAGTAAGTACATGTAGTTATAATATAATAGATTACGGAAACGGCACTCATGGCCGGGGGGGGGGGGGGGGGNACGCTCAGCACTCTACCTTATACCTTGACATGAAGAGCAGCATGGGTCATAAAATCTTCCAGGTAACAAAAACACACGTTGAGCGTTGCATCGGCGGTGACTCACACGCTTTGACATCTGGGTAGCCGGCCCTTAGCGAAGTCTCCTACACTCACCCAGCCGCACATTCTCGATGTGTAGCGTAAGTACTGGCATGCTAGATTTTGTGTTACACCGACAGCAAAAACCAGTGAACAAAGGTTAGATAAATGGACCTGAAAGTCGTGACATATCTGCAAAAACGCCCATGCAGTATAGAACTAAATAATAGGGCCAGGGCTGTCGAGAGACAATGATGGTCTCGTCGGGCACAGCACTTTTCTGAGGCTGTTATATCAGCCAAATTTTCATAGCAGCAAAAAGTAAATTATGTACTAACAAGTGCTTGTGTATTTATCGATTGCCCTACCGGTACGCCAAACTCAGTGCACATCAATCACTTTAAAATTATTTCCGTGTTCGTCTACGTCCATAATTTTAATTACTGTCCAAACATTTCCGTGTATGTTTTAACGAACACAGGAATGTTTGAACAGTAATAATTAACAAAGTGATTTTCAAAGTACAAATAGAGAAATAGTGACAGTTAGACGGTAGGACCGTTTCGGCTTGCAAAAATATCTCCTGCTAACTAAATTGCCCTTTAAGACATATTGAGCCCTACCTGTGGTACTGTGGTTATTATGTATACTTTCGTGGAACATTTTTTTAAATGGCGAAATCAATTGTTTGATTTAGTTTAATTTGAGTTGTGTTCCGGTTTTATGGTTTAGATTGAAATAAAAATAGAGTTCATAGGTTCTATTGAATTACTAAGTGGCTTGATTCTTAGTTTGTCTTACTTTGAATTTGGCACAATTGACTCGCCGATGTAGAACGTTATATATCTTTAATCATTCAACGCCAACATTTGCTTAAACTTTCTTTTCAGGTATTTTTTATGATGAAATCAAATTTAACATTGTTCTGAATTGCAATTTCAATATACATAAGCGACAGTCATTTCAAACGCCGTAACATAAATCCAATGTTTTGAAATTTGAAATGTCTTTGACTTCGTCCTGTTTAATGATCAAAAACATCCCACGTCAAAAAAGGTACCATTAACATCAACTGCGGAATTTACATGTACATCATTCACTGTTTTTACATTCCACGATCGAACCATCCTTCTTTCACAACATTCAAACTATCTTTAAACAAAATATTGGAAACAGCATTGTAATTTATTCAGAGCGTCTCACACGGGCTGGAAGAAACGATGACAGTGTGGCATCCATTAGCTAGCGGGCCAAGTGGAGGAATGCACTGCTGCAGCATTTTACGTTTTTTGTAAGAACATAGGCGGATTTAGTGGGGGGCAGGGGGCCCGCCCCCCCCCCCTTGGCTGCCGCAAAAAAATGAAACAATAAAAGCGCAGGGAAATGGTGAGTTAATTAATTAACCCCGGTAATTAAAATTATACGGATGAAAAAGTTTTAAGTGTGTGCAGCTTTAGTGTTTAGGAGGGGGGGGGGAGTTGGGCTCAAACCCAAATTTCAAGTGTCAAATTCGGAACACGGCGCATTCGTAACGGAACTATGGCTAAGTATAGGCTCTCCCGTGATATCCCAGGCGACCGGCAGTGGCGATGCGCACTACGACTCCTGTGCAATGAAGAAAATTTACTTCAATTTTTAAAGAGAATGGAACCTGAGTGAAGATGAAAAAACACAAGCTACTGGTAAAATGTGGATTTTAATCGAAGCCTTAGTGAATCACTCAGAAACTCGCAATACACTCTTTGTCAAACCTTAACTTAAGACGATTTCCAAAGCAATCCCGTCATTATTGCCAACACGAAAAACGGATTTGGTCTTTTGGGCATTTGAAGACTATTTTAAATACGACAAATTTGTTAAGAATTCATGGCACAAAATATAAAACGTGTAATAAGCATTACGAAAAGAAGTAGGTTTCGCGCGCAAACGCTGTGGACCATAAACAAGT
>NMRA01000629.1:16759-84546 GCA_002633005.1 Phoronis australis | reverse complement strand
CCTCCATTCGGAGTTATGCGCATCTACAATCGTAGTTCAGTTTGCGCAAATGCTTACAGCCGACAAAATGTTGGCCCCCCCTTGTGATATCCTAGATCCGCCACTGAAGAACGCCATCATTTTCGGCACAACACGAGGCTCCTAAAAGTGTTTTGGGCGCCCCAAAAAGCACATTTGCACACCATTCCCCAATTTTCTGGACCCCATCTGTCCCTTCTACATCACCATTGCAAACAAAGGTGGGGAAATGCAAAGTGTACATCGATGTGGAAAAGCCAGGACTTCACGTCCACGATCAGAACATTCACTTTTTTGTACTTTGGAGAGCGTTAAGCGTTCGGAACAATTTTGATTACTTTGCCGGTAATTTTTAATGTGCGAATAACATAAGTTTTTTTGAACATGACGACGAAGTTTTGAGGAATCTCATTGGGTGAGTGCACTCAGGCCCATGCCTGCCGGCGTGCCCGCTGAGTCGTGAGCACTTTTTCCCGCTTTAGCTTGCTTGTTTGCTAAGAGAAATCCGATGTGGTAGTTGAGGTTGCGTCACTGTAGAACTTGTCCTACCCACACGTAATTGAATGCTGACATATTGGACTTTTAGCCAGTGAATTTTACTTGGATGGCAGCCGCCGGAGTGGCACCCGGTCTTGAAGTTGGGGAGCAGGCGAACTTGCGCTGAATTCTTTCGAAACCTGGGTTTCTTGAAAAATCTGCCACCAATTTCATAACTGTGGGTGGCTTCAGCAAAAATTCCTGTTTTTTGTATGGAAGGCGTGGGTTTCTAAACGCTTTTATCCAACTAGAACTCACTGAGTGCGCGAAGTGAATATCTTAGCCAGCACACTGGCAGATGGCGCTGCACGGAGTGTGAGATTGTTTCCGCTGTTCATTTGTTTGTCGTGCATCGCTATCTTTTGAGAATGAAAATACCACACAGTTTTTGAATATTGTAAAATTTTAAATATCTGTGGTATAAGGCTGTTTATAAAAAAATTGAAGCCATATACAAGAAAAAGTGTAGAAAATTGGCACTTCTGTACATTTCTATAAAGAACAAACTGGTATGTTTTTTGTTGCCAATAGCAGCCTCGTTATCAAAGGTTTACATATGGCGGACGCAGAATTCTGCATCGATCAATAGTGGTAGAGTTAGTACATCATATTCGCGATTAGTAAGTTTTTGCGTAGTTTTAATCTGTTTATTTCATCATAACAGATAAGTAACACTTCAGAGTGAAACATGTCCTTGCTTGGTGTTTTCTTCAAAAGTGTCTCCGGTTTGATGTCTATGCCAAGACTTCCAGCTTTGCTGGACAGCTGAGTTGAACGGTTGTTTTGTACTTGTTTCTTTAGACCTCTCCTGGGGTTCAAATATTACTATTGGATCTATGAACAGTTACACGTTACCAGAGTTAGGACTATTTTATACCTAGATCTAGTTGTGTAAGCCTATTTCAACCCTGTCTCACTTCTGCCTGGTTTCGAGATCGATTCACTGTCACAACACTCGAGATGGACTGAGTACATAAGTGTAACATGGTTCTCTCTGGAATTAGGATCATGGGTGGCAATCCGTGCGATTAGATTAAGAGCTATCCACTTCACATAGTATAAAGAGGGTGGGACTTTGGAGTACCATATAAGGTGCCCGCATGGCTTTAAACAACTAAAGGCATAAGCTGCCGATCTGTCAAAGGGCACGTCTCCTTTAATTGTGGGTTTTAAGATTATTTACCCAAGATTTTTGTTTTGTAAGTTAGAATGTTTTTTATGCATTTGAACAATGTTTGCAAGAAAGAGTTAATCGTGCATGGTAAAAAAATAGGTTCGAGATTGATAATGATTGTTGACTGTAAAGAAAAGAAAAGAATAACCCATGTGTAGAAAAAACTACTTGCCAATGGCTGATACTGAAGGCGGGTCACCAACATGAGAGTGGAGCTTGCAAACAATTTGTCTATTGAGGATTAGCGAGCGACTTAGAAAGGCTAAATGACTGAACGTCTCATCCAGAAGCGGAAATTCAAATGCCCCTACTGTATTCTGGGCTTAAACTAGTCCCCGATTGGCTCAGAATTTTGCAACCTGGTGTAAATCATGAGTGTTACCCACACTCACTGGACTTTTGAAGTTGGCATGCAAAGTCAGTGAGTACAATTTTTTATGAACTGTGCTCGTACTGTATTACTGTCCCAGCTAGAGTGTTGGGTGAAGCAAGCTGCTTCACACAGGTGTCAGTTGCAGTTGTGCAGAGCACATGTACTTGAATTCTGGCCTATGAGATGTGCCCCCCATACCAAGACCGAGCGTAAGCTCTACTTCAATGCATTGTACCCTTGCCATGAATGGTGTTTGCCATATGTCCCGCTGGTCATGTGAAATCCCTGGAAAATGCTACTTCTCAGGCATAAAAACTAAAAATGCACAAAATTTTTGAAAACACCTTGGACAACTTCCAAGACAATTACTAGTATAGAGAAATGCCTACTAGAAAATTTGAAGACTATGCTGTGAGTTAGCGTATTTGTTTTAGTAAATTGACAGCAGAATCCACCTTTGGCAGTCAATTAAACAGACTTATGTTATAAAGAAGTACCTTGATTTCTGCTGCAGGGAAGAACTGACTCTTAGGCTTGAGACCATGCTAACATAATTGCTCATCAATTCTTTCAAGCCTAGTGTTACGAAATCAAGTCCTTTTACTTCTTTGTGTTAGCCCTTGATTTGCCCTTCTTCTCCAATTGCAGTTTCTAGAGCCAACATGAGTGTCACAGCCGCTTCGCCACGGTCCAATGCTGCATCTCCTGCATTCTCAGCTGGATCAAACAAAGGAGGTACGTTTATGTACCTAGATTAACATCCATGCAGACTCAAGTGGACAGTCTCAAATTTTTAAAACAGAGAGTCTCAGCTCAAATAGATTCCAGTTTTGTTACATGTACTAAGACTTTACACAGTTCAGTCTTTAGCAATTCAAAATCTCAATGAACAATCTGTGTCTTAACTTGGAGTTTTAATTACACAGCTCAATGTTTCTTGCTTTGTCTATTTTCTCATATCCCTTGGAATGTCATTCAACAGCTCTAAAAGTTCAAAGAAAGTTTTAAAATTGTATAACATAAGAATTAAGTCCTGACATAGTGGCATGTTTAATCAGTATTAGCTTTTTCATTTGGCAGNTACACATACGCGCACGCCGCAGATCACATCTCGGAAATTGCCGATTTGACGGATGACAGTGAATGAGAACAATGAAATTAAACAACGTCGTTTTACAGCTTGTAAGATTCATAATAAACGTATTTTGAATATTGCAATGCATGTGTTCCAAAATCTAAATAATTTGGGTCCTTTATTTTTGTATTCGTGCGCGCCGATTGAAAGTAATCGTGAGTGTTGCTGTGTTGCAAAATCTCTTATCCTGGGCCGATTTGAAAAATTGAAAGTTGTACTCATATTTGTTTTCGCTCCTCTTTTCAAATATTACAGTAAAAACTACTTTTAACTCTCTCCATAAAAAGTACAGTCTGCTAGCTAGATTGTAATCAGCTGATCATATCCGCATGAGCGAAGCCAATTATCCTCGCTCGTGACTTGATGAACAGAGCAGCTTGGGGGCATCCCTTTGATTGTGAGCCGAGCGTGACTCAGCCAAGGTGGATAAATACGGTCTAGTTCAATTTTTCATACCCCACCGTTTACCTTGACGAGCGGGGTTAGAACCAATCTTATTTAGTGGGACTGTTCATACATGTAGCATGAAAAGGAGATTAATGAGATATAAATTAAGACACTGTGCATATTTTTTGAGTTCAACACTTCATTTAAAATTGCCCAATAAATTAATTATGAAACTTATTTAATTAGTTCAAATTTTTTCTTAAAAACTGCTGTTTTAACATGGCATCAGTTTTGATTTATGGTTACCAGAGTTTTGCTCTGAATTTTTGCTAGAATGACTGCCACTGTTGGAAGACATTTGACTTCCATGAACCCATCCAACATATAACATACCATAAATACCATGCTGTAATCTAGAAATGGGTGACTTAAAATTTACTAGCAGAGCAGTAGACTCTTACCACAGGGTTGTAGGTTCGAATCTGTGCTGAGACTGATCTCAGAAAATTGCTTTACGCGCCGGTACTGCTGCTATAAGATATCCTTTAATGACAAGCCATGCATTGTAGAGCTGAGACGGAAACCAAAGCCAAATTGGAAAAGGTGGCAGAGATCAAGCGGATTAATGCACAGATGATGGCTATCAAGAGTGAGATATCCAAGTATGAGGAGCTGCTAAAGGAGTATCAGCAGTACAAACAATTCCTGGATAAACTCACTCCCAAGGTACCTTCTCATTTTGTGTGAGACTGCAAAATGATCACCTGTACCCCGACTGTATTCATTTCTTTTTAAAAATTCTCATGTGATTTGCTTACAAATTCTATTGAAAGTGTAGCTATATTCTTGAAAAATCTTAGTATTGAGAACTTGAAGACCCGTCCATTACTAATCAGGTCAAGCCAAATTCAAATAAATCATGTAAGAAAGTGGTAATAAGTCTTCCTATTGAATTAAACATTGGAATCCATTTTCTATGGACCTCTATGCAGAAATTTTTCAAATATTTACCAATGAGGCAATGTACATTGTGGGAGCCTATTTAAGGAAATTTCTGGCACAGCAGATCTTTTACGAACATACACTTTGTGGATATAAATTAAAGCTCTGTGTAAATAGTGCCATGCCAGTCAAACACGGTGTTAAGCAAATAATTGCTGTTTGCCAAAAACACGTGCTTCTTCGTTAAGTAGTTACCAGTGCTTGGAGTTGCGATTGTATGAAAACATATAATAAACTGCGTGATGGCATCCACAAATAATTTGACCGTAAAATGCAGTGCAATTTTTCTGATTTATTTATATATCGTGTACATGCTTGCGAGCACCCAGCCTTTAATATGGGAGGGGGGATCGAAACTCTGCCAAAGTGGACCTTTTGCTAACAAAAAAGTGGGAGGACAAAAAAAACGGGGTTCCACCTTCAGGTCTGTGAACTGTATGTCTGCGCCTTTTTAGTAGACTTTTGTCTCATTTTCGCAGAGTTTTTGTTTCTCTGGGGTGGATTTTTTACCCTTTTCGCCAAATGGGGCGCTCATTCGAGCCTTCAGAGCACCCCCTGGCTATGCGCATGACATTTACATCCTTACAGCCGTAGCTATTTTTTGCAAAGCACAAAACGTGCCACTACTACTGATAGCAAATCATACTGTCAACAGAATGATGTAACCAAACACACTACTGTTCAATTTTGGTTCAAGTTGAGGACACTTGATGTGTAGATATTACGTATTACATTGTCGTGATTACAGAATGTTCTGTAAACTCAGTTTGTTTGTCTGTACCTTTGTGTGTGACGAAAATTGACCATGCCCAGTATATGCCAGTGTATCGATACAGTTAATTTGCACATGGTGATGACATGCTTGATTAAAATGATGTGCCTGGTATGTGATCATTTGCTTCTCACAACACCTCTGCTAACAAATTTTGAATCAGAACCGTAATTTGAATTGTGAATGTGTGAACTGTCGGTGTTTGATGTTTTACTGTAAATGTAATCAACCCGAGTATGCTTTTTGAGAAATGAGACGTTTGGTTTTGTTCAGGAATGGCGTGAGGAAGAGGATAAGAAAAGACAGGTGAAGTTGGAGGAGCGACAGAAAGAGAGGGAAAAGCAGAGATTGATAAAGCAGGGTAAGTTTCTTTGACGTTATCATGTAACGGACACTTGGACATAGTGTGGTAGGAATGGTTGATAGGAATATGGACTAAAGAGATTCATTCCAGGCTCGACTATTCAGAACTGACCTATCGCCAGGACTTTGAGTGATGGCTTAACTGACCAATCAGAATGCAGCATTCTTAACACATCTTCGTTTTCAAGCTGCCATTTTACCCGATAAACAACTTGCCGGGTAAAACTTATTGTTTGTTTGTCGACATTTCGCAAGGGTGCGGAGCTTGCGATAGGTCAGTTCATAGGCCAGGACCATGCACCCTTTATTAAGATAAGTATAATTACACATTCCACTGCGACAATAGTATGACTAAGAGCAGAGTTCACAATAAACTACTTTCACTGACCTCGTGTGTCATTTTCAAAAGGCTTAATGAGCATGAATAACAAATGTCTCTTTCAAAAACAGCTAAAATTTGACAAAAGTCCCCATACATAATCACTCAAATTTTTCCTTTGGTGTACAGTGTATCAGTAGTGATTTGTGGGCTTACAAAAGACTTACAATCCATCTCTAGTCTAGTCCAGGTCTAATAAGTCTGTTATTTTAGATGCCGAGAATGGCCTCAGCCAATAACAAGCTCTCAGTTTTACACACGTCAAGAAATCACATAGATGTGGAGCCGTATCTTTGTGTTACACATTAAAAATTTTTTATTTGTGTAAAATCTCACCAATTTAGTGCACATTATGTCGAACAGGTGAAATTTTATTAATTTTCTAAGTTGTCTGTTTTCATCATTGGTGCTTTGCCTAAAATCTGCACCATAGCTACCAGATGTCTAAAATATATCAATTTTGAAATTTGAAATTTTTGACACTCACAAAAATATTAAAAGCCCCAACCTTGAAAAAAATGAAAGAAATTTCATTTTGGGAATCTGTTTTTTTTTTGAAGTTGACGAGATTTTACCATGATATTTACCAGCAAATTGCTTGAAGTAGGAAATGCACTATGTGCCATGTTGCTTAACGCATGATTCATCAGTTTGCATATTAATTCGCCACCTTTGCTTTCATTATGGTTATAATTAATATGTTGTTAGTACATGCTCTTACCTACTAGTTAGCTGTCAGCCAGGTAAGTCATCTCTGTTACCGCAGCACAATGGTGATGAGTTGGGCAATACAGAGTAGTTATAAATTAGTATTTTGAACCTGTACTATCACCAGATGTGTGTGTGTGTGTGTTTGTGTGTGTGTGTGTGCGTGCATGTGTGTGCGTGCGTGTGTGTGGCATGGGCGGCACAGCACTGAAAAAAGTGCCTCCTATAGTTTGCCGCCCATGCGTGTGTGTGTGTGTGTGTGTTAGTAGGTCTTTCAGTTCATTGTAGTTTGGGGGCTATAGTTCTGCGACAATATTCTAGGTCCTGAAATTAAGAAGTCTGGAGCTAATAAATCTGCGAATGCACTTCCATCAGGTAAAAGGCTATGCATTAGGGAAGTGTTAAGATTATGGAGGACCCTAGAACTATTTCCAACTGTCCAACTTTGTAACGTCATATCCCAGACGAGATTGTTGTAAAACTTTCAGATACTATGTTTTATACACTTGTCTATAAGTTGCTGTTAGAATTTTTTTAGAACATTCTTCTTTTACACGAGTGGGTATTAAAAATTAGAACTTGTATAACCTGTATGAAAAAATAAAAAGATGTTCAGAATAAAATTGAAATGATAATTTAGAAAGTTTTGACTTTGTTTTCAAGATTTCATCTTGAACTGTGATCAAATGAAATTTCAGGTCACTACATGTTCTTGTCGCTGTATTACTCTGAATGTACATTTATTTTTTTTAAATTTCACCTTATTAAAGGCAGAGTGGTATACATTCAAAACTGAGATTATACAGCTTCTGCTTATTGACAGACCTTAATTCTAGAGTTTAGTACATGTAAGTAAATGTGCACCTAAATTTCAATGAGTGTTGGAGCCCATAAAGGAGTAGTGTTAGTACCTTCGTTACTTTGAGAGGTTTTTAGTTTAGGTCAAAAGGCCCATTTATAGGTGAAAGAAGTCATCCACATCTACTGCAGTTACAGTTGTCTTTGTGGTCAACTCTTAAATATCCTGAAGTGCAATTATTAGGCTGTTGTCAATAAGAAAAGAATTATTTATTTGTTCACTCTAGGCAGCTTATAGTTAGAGTGTACTGAGATAGTGGCTGAGCTTATTAATTTTTGGCAACTAATTATAATGATGTATATTTTAGGTAGTGGTTAAGCCCAATACATTGACGTGTAAAGTTTTAGAAAGAAATTATATATGTTATGAAAATTGTCATTGCTGTTAATGGTGTGTTCTTTTCCAGATGAAAATTTAGTTCTCAGGTGAAAATTAGTTGCATGCTCATTTTTTGCTCTCGTTTCTGTTTGGTACTGGGGCCATTACCTCAAACTTTACTTGATTCTTGACTTGAACATTGACCAATTAAATGGCATGAAATTGAAATCAAACTTAAGCTTAAAGTTAAGCATGCAGCTCTTTGATTTTTGAGTCAAGTCATAGTTGTCATGGTTAGTGTATGGGTAAAAGTATCGAATCATTATTACTCAATATTCTATTTAATTAGTTTTTAGTTTGTCAAGAGTCGTTAATGCACAGCTTTCCGCTACTGTTACTAATAAAATGTCAGCCTCACTGAGTCCTGTTGATGGCCGTGATCGTAAAGGTTAGCTTGTACTTTTAGTGCGTAAGCTTGTTGATTACACTTTAATTAGTTATTCATCAGTAAGTCTAGAGTTAATAATTTACTACACATCTTCTCATCAGAAACGAGCCACTTTCTGGAGAAACATTTTGATCTGTGTTGCTTTCTTCTAAATTAGATTAATTTCACAATTTTACCTGAAGTTGGAACTCCATGGGATTAGGCAAGCTCAGCAGTGTTGTGCACTTTCAATTTTTGACACTTACAATCAGTTATAAGTTTAAATTTAGGGAAATGACACAATCATCTGTACAATATTATATAATACGTCCGAAAGAACATTACTGTATTTGTACCTGCACAACTTAATTGAGAGTTACCGTCCTGTACACATTAATATGTCTGTATTGGATTACACAGCGATAGAAATATCTTTTATCCTGGAGGTTTTCATTGTTCTGGTTTTGGAACACGTCAGGCACATTTTCACCAGTCATGTCAGTGACTCAGAAGCTGTTGAGTTGTATGGCCATGGACATGTTCCCAGTTTCATTCGTTTAATTGTATAAGAAATGAGAAGAGCATCTTCAAGAGGGGGGGGTGTCTCTTTGATCCAGAATTATTTTGATAAACATGCTTGATACATTTGTCCAAATTTTGTTTTCTTTGCTTTATGTCAGGAAGATGACAGACTTTATATGAAGCGTCCACGGTTATTCATTAAGTTTATCCTACTTTATCCTATTGGAGAGACACCACAGCAGTAACACTTCATTAGCAAGGAGTAATGCAGTTGGGAAAAAGTTGTTCAGAATACTACAATAACAAATTAGTGACTACATGCTTGATGGATATTGGGGCTTTGTGGGTAATCACATCGAAATTCGAGTGTTGCTGTGTAATCCGTCTGCCATATTGGCTTAAGTGTCAGCAGTTGATGTAAATATAAGTTAATGTCATTTTACATTATTTATTAAATAGTCAAAATGGAGGCTTTCAAATTCTTTGGTATACATTATTTCTTAAATGAACTTTGTTACTGATAACTTTTGTGTCACTATGGTACTGACTTGTTATGCCAATCAAAAGCTATCTACATGTCAATCAATATCATAACCATCTTTCATTGGCAGTTGACAGAGCGACCACGCCTGCTGGGAGTGAAAAGTCCAGCTCCACCAGTGCTGGTGGAAGAGCATCCAAAAGAGCTGTCTCAAAATCTGGTCACCAGCCAAGGACTGACAGCAGAAGGTAAATTGGAATTGTTAAAGTGGACCCATTGCCTGGCTTCCCAATAAATTACTATTGTCTAAATTATCCATGAAAATGAATCCTTCACTATTAGCACCAGATGTAATTCTTAAATTCTAGGTTTTTAGGGGACCGGTGTATAAACACTACGTTGGTGAAGAATTTCTCTCCATGGATCTATTTTTAGTTAAGTATTGTGACTCACGGTTTGGAACAGGTCAATTTTTTCAAATCATCTAATTCATGTTTCTGTTTAATGAAATGATGAGGCAATCCTTTTGAACACGAAGTGTTCAGATCTTGAAGTCTCCACACATGGACCCCAGCCTAAACTCATGTAATATTCTGGTGCATGTCCTGTGTATACTGCATTGAAGCTACATGTTGCTGGGTTTAGTTGTCTTTGAAACAAAAATGCCATTTACTCTTTTAAAATGGGTCTTGCTATATTTCTTACGGCGATACAAATTCTACTTTCATAGCAACAGAAACATGGAAACCATCAGCGAATTGACAATGCTTCAGAGTTTATTGGGATTGGCCAACCTTAAAAGTGAGAATACGAAAATAGCACATGTATGCATTGCCTATGACTTAAGTTTAAGGCCATTCAGCAACAATTTAAGATTGGATGAGCATGTTAATGTTTTTGGACAATTCCAAGGTGTTTGACCCTCTGTTGCAAGAAAAAATGTGGGTAATTGAATATTCATTCAATTTGTAAATCTAGTTTACTGTACAATTTTTTACCTCCTTCTGACGAAGATACGATATTCAATCTCCCTCAATTCAGAGTTGAGTGGAAGTATGTTCTACAATTTTTGCATGTAACAGAAGGGGATAATACCCTGCAGGGTTTGGGTGTAGAGTTCAAACCTTGACATTTAAACAAGTGGCCAAATGCTCCTTCAAGACTATGGTTTCCCTTCCCATTTTTTCCTTTATCTTGCGGCTGCCTTCATTGTACCAGTGGTACGGAGGAGGTTTTCATTTTGACGTGTTCTGTAGAAAAAGTACGAGGTCATCCCCAGGATCAGTTTCGTAAGCAATCATAACTTACCCTGTTTCTAAGTTGTTAATTTTGTTCCTTCAACTATTTATAAGAACTAACTTTTAGGTTTAATTGAATTGTTAAATGTTATTTGTTGTATTATGATGAATGTTACTGGTCGCCAGCCTGGTGTAACATGATTTGTGTTTGGTATCTGGTTTAGCTATTGATTGGTCGCAAATAAGCGGTCATGCTGTTATGACAATGGCTCTGTTTCATGGACAGCGAGTTGCTCAAATGTATGTCAGAAGTTATAGGTCTTACGAGCAGTAATAAATCTTGTGCAAGTGATTCCGAAAACATTACCCATAACTTATTAGTTACCAAAACTGTTAGTGGGTTATTTTACTAATATTACTTCTAGGGTGTGTTGTACCCATAATTGCCTTGCTAAACCTTCTTCAGCAATTGTGAAGTGGAAGCATTAGTCCAAATTTCTAGCTAATTTCACGTAGTTTTACATTCATGAAAGAGACCCCCATAACTGGGTTGTGTCTTTCCATCAACATGATGGATTTTCTATGGGACATGATTGATGACTTTACAATATAATTGTTCGACTTGTTTTAAAGGTATTGTGTGTGGCTATATTAGTTGAACTTTACCTTAACCATGACATGTATCCCGCACGGGTCATTTTTATTCTCAGAGACTCATTAGCAAGCATGGTGCGACGTTTGTCGATTAAGGCTGAAAGCCGAGCAAGTGTCTTCAACTCAAGGTTATTTGCACAAAATGTTCCCCTTGGCACGTGTTGACCCTGCTTCCCAAATTGACACTTTGTGCTTTTTCAGCTTTGGAAATTATGGGATGTTTTGCATGAACCCCCTACTTGTTCGTCAAGTAACACCCTCATTGTTTGTCGGGTTGGTCTTGTGTTTTTCTCTGTGTGTGAAGTGTCAATAAATAAACTATTATGACTTTTTCGAATCATACCCGCCATCAAGTAAAGAATTTTAACAATTGCAAATGGATATGCTCAGTATCTTGTGACAAAGACTGAATGCTGTATTTTAAATTGTTGCAGATTCAGTTTCTGAAATTAAAGTTTACTGTACATTATTTGAATATAGCAATCTCTTTGAAGAGTTTTGAAGAACAATGAATTGCCTGAGTGTAACTGGACTTCATTACAGTTGTTTATCAAAATGCGTTGCTCTGGTACTCATCAGACTAATTGTTCATCCTTCTTGGCTGACTGAAGTGCTGGATAATTATTGAGTCATGTCATGAAGAAGGTAGTGTTGCATTTGACAATTCACTGAAGCAGCAAATGGTGAATGCAATTTGAGCTCATTTTGTCAATTAAGGCAACACTTATATTATAATGAGGACCAATTAGACAGGTGTTGGTTGACAATTAGTATTGCATTAGGGTGAACCACAGATATTGGTAAGGCTGTTGGTTGGTGATGGGTTATTTATGATTACCAAGTTACATTATTTAAATTTCTGGTTTCCAGTACAATGACTTGCACTAAAAGTCACCTTCAGCATGTCCTTTTTCTGCAGTATGCGCAATGCTATAGCTTTTTAACAGACAGCAAATTATCAATGATTCTTGTGACTGGAATATAATCTTTGTACTCGGAATCGAGTTTGAAATGATGTTTTTGGGTTCTACTTTTGTGCAAACTAAGGATTACTTTCTATTATTTTGTGCTCAAGTAATGATTTATATGGATGACTGACATCCTAAATTTCCACCAGTAAAACCTTTAAGTTATCCAAACTCAAAATCAAGTGTTTTACTTGGCTTGACATGAGTTTGTCAAGCACTAAGACTTATTTTGATCGAGTCCTCACAAAAGTAAAATAGAAATTTTCAAAATTAATCTCATATTCTGTTTTGAGTACTAGGAAGATTAGATTCCAGGATCTAATGAAACACATTGTTGGACTCGTACTTGTAGATTGATCGCTTCCAACATTAATAAGCATCATTCTCAATTTGTCTCTGCAGACTGAATTTATTCAACTTTGACCATTTACTATTGTTGCATGTGGATTTGATGTTGAGTTTAGATAAAACCACGATATGGATTAAGTGGAACTGTATTAAAAAGAATTTTCAAAGTACTCACTAAAGTTATCCAACAAAATGGTACCGAGTCTTCCACCTACATGTAGACGTGTATGAGCTGAGGTCTGGCGGAATTATCTTGCAATGGTGACTTAATGTTACGGAATTCAACTGAATAGAGTTGCTAAAATGATGAGTAAATTGTGGCCATAGACGTGAGACGAAAGTTTCTTTGGTTGATTTTTGTGTGTAATATCCACCACTTAGGGTTTTGCTCTGTAAAGGTACTGGGTGATTGAGTTCACAGTACAGAAGAGAAATGTGTTGTTGAAGTCCACAGAGCTGCACACTGAGGTTGTTCATCTCCAAAGAGTGTACACACTAGTCTGAAATTTAATTGATGGTGTATTAAGTGCTAACTGTGACGTCAGTTTGCAGGGTGTGAGAGGTGAATTAGAACATACAAGGGAAATATTGTGATCATTTTGAACATAATGCTGCCAGTGAGCTGGCTGGTAGGGTTTTGGAGGATAGAAGACTGAGGCTTACTGTTGTGTTGAATTAAGAACCAACCGTATGGATTCTTATCAATTCATGATAAGTTCTCTGCATGATTTAATAAATATGCACCCTCACCATTTTGTCGCAGGTTGTATATAACATGAAATTGCACCTGTTACGTACTAGGTTTTAAATAACGAGAAAATTGAATAGAGTTTGGGAAGCATTGAAAATACGGTTGATATTTAATAACTGCAGGAGTGGTGCAACCTCACAGCAACATAATCAGCAGAACCAGTCTGTCCCTCAGGCGGATCTACAGTCTGATGAGGATGTGGAGGATGTAGAAGAGGTGAGTTGCATACACACATTTATGTCTTGTGAAAGGTGAAAAGGAGTTCTGTGAACAGCCCTTTAATTGCTTTGCAACTCCTCTGAATTTAAAAGACCCACGCGTCAGCATGGTGGCTGCAGATCAAAACCTGTGAAAAGAGTCCAAAACTCATTGTTCATTTGATCTTTGAAATGAGAATGGCTGTAACTTCCAAGTAATTAGACTGGAGATTGGGGTTCTTTTTCTTGAACTTAGGTTTTGAACTTGAAACGAAGATTTAGTCTACGCCTCCACTTTGTAATTACTGAAAAAGTATTGTCAATTATGAGTGCATCAAAGTCTAGAATTATCCATTGGAAATTATCTCATTAACTATCAGCTGTGTGTATAGTGACAAATCTTGTACTTTTGATCAAGAAAAAAAGTTGTGTGGAGCCCAAGACCAAGTGTGTTAGCGACAGACGTTATGTAATTTGAAGATATGATACTTTTAAATTTTGGAGCATCCTTGCGGTTCTAGTAGTTGTTTTAATTTAGTTGAGTAGTTGCTGCATCTGTACTGCAAATGGATGTTAGTTTGAAAGGCTTTGGTTACGAGTGACCTTTTTCTCAAGTCATGTTCCAAGACATGCTGCCTTATAGTTTTCCACAGGACAAGATCATGTGCCTAATTGTGACAAATCACTGGTGTGTGAAAAAGTTGTTTTGTTTTTTCAGGAGGAATTGAAGCTCTTCTTTGCCGACCCACAGCAGTTGCTGGACATTTTTGCTGAGCTCGAGGAACAGAATTTGTCTCTCATTCAGAACAGCCAGGAGACTGAAGAAGCACTTGAGGAGATGAAACAGACAATCAAAGAGACTGAGAAGAAAATGTAAGCTCCTGCACTAATAGTTTAAGCTTTAAACTTTGTTGCTGCTCCCTCTTAATTGAATATTCATGAGCCCTCAAGGTCAAATGTTTGGTGGAGGCAATAGGCTCAAATATTCAAATACCTCTCATATTCATTTGTTGAGCAAGATATCGTCATTGTGCTCTCATCCTGTTGATTTCAAATGCTCAACTGTAGAGCCCCATGTTGAAATTCAGTACCATGTTTACAATTTGATCATTGTGCTGAAACTGGTAGCAACATGGCCATTTTGTCATATATCACTTTCCATCAGGATCATATTTAAACAATCACTACCAGAAATGAAACCTTTGGAACATGCCCGTATGGCAAAGAGCAAACAACGTGTAGCACCTATAGACTTCAATTCAGGACTTGGAATTTTCCGTGGAAACGGGGATTTCCGCTTTTTTCAAATGTTCTGTCCACGTATTTTGTTATACTTCTTCGTTAAAAAAACGGATTTGATGTAAAATTTTCACGGCAAATTTCTTTCTTACTGCGGCATTGCTGACGACTTTCACCTCAAAAAGCGGAAGTTGCTCTTTATGTTTCGGAGGAACGTAAATTGTCAATATTGTCAGGGCACCTGGGATAGCGTGGTGGATTTNACCGAGACAGCAAAACTAGGTTAATTTATTTGACCCTGTGCTAAGACGAATATGCATCGACACGCAAAGTGGTATGAGCCTGACAACCTATTACGCAACTGCTACTCTAGCCTAACAATAGCAGCCGACCAGCTGGTCGTCTGATGGCCGGTCGGCTAAAGGGTCGGCTGAAGGGTCGGCTGTGGGGTCGCCTTATGAGTCGGCACTGCGGGCGGCTGCCGGTCGGCTAATTTTTAGCCGACCGGTCGGCTAATTTGCCGACCGGTCGACGGCCGGTCGTCGACCAATTTCCGACCGGGCGGCCAAAAATTCGTGATGTGTGCTGTATAGACTTCAATTCAGGACTTGGAATTTTCCGTGGAAACGGGGATTTCCGCTTTTTTCAAATGTTCTGTCCACGTATTTTGTTATACTTCTTCGTTAAAAAAACGGATTTGATGTAAAATTTTCGCGGCAAATTTCTTTCTTACTGCGGCATTGCTGACGACTTTCACCTCAAAAAGCGCAAGTTGCTCTTTATGTTTCGGAGGAACGTAAACTGTCAATATTGTCGGGGCACCTGGGATAGCGTGGTGAATTTCTTCAATGGCCTCTCATGACATTGTAAATTGTGGTGGCAAATACTACGACTCTGCAGCCAAAAATGTGTTGTGGTGGGAGTGGACGGACAAGCTAAAAAGATGCAGATGCACGCTTCTGGAGGTTGTACTTATTTTTTTTAGTCCTCCCGATTTTTGTTGGCAAATGGTCCACATCAACATTTCGACATTTTCAAGGGTGGGTGCATACATGTTAAGGGCCGTAAAAATTTTCCACTTTTTTGTCATGGGTCATTCCAAGCCCTGCTTCATAACAGTTCCTGTGATATGTGTTATCTATTTGTATGTTGTTGTTTCACAGGGAGAAAGAAACAGAAATACTCAAAGAGCAAATCGATAAGCTCAACACTGCAATCAAGAAAGAGGAAGACAAGGGCTTAGAATTGGAGCTAAAAGCAAAGTAAGTGCTTGTAAGGCCAAAAAAGTAGAATATAATCTTTGCTCGATTCAATTTGAAGCATTTGCGTCACTCCTGGTATCAGATGATGCTGAGTACAAATGAAGGATACCTACATGTAACCATTTTGGCTGGCATGGGGTGATTTTTTTCCTTTTCAAAATGTGGTCAGCTAAAACAGATAGCGCATCACAGACGGAAGCTATTACCCTATTTTAGCTTATTTTGCATGACACTTTGCTTCTCCTCAGTGTCAGGTCAGAGATCAGATGTATTTTCAGTATGCACATTGTCACACTAATTTGATATCAGATGATTTGTGTTACTTTCATAGCAGTTCATTTAGACTTCATTGCTGGGTGAAGATCCTTTTGATTGATCATGTATGTTTCCTTGGGCGACAGCAAAAATGTACTTTCAAGCTTGACTTCATAGACATTATCTTTGCTCAAGCCCATGTCCAATTTAGTTTTCCTGCACATCACAATTTTGTTACATTTTGATTTTGTCTTGTGTTTTCACTCTTAAACAAGGCTTTGTGCTCAGTGTTCAGTCAGATCAATCAAAATTTTCGTTCTGATGTTGTCTTGTGTCCCTACTGATCTTGCCTCACCTTATTCTAGAAAGTTCTGTCTAATCAATGTCAGTGTTACCATGGCTTCCACGCTTTCTTCACATCTTATTCCAGAATGTTCTCATTTGGCGAGTTTAAAGCCGAGGATCAGGAGAAGATGCTGAGCGCGCTTAATAAGAAAGTTGAGGACGTTTACCGCAGCTGCATTGGGGACAATGAAGCAAACATCAGGTTAGTAGCCATGTGTCTCACCTGCATGTGTCGTCACCTGCACCAGTTAACCTTGCACCCACTCATCCTGCACCCACTTAACTCTCACCCAGTAACTGTACTCAGTGACCTTGCACCTGGTGATCTTTCACTTATTGTCCATGCACCCAGTGAACCTGTGGGGAATGGTTGGGCACTGCATTCCATCTTTAACATCCAAGACACTGTATTATTAACCTGGCATCCTGCTAACACAATTGTTAAAAAAGAGGTGTCATCCTAAAAACAAATTTTAATGTCAATAGTCAACAAGAAGGTCCCTGGCTTTTGACCTACTAACAGTTGAAGAGGCTATCCACCTGCCTTCCTTAACAAAATAAAGTTCGATTTAGACTACTTACTGTCATGAAATTGGTTTCATACTGTTCCTTCGCTAAAATAGTCTGATGCTCGTGTATGTGCTTGGAATGGATTGGCTGCTTGTCGTTTTACAAGACTTGCTCTATGAGTTGACTTCTTGCGACACGTCATTTTAGTCACTGAGCTTGGTTTCAAGCAACAGCAAACTGTCAGTTCATTACAATACCAAAAAGCCTGTATTAAGTAAGGGTCAAGTTGAGGCAAATTTTGTAGTAGTAAGTGGCCTAAGTCAAAGTTAGTTTCTTTCACCTCTCTACTGTACCAACCTTGATCCAACAGTAGTTGGTTTTTAACATGTAATTGTCATGAAATATTCCCAGTAACCTTACCTCATCAAGTTCGTCCTGTGAACCACCTAATGGACTTAATGGAATGCTAAAAATTTGAGCCTTGGATTTAGTATCCAGTCTCAAACGTACTGATTCATCAAGGTTTGCAGTGGCTTCTTGTTGCACTGGTTGATTGTGGCCCCAGCTGGTTCGTCTCTCTTACTGACAATCAAACACTACCAAGGGTGATTTTTTTTCTAATTGTAACCATCACAATGTTTAGTTTTGGTGAAAACTTGAGTTATCGCAATGTCAAAGCTAATGTTTAAAGGACCCTTAACAATCTTCCATTTTAAAAGTAAGTTGCTCTCTTATGCTTTGAAAAAATTATTCTTTGGTTGTTTTGCCTATTGGTGGACTCTGCGATTTGGATTTTAATAAATAAATTTGTTTTCAAGTTCCTTTTTTCAATCACCCCTCGTTATTATTCAAGAAGGAGTATTATCCAGGGGCAGATTCAGGATTTTGAGTTAGGGGTGAGGTAGGGCAGAGTGGTATCCAGGACTTTTCCCATCAAATGTTCATACCACCAAACTGCCAAATAGAACCTGGGAGAATTTTAGGGGGGCATGGCACCCTTTGTTCCCCTCTAAATATACCACTGCTATCAATAATTTTAAGAAATAAATATTCTCTCTTTCACAAAAAGTTTCATGGTAAGTGGCGCTGCTCTGAAAATTTCTGGTAAACATTTTGATTTTGTTAGATGTCTGCTTGAAAGGCTCAAACCAGTCATCATTTGCTGAGACCTAACTTGTAGCAATTGATGATTGCCCACTCCTGGCTGCCCTCTGGTGTTGGTGTTGGTAACGACAGTGCTGGTACATGATACATGATGCTACTGATGTTGAGTTTGTTTTTGTTGTTCTCAGTGTGTTTCATTTCTAGCTTAATGTTTTCAGTCATTTAATTTGCTAACTTTTGGTGATTATGTTTTGCACCTCCCATCCTTTTGTTTATTAAGTTTGGATTGACATATCTAGACTAGCTCAATACAAAGCAAAAACGTTTTTGATTTATACCACTATGGAAATGGTATCTAGCCAAATTGTTTACAAACAGAAGTAGCTGTGTTTTAGGCTTTGAAAGAGCTGACAATTCGATATCATTGAGGCTAGGGTCTACAAGTTGACTGTCACCACATGTCTTTTTATCAGATTTTGATAGAATGACTTGGGGAATAGCAAATTTCCAATTTTTTGCAAGACCAAAAATCATGTCTCATCTGAGAAACAAGGGCATTTTCACGTCAAATATTATCCATACACCACCTCCTGCGAAGAAGTATCTCTTGGTATAGCCAAATGACCACAAGTTTCATGTGATCAGCCTCCACTGGTTCTTGAAGGTCACACGTGAAACTTAACACACCTCAGCTAATGGCATGTCTGGCCACGTGAGAGACGTCAGTTGCTCCTATAATGGGACGATTTCATTATTATGCACTGCCCTGTGGATGCTCATGTCAACTTATCAGAGCTCATGACAAAAATTATCGGACATTATGACCCGGAATGCCTCGTTCTGACGGCCCAGTACAACTGGAACCCACCATCAGAGCAGTCTGAATGCCCCGTTATGACGGCTCATGACCCGTTCTGGCGTGTTTTTCTTTCTGGGGTAACTTTTGGAGTTTGGTGTGGTTTGGCCTGGTTTCCGTGCTGATGGTCGTCTTCTATTAGCAGATGCTGCAGTTCGGAACTAAGTGCTGTTATTTTATTAAATATCAGTGGGGGAGATAATATATCAACAAGATATCTGGATGATTCTAATTAATCCTTATACTGTTTAATTTCTTTTATCGAGGTATCACTACATTACAACATATTTACAGTAAAATAACACTTTCTCCGTAGTTTATTACTGAAAACAATTGTTGTGCCGAAATTCTCTTTTGTACAACCGGGAATTCGTTGCATTCAGGATGCACTCGCCCAGCCTAAATATGGGGCTCGAATTCTTGAGAATATGGACCTTTTATTAAAAAACTGTGGACCCGCTACCAAAAAAATCAGGTACGTTCACAGCTATGAATTGTGCATTCGCCGAATTTTGGTAGTTCCTGCCTTTTTGTTGGACTTCTGTTTCATTTTCTACTTTTGCGGTCTTTTTGTTTCTCTTCGAGTACCTTTTTGACACTTCGTCAAATGGGGTAGGGGGGTTCCTTCGAGTCCCTCCAAGCCACCCTGGGTGCGCGCATATTCATATACACGGAAACGAATCAATTGATTATTTGATTGTTTAAAGCAATGTGAAGCAAGTTGATACTGACTTTAAAACTGAAATTATGACCTGTAAAATGCAACATATTTCTAGTTTTGCCGTCAGCTTTCAAGCGACAATTACACCGCCTTGCTTGTGAAAAACTAACGTATTATGATTTATAGCACATTCCGAAATTGGTCTCATATTAGTTCTTACGGGGATGGAATTCTGGGCAATAGAAGAGCTGACCGTTGGGCAGTGCTTAATACCATGTCCGTCACATTTTACGACACTCGACAAGCTGTTGTGCCTGATCTCAAGCAATAGCGAACTACAGTGTATTATCTCTTCACTGGTGACCTGCCTCCCGTTCAGTAACGCTAGGTCCTCGCTAAAAAGCAAGACTTCGCGAGATTACGTGGGATGGTGCCTTGCATTTTAAATGAGAACACGTGACTTTGACTAGGTTTTAGCTAGGTCCTAGCGTAGGTCCTAGCGTCTACTGAACGCACGCCTGGAGTAGTCTCTAATCCGAGTGATGAGCGAGTTAGAATCATGCTTTTACAGTAACTGGTCCAAGTCAAGGGTTATTTTTGACGGATGGCGGGTTTATGGGAGTAAACGTATGAATTCGAACTTTTCTTAACTGCAGCTTCTCAAAAGTAATTTATTGCTATTATGTTATTGTTGACATCAGATTAACCCTGTTCTGTTGTGTGCGTACAGTACGTTACAGATGTTGACAAATATTGAGAACCGTATGGAAGAGTTGTTTGAACAGATTGAGATGATGCCTCAGGACAAAGTGGAGGCCGCAGAAAAGGTAGGAGAAAATGTCGGCGCTACTCAGTGATTAAAACGGCAAATAGTCAGTTGCACGCGTCCCATATTTTGAGAACCGTAGCTTGAAGACTGTTATTCACTGGTTTGGATAAAGCTAGTTCTCAAAATGTGGGACGGGTGTAATACACTGAATTTACATGACGTCATTGTGAGATCTCGAGCATGATTCTGTGTCCGGGTTTGAGTTGGATTCGTTGAGGCATCCTGCCAATTTTGATGGTGGTATTTTGTATTGTCAATTTTCTTCTCTTGTGGGTTCTTTATATTCGTAACGGTAGCTATGCGGGTTATTTTTAGATTTTCAGACACATTTGATCTTGTAAAGTTGACAAATTTTGTCCAAATTTGTATGCGATAACCAAGAAGATTAGACGAAAAATAACTGCATCCAAATTATTCAACACTTGGTATTGTTTAGGTATATATATATATATATTTCCGAGTTACACAGCCATTGCATTCTACCTGACGGTAATCCCTACTCATTGTATGAAAGGAAACTCGAGATTTGCATTGTGATAATTCTGAACCTCAGCTACTTGTATCTCGATGTTCTATCGTCAGCCTAGTTTTGGATACTGTCATTGATCAATGTTGTTGACAGGTATACGAGTGTCATCGTCAGCAATAAACTTTTATTCCCAGGGCCTAGAGGCACTACTTTCAAAATATTCAGTATGACAGTTAGAAATCCTGAGCAGCACAAATTCTTATCAGTCGTTTAATCGGGTACCCAAGACTAGGTCAATCGCTGGCAAATTGTAACCAAGTCAATAAAAATATGTACCTGCCGTTCTCCCACGTGACAATTCCAAACCAACCACCAAAGTCCAACACCGAAATCGAATTACGAAATGGAGACGGTGCCACACAGTCAAATAAGCCCCATGCTACATTACGTGAGAGACAAATACCGATCCGTGCACCCAACCAACCATTATCAGGCACTTTGATTTCAAGTTCCTTGGATTGCTGCATCCGTTTTGTCCAAGTTTCCCACTTCGAGGTCATACCTTGCCAAACCCAGCATATTTGAGGTCAGCTGTTAATTGTAGACGAAAGAGAAAGAAAGACGACTGAAGGCGAGAGAAGAGAAAATGGAGCAACAAAGGTTACACCAAGAAGAAAGGGTGCGCAGGGCGTTGGAACGGGCAAAGGCAGACCCGAAGAAGAAGGTAGGTGGATATAGTACAATGTACGAGTGAACGGATTGCGTCAACTTTTCCAGTGCGCGCTGATAAGAGTTGCAAATGCTCAGACTTTTGATTTACATGACGTTAAAGCGGCTTTGAACCCAAGTTTCATCCAAGAAGCTAACTTTTGATTTCGACCACACACTGCTATAAAATTGGTCTCAGCTTGCTTGTTTTTCAAATGAGAAGTGCTGTTCGGTTTTGAAAGCAACCGGTACGTTTTAGTTTATGGCCGTGCTGTGCCAATAAAATGAAAGGCCGAGGCAAGCCAACTTGTTGAACGTTGCCCTGAGAGACAACAGGCATATTTACATGTAGTTCCCTCGAAGCTACGAAATCAGCATTTTACCAGCTTTATTCTATGATTGTCGGCCTTTTTGTAGATGAATCGTCGTCAGTGATTTTATCTTTTGAACTTAATTGTAAACAGCTGTTGCTCACATCAACTCATGTGTGCGTCTAGTGACCATCAATTGTTTGGATGGAATTAAATCAGAAGCCTGCTAACTTTACTGACACAGTGTGGTGTTTATTTATCGTTCTAGACGGGAAAGAAACTTGTGACACGTTCCGAGCCGCCCAGGCTCAAGAAGAAAGATGATGGAAGCGCGGAAAGGGCCAACCGCGAAGAAGAAGAATTGGCTTATTTCTTTACATAAGTCATTCGATAATTGGGAATGCTTGACTAATGTTTTCCACATACATGACTTGTCACATAATTTCCGTAATGTTTCTACATTCCTTCTCCATCAAGTATGGCTACCAGTGATCGCATCATGAGACATTTCTACTGTAAATGTTTTCCGAAATGACATGTTTGTGTCATATATGATCTGTCCAGTAGTTTATAAAATAAATTATATTAAATTATATTTAAGTGATAGGAATTGTTTATTCAAAGTCACCTTTACCTACATTTAAGTACAGTATGTCTTACAAATTTTTGCAAAGTGCCAACCGCTTTTTATTATAGAGCCCTTTTCACGGTGAACCTTTCATGCTGCTATGCATGTACGCACCCAGGGGGAAGGCGGAGGGCTCGGAAAGGGGGGGGGGGAGCTCGAACGAGGTGGGCAAAAAGGTCCGCCTCAGGGAAACACAAAAGGAGACAAAAGTCCACTAAACTGGCGTAAACGCGCAATTTTTAGTCATCCCGCTCGTTTTTGTTAGCAAAATGTCCACATCGTCAGAAATTCGAGCCCCCATATTAAAGGCCAAGTGCGCGCATTGCTGCGTAACCTTGGACAAAAAAAAACATGGATGTTTAGAGTTTGCACGTTGTGTAAACCTAGTCCAATTCACCTTCCATCGTGCTCGGAATTTCAGTTCTAATTGCTGCTGACTTTCGTCGAACATTATCCATCATTATTCTGTTGTGTAAATTCGAATGAACCCATCTACAACTCAGAGTGGTTACTTGTACTGATGTATCTTCAAAACTAGAAATGCAAAAATCCACATCTGTTTATGGAATACAGTTTTATCATGAATAATTGAACAAGACATATTGCTTTGCTATAAATGTATTAAAACACGGTATAAAGTTGTTAAGCAGGGTAGCACACACAAAAAAACGCCAAGTTCATCCAGATCCGGTTTCCGTATTTCTTGAAACATGGCATTCTAGTAGAGTTATGTTGATCATAAGCCTAAATGAAATACAATAATACTAAAACATGAACTAAAATACCACATAATGAAAACCGCAGGAAGAGAATACCCCACCACACATTTCAGATGCACAAATAGGTACGCGTTAAAATGAAAGGGAGGCATCCTTCTGAAGAGAGCTTTTCGTCGCATTTTAGCTGTCAATTCTGCATTCTTAACGGAATGCTTGAGGGAGTTTAAAAACATTACCACACCGACCCTTAATCTTGAATTTTTGTCGAATGACCCGGAAACACTAGTCCCGGGTAATGCACACTTGCGCCATTTTCGAAATCGTGCTTTTAGTGTTGGCCAATCCCAATTACAATGTACATACTTTGAAGAGGTTTATTGACTCACTCTTCCATGTTCTTGTTGGAGACAGAATAGAGTCTCATAGCGGCAAGGGATATGATGAGTCCAAGTTTTCGAGAATGAAAAGACCTTTTTCAATTTTTTATCGCCAGCAAAACAGCGTGAAATGTAGCGTTAAAATTCCTATGACGTTACTCGTATTAGTTAAGTGAAAGCTCAGTGACACAATACATTTGTGTACATCAATTGGCAGATTGGTCTGTCGGAAATCGAGAACCAATCAACACTGTAGGAAATCAACTAAAGGCACACGATAACTAAAAATTATAATTTGGATGTATTAAATGAAAGGACTAGAGTCGTAAAGTATGCTGTCCCAAATGCGATGAAAAAATATACTTCAATTACAAATAATAGACAATGCTTTGTTCGATTTTAGGTGACGTCTTTACGTTAAAAATACTGGGCAGTCCTTTGTTACATTTTTGCTGTCGCCTTCAAATTGGCGTGTGTAATGTTTGGTTTTCCTGTGCTAACTGCCAAGGTACATGCATTATAAACAAAACATGTTTCAAAACATCCTGGTTAGGAACGGCACTTTCTAATCCATTTTGCAGCTTTCATAAGCATACGAGTTCACTGGCAAGTTTTTGTTCAGGGTAGTTCTGTCGAGACTGACGTAAGGATTTTCCGTAGGACAATCCTCCACACTTGCGTCCGCCAATGTAGGCGTTATCAGTGCCTGAAGATGGTTGGCCAGTTCAGCAAACGACGGTCTGTCAGATGGATTGAGGAGCCAGCACTGTCGCATGATATTGTAACTGCAACAAAAGAGTCAGATAAAGGCCAGGCAACTGTTATTGACACTTCACTGCACAGTTGGTCACAAAATTGTAGATTACCTATTTTGCAGTTGCAGGAGAACCGACCACTCCACTAACGGTAAAGTGATATAATATTTTCACGAAAATAATACACCATAGGCGGATTTAGGAGGGGGGCAGGTCCCCACCCTTGGTTGTCGCAAAAAAATAAAACAGCAAGAGCGTAGGGAAATGTTGAGTTTATTAATTAAACCCGGTAATTAAAATTATACGAATGAAACGAGATTTAAATGTGTGCAGTTTTAGTGTTTGGGGTCGGGAGGGGGGCTCAGATCCAATTTCAAGTGTCGAATTCGGAACACGGCGCAATCGCAACGGAACTATGGCTAAGTATAAGGCTCTCCCGCGATATTCCAGGCGACCGGCAGTGGCACTGCGCACTACGACACCGTTTCCGTCGTCTGCTCCACTGTGCAATGAAGAAAATTTACTTCATTTTTTAAAGAAAATGGAACCTGAGTGACGATGAAAAAACAGAAGCTTCTGGTAAGATGTGAATTTTAATCGATGCCTTAGTGAATCACTCAGAAACTCAAAACTCTCTCTTTGTCAAACCTTATCTGAAGACGATTTCTAGAGCAATCCCGTCACTGTTGCCAACACGAAAACGGATTTGGTCTTTTGGGCATTTGAAGACTATTTCAAATACCTACAACAAATTTGTTATGAACTGATTGCACAAAATATAAATCGTGTAATAAGCATTACAAAAAGAAGTAGGTTTCGCGCGCAAACGCTGTGGACTATAAACAAATAGGTCTCTTAGTAACAGATTAGGAGTTAAATCGTTGTGGTGTAGTGGTAAAGCACGCGCGCTCTTTCCGCCAGGTCCTGAGTTCGAGACAGCGGTATTTGCAGTTTATCCTGTTTGACACGTTCTCCGTTTTTGTTTGCTTTTTTTCTTGGATAATACTTCAGGATTCAAGGAAAATGCTTTAGTTGTTTAGAATAATACAGAAAAAATTCCTGGGCGGGAAGGGTGCAAACCCCTCTCCCGACCTCCCCCCATTCGGTGCTATGCGAATCTACAATCGTGGTTTGCGCAAATGCTTACAGACAAAATGTTGCCCCCCCCCCTTGTGATATCCTAGATCCGCCACTGAATACACCTCCCAGAGTTAAGCGTTTTTTCTTGGCGTAATAAATTTCGCCAAGTACATGTACACTGTACATGTATGTTGCTCTGTCACTAAGTTTTTTTTTGTTTGCACGGTACAGGTCGCAATTTTCGTCCGATTATCACGAAATTTACACACAGCACTTAGTTTCAGAAGTCCTGGAATCCTATTGTTTTTCGTCATAATCGGATCCAAGATGGCGGATATGGCGGCCATTTTGTTTCCATTTTAAGATTCAAATGCCCCTGGAGCCTTTAATTTTTTTACGTAAAGGGCTGATAATCGGTAAAATTATTGAAAAGGGCGTGTGTTACATATGTACCAGAAATTGTTAACTTCCGGGTAAAGATGGCGGAAATATCGGCAATCGCGTATGCGCACCTCGATTTTGGGCAAAAAACGTTTTCTCCGGTAGAGGGCGCATTATAAAGCCAATTCTTCCGAATTCTTGCAAGTTTTTGTTTCTTGTGACAATGTATTAATCCAAACTAAAAAACCCGGAAGTTGCTTCCAAGATAGCGGATCTGGCGCATATTGACCCATTTTCAGTCGTGCTGGGGTGCCATTTTAAATGTATACCTTGAAGAGAGAATGACGTGAATTTTGCAAGTGGATTCTTTGAGGTATACCCTTTCAAATGACCTGTAACAATTTTTTCAGACTTACCGTTTTGGAGTTAATTGACTTTGAAATTCTTAAAAAAACCCAAAATTTTATTTTTTTTTCGAAAAATTTTCGAAATTAGACGATACCATCAGTTTAGATAGTTTTGAACGGGCTTTCAGAAGATGGTTTCCATTTTCACTATGACGTCTACTTTTCGAATTGTTCGAGATTTTCTGATAGCGCTGTTCCTTTGTTTAGCGCTGTTGCTGCATTGTTGTTGGTTTAGTTTCTATTGAACAAGAGTATAGCCTATTTCTTGCTGATTTATGGCATCTAAGTGCTTCATATGAATGTTATGATGTTGTTCAGTATCGTCACCATCGTCATCACATTCGTTATCTTCGTCATCATTTCCGTCGTCGTCTTTTCAGTTAATTTCGCCAAGTGTCGTTCAAGACTGTAGCCTATACTTAATGATGTCTGGGCTCTACGTTCGTCTTGTGAATGTTATCATTACTTGAGTTGTTTATCATCGCCAGCATCGTCGTCATACTCGTAAACTTCGTCATCATCTCTATCGTCGTCTTTTCTGTTAATTTCGCCAAGTGTCGCTCCTCGGAGTGCTTTCATTATTTTGAACCGACAGAGTTATGAGGGTACATGCTCTGTTTATTGTCATGTGTCGAGGTACATGTAAATGGTCTCAAGCAAAGCCGAAACGATAACAATACGCGTCCAATTAGAGGTGCACGTGTTTTTTCTCTCTATTCTGGGTCCCGTTTCATGAAATGTGACTCCTAAAGTACTATTCAAGTTCCGGTTAAGTTAGTATGAAGAGAACAATTCAGTAAAGAAGGCCTTTGATATCGAACAAACAGTCGGATTAAGTTTTAACTTCGATAGAAATTAGTTGTTTTTGGCTTAGGTGAACATACAATACAATCTCGCCACTTTGCGGACAAAACTGTAAGCAAGGCGGTGTGTGAAATGAAGATTCAAGAATAACATTGGTCTTAAAACTCTAATTGGGGATAGATTTCCAGCATCTTGGATTGAAATAGTCATGTCGTTTATTTGAGAAGACCTTGCTGTGGCTGGAACATATTTCATATTTCAGTGCAGGTAAGTTGCACAATATTGTCTTTTGCCAGTCCCAGAATAAAACGCATACGATCTTTTAACTGCGTCATTGTTGAGTATTAGATTGCAAACGTTATCAAAGAATTTTGTAATTCAACAGTTTACAGTCACAATAGTCGAAAACTTAGGTCAAACAGACCACCCTTTAGTCTGCAGCAGGCTAACTTGCGGTTTTAAGAAAGTCGAAAGGATACTCAAATTTGTTTGATCATTTCCACCAATCCCCATGCTATTACCTGCTAATGGATCATTGGCGTCAATCTTCCAAGCTACATATAAACGCAGGAATCTATAAAAATTTGTACTCCCTACGTCACAGATTGGGCATTGTGATCCTTTGTGGATGGTCTACATGTATTTCCACACTTGCCGTGTAATTCGCTATAAAACGGTAGGTCGCGCTTACTCGTTTGGCAGACTTGGAAAGATGTTTTCCAATCTTCCTCACAACTTTTGAAACTGTTGTCGAGGGTTAAAGAGCATTATTTTTTAAGAGAAACGGGTGATAAAGTCGTTATTGGTATCTATTAAAATGCCAAAACCGCTTTTGGTATCCTTTTAGTGAAACAGGAAAATGACATTTTGGTGTTAAGTTAGCCGGTGTTTGGTCTACTTTCAGACAAAAATATCCAAGAAACGTTTACCTGTGGTGTTTACAAACTCTTTTGGCTACATTTACAATTTAACATTGACGAGTCATGTTCAACGGTTTGATATCAAGATACATTTCTCTAGCAACACCATTGTCTCAATAGCTATACAATACACCTCGACTCATCGTGGAAGTGTCGATATAACGACGTCTTTCTGACCTTTAACATGTAGGTACATGTACATGTAATCTAAGGATGCATCCAAAACTGACTGGCATCCAGGCTATGTTCATTGAGTTGCCAGTGGAATTGGTAATGCTATGCTACACGTAAGCCAAGCAGGCTCCTGAACTCGTGTTGTGCAAATGAAACTGTTGAGCTTTTATGTTCCTTGGAGACATTGTAATGTTTTGACTTACACTCTCTTTGGACAGAACTCTGGCTGGGGAAGTCTCCTGTCATTTTCCAAGTATCTCTTTATGTCCCAGTTGTCCACTTCCGGATACGGAAATACTCCACGGGTCAGAAGTTCCCACAAGACGACACCGTAAGACCACTTGAAGAAAAAAAGACCGACTAATTAGAATGCGTGTCACAAGATTAAACGATCAGCTGGAAACACAGATAAACCAGTTACGTAAAATATTCCTCCTCTTGAAGGGACCAATTACTTGTAACTTTCAACGAGCAGACGGGCAGGAATTTAAATGGCCGAGAATCACACAACAGCAACTACATGTAAAGAAGCCGAACATTTTCTCACGGGATGCAGAACATTTAGCACTCTCTGAAACCTTTGAGCTCGTGCCTCTGTGGTTTCCAGTGTTATGATTAGATTTACAACTGTGCATGCGCCTGTTGTTATACCGTAACCGTATTGTAGCGACATCTTTTGTTTCAAGTTAATAAAGGATAACCGGGTATGAGCAGTTCCCGGAGGTAGCCTGTCCACCCGTATTTATCGAGTCGACCACCATCACGTATACAGTCAATCGAGCAACATTACAACCCAACACCTCTGATGGTGGAACTGAAGGCACACAGAAGAGCATTTACCTAAACGAAAAGGCGCAGTTTGCGTTTTAAAACTTTCCTACTATAGATATTTGCAATTTTTTGAGGTTTTACACCAGGTATTCTTAACATAAAATCCATCTAAACAAACACTTATTTCCAGAAAGAATTGAGGAATTTTGAATTTAAAAGAAAAAAAAACTGATTTGTTGGTTTTCGACACATTACAAATGCATGTACAGTGGAAGACGTTGACCAGTTGACAGTAGATATGCGATAGCGGCAAACGTAAGTTAGATGACTTAGAGCACGGAGGTGGAGGGAAACGACACTCAGGCAATAGTTGAAGCAAATTTTGAGTCAAACTTCGCCGTATCGGCGGAATTTGCGTTTTTGAGGCGGTACCAAAACGAACTGGCGTCTTCGGGGAGTGAAGCCGAGTCGGAGCCTACTCAGTTTGCAGACAGTTCTGCTTTCAAAGTTGACAGTTTTGAGTTGGCAATATATCCTTTTATTCAATCACTATTTAATTTTCCTACGACTTTTGTGACGAGTAATATTTGTCGCGATCTGTAAATCCAACCGAAATTTTTACCCTGACTGTCAAATCCCAGTTGCGAGAATAGCAGCCATTGATTTTTTTGATTTGAATACCATTTTTTGTCAAGAACGATCATATCAAATTGTTGTGATGCTAACTGGTTTCAATTTCCGGTAAATGATACTCGTTTCTGTCTTGTGTGTTCCGAAATTGTAACAGCTCTGCCCTGCATGTGATTCGACTTCAGTCTCTGTGCCGGCTGCGGTCGTGACCTGAAACTATTTGCCTGGCATCTACATCCTACGCTCTACCATTGAGCATTAACGTACATGTATTACATGGATAACATGTATTGCCACAAAAAGCTTGACCCCGTACAGTGTATACACTGATGAGAGCTTACTGCAGTCACATTCATTATCTCAGTCTTACTTTAATGCTGAGGCTCATACTCAGTGTGTACGATACCATGAATGGTAAAACTTAATACACTCTTTTCGTGCAGTCAAATTTCAAGTTCACGCTGGAGAAAGCTATAGTACGTAAAATCTCCATTTCTTCAAAGGACGAAGCACGATTGTGCAAAATGGGCTGAGTAGAGCGTGGCTCCTGAAGTAATCGCTTGCTCCACCGTGTATTGACATACATGTACCAGTGTCCGACACAAGGACCTGTGTCATTTCTGGGCGATCTTACGGTCTTTTAGAAACGCAAAAATTGAACTATTGTCTGTTGCATTGCTATTACTGCATAACATGTAACTTTTCATAATATTCGTCTAAGGCACCATTCAATTATTTTTTGGACCATTCTGGCTCAAGGTAGGTGAAGAAGAACACGATGTCACACATCAATATATTTTAATTTTGGGCTGATTTCCTGATTACAGGTACACAGACTGAAGAAGAAATATTTAAAATAACATATCACAGTTGTCGCTAACATAATGCAAGAGTTGGTTTAAAGGGTTTAAGGTTTCTTTGTGGTGCTCAAGAGACAGCCGTAAATGTTTTCTCCACCTGTGACATAGGGCTCTGCTCAATGATCTGAAACAAGTGTTGGTCTCGATGACCACTTCAAAACCCGGGGTATGTTTTATGAAATTTTAGTAAAAAGCAATATACGAGTCAAACAGTATTTTAAAAATGTTTTGTTCCATTTAATTCCCGGTTGCATGAAATAGTCCAACACGCATGTAAGGGTTCAATTATGTCCCCTGATTCGTGCGTATCTACGGACCTATAAAAATCTGCATGCTGTTTTAATTCGTTACTAAGCCGATATTTAGCATTGATACAAATTGAGAGTGAACTCAAGGTTGAATTACCAATATGATTGAACATATGTGGGTATCTTTTCATGTAATGTCCTTCACTTAAGGACTAAGTAGCTATTAAGTTTCATTGTTTAAGTTATGTTATTAGAAAATACCTTTTACCAAAGGCGAGTTAATAAAGATGATGTGATAGAAAAATATTGTATATTTTTGTAAAGAACGACACAAACACACACTACATTTGGGAAAATAGTTATGTGCCTAGCTGGGACTGTTTCACGCTATCAGACACCAGCGGTTCATCTCCCTCTCGACAAACGGTCAAAAGAAAATCACGAAACGACAGCGCCGCCACTGTGAGTTCCTAATCAATCGTTGGTAAATCGTGGAATCGCCGCTGTCTCATGCCATAGAGCCTCAATTGACCGTAACTCATTTCGCAACAGGTTTCATGCGGAAAAACATTTTTAAGTTTCGCCGAAAGGTTGCAATGAGTTCGAGAGAGGGCACATTTTTCGTTAATTGAAAACAAACTTAACACCACGCCAATGCGGAGAGCTGTAAGGTCACGTTAACTCACCACGTCCGATTTCGTGGTATATACTGCTTCCGTTAGACTTTCCAGAGCCATCCACTTGACCGGAAGTTTCGCTTTTCTGTCTTCACTACTGTAGTAGTCTCGTTCGTATACGTCACGACTGAGACCGAAGTCAGCCACCTTCACTACATTGTCGTCCCCGAGCCTGAACGTATGAGGTAGACACGTTGACAAAAGAACAACACCAATTGAGACAAAAGATGGGGAAACATTATTACGTGATATCGACGAATATGAAAAAATTGGAACATGGTTAACGAAGTACATGTATACATGTACTGACTTAGAAACCAGGTGCACAAGGCAGGCCCCGCACTTTAGCCGTTTGGTGAGAATCAGAGACTGTCCAAAGAACTTGTACTTACTCATGAAATTAACGGATGGAAAACCATGTTAAAAGTATAATGATTCTTCAACCAAAGACTGGTTTAACGAGTTTAACTTAAACTGATGATCCCCACAGCCCACAACCCCCTCGATAAACGAACCTCTCGACCCATGACCCACAACTCATGAACCACAACCCACAATACACAGCCCCCTCGACTCACGACCAAAGGCAAAAAGAGGTACCTTTGCACTTTTTACATATTTCAGAACCTTATTACTTTTGCTGAGTGACTTTCCCATAAGACTTGAGACTTGGTTTGGTAGTGTTTATTTTTTCCGTTCAAACTTGCCGAATCGACTATCTTAATTGCAAAAAATAACAAGGAAAGTCAGCCAAGCTCTAGACCATACTCGTTGGCCCTGCAAGTCAGCGCCTAGTCTTTCAGAACAAGTCTAGCTTGTGTAAAATGTACTCTGTCGTGGCTCAAAGGGGTCGTTTGTAGAGGGGGTTGTGATTCGAGGGTGTCTAGGAGGTTTTAGGACAATCCGTTGGTCAACCGAGCGCCTGGCTATTACCTCAACATTTGCTTGAACAACACGAACTGAATTCAATCTTGATTGGCACATATGCCAACAGCCTCAGTGGAATTAGAACAGACGTCATGCTCGCTGTGAAGAAAGCTGCATTATTTGGATTTCTAAGAACGCAAAACAAGTTAGGCGTTTTATTCGAATATGATCGATCTCGTGATTTTCCATACGGTGTTAGGACTCTATTTCCAGTTCTAACTCAGTCAACAAGGAATGTTTACTTGCACATAACCTGTTACGAATTTAGGTTTTCCCAACTTGAAACCTAAAGCACTTTCTTGATAACTTCGATTTTCTTAGGGGTAACGAAAATAGAAAGTTATCACGCTCAGCAACATCATGAAATTAATTGAGTGAAACATGTTTAATTACAATTTTGTATTCTAGCCAGCAACACGAAATGTAGCTTTAACTATGACGAGCGCAACCAAGTACACGTGTACCCTTATAGTTTGTTGAAAATATCAGAACTTGTCGTTCACTGATTTCGCAAGAAATCAATAGGTTTCGATTTCGTGATGAATACTCGTCGACATACATGTACTCCCGAGGCTTTGTATAATGCTACGACGTATATTTGAGTTTGGACGAATTTGAAAGTTTGACAGAACAGACTCTGTAGAAAATCAACAAGTTCGAGCTTTATACATGTATACCGTGTTATATCAAAGCACCGTACATACATACAATTCCTTGCAGCCAAATCTCGGTGCACGAATTTGAGATCAGAGAGATACTCCATGCCTTTGGCTATATCCACACCGAACTTCACCAAATCAAACACTGAGAGGGCCTACATGTAGGAAAACAGTGAAGTTTATGAGGTGAACAAAATTCATTGTGTACTGATCGAGACTATAGCCACTGCTCACAGATTTACACAAACGTATTTAATAATTAGTGTTACCTCTACGTGTTTGTGAACAGTAAAATTTCCTTCTACTTTTAATATTGGCACTCGGAAGATTGAGATATAAAAAGATGAGATCTGATTTTTAATCTATTTCCATAGGTAAATATGCAGTTCAATAATGTTCGCTATAATTGTGGTTTTTATCTATCGACAAATTAAAATATGAAATATTGCACACAGACCTAAGTGCTGAAAAACAACAACGTCTAAAGAAGCACGTTAAAATGGTTTTTATATGCAAAATGTACATGTACACACATGTACATGTATAAAGTCCTGGTCAATGCAAAACAAATGAAAACACAACAATTCTTCAACCTTAAAAACACCAGAAGTGACCAACCTTTTTAGGATCTTTAATGTAGCTGAGCAGGTCACCATGACGCATGAACGGAAGGATAACAAGAGGGGAGTCGTTTCTGCTTTCCATTCTTATTCCAAGAAGCCCCAGAACATTTTCATGGTGAAATTCTCTCATGATCAAAGCCTCGTTCAGGATTTTACTAACACTGTCTCCACAGGAAATGTAAGCTGTAAAAAGGAACTATCGTTAGAGATGGCACCACCCAACGGCTTTAATGTTTATTGACAGCAACATTCATCTTAAGAAATCATGTCTTTTTATCCCATTCTTTTTTGTTTTACTTTGTGTTATTTTACATGGTTTAACTGGCTACTTACTGTCACGTTGCGCTTTGACAGCGACCTCTATCGATTCTGCTTCTCGACGGAGGATACCTTTGAACACGCACCCAAAGTTCCCTGCATGACACGAAAAAATATCATAAACGTTCTAGCATAACTGCTGCAAAACCGAGACACCACTTCGCACAAAACCACGTAGCAACAGCAGCAACAGCATCAATAACAACAACATCAATGACAACAACATCAATACCAACAACAAGTAACAACAACAAAGAACTGGAAAATTATTATGCAAGTTCACAACCAAACATTCGGTCATCAATATGACGGCAAGACCTAACGCTAAGTGGTTCAAACTTTTTTAATCATATCTGAAAATTAGGCTTAATACAAAATTCTCAATGGGATAAATGATTCCGGTAAATTGCTTTGAGCATTCACGATTTCATGTGTATGAACGAAGGTCTAAGATAGTGATTTAGATAATCGGAAACGGGGCAGCGTGACGTTTTTTCATGCTCTGCCAATGGCATAACGCCACCTACATGTATATAACGATGCAAGTAGCTAAACAGAAAGCACTATACAGATTTAGATAATACTGAGACAAAGATAAATGACTAATGTAGAGTAAGAGCAAACTAAAAAAGGAGGACTACACAAAAGAGCGTGGCACGCTTGAAACAGACATCAACACTGACCTTGTCCAAGTACACAAGTCTCGTCCACATCAATATCGCTACTTTCAACGAGTATGTTGGATTCTTTCACAAGAAGCCACGTCTGTTCGTCTAAGGGAGTGCGGGAAGGAGCTGGGTTCTCTTCAGTTAGCGCTCTGCCACCTGAGGAAATGATGTCAATTGTCAACTAATTGGTGTTTTTATAATCTTTCGAGGGGTTGTCACACATTTAAAACCCGATCGAACCAAAGTGTACCAGACAACTGAAAGGCATTAAGCCAGGTAGATGGAGATTGTCTGAGGTTTAAGGGGAGGGATGAGGAAGTTTCATGTACATTGAGACATGACTTCCCAGAGAAATATGTTCTTCGGTGTGGAGTCCTTAGTCAGTGGGTTCTAAAACTTCTCAAAGGGACCTAAGGTAGCAGGAACAGTTCAGAGTGCTCGGTTTGGCGACCTGCAGCTGGCCGATGCGACTTCAGATTGTGTTTGGCGACCTAGGAAAATCTGAAGTCGCCAAAATGTTGCAACAGGGATCAGCAGTCAGACAAATTTTCACCTGAAATTCCCCTAAAATTTGAAGTGACTTTCAAAGTTTAAATTATTTTTTTCCTAAATTCAATACATTTTGTTCACAATCGCTCTGTTTATTTCATGAAATCAGTGTATTTGCTTTCCTGACCAGTCAATTCATACCTGCCTTATCAAGAACGCGCTCAAATTGACCTACCGCAAGCTCCGCCCCTTGAAAAAATTCACGTGACACAAATGAGATGTCGGGGACTTCCGCTAGGTCTAGTGATGGAATCCAGCAAATGCCGCGACACAGGCGACCAGATGAGTGAAATTCCGGAGTCAAATTCTGATAACCCTACACTACAGACACCAAATTAAAGATACATGAACGTATCTTGGAACACATATATTTGCGTTTAACCTTCGAGCAATCAAGCAACATTACCAAGTTTAACTGCTCTCTAATATCTCAAAGACAAACACTGCTTCACTGGAAAACATACCCTGCTTTAACTTAGTGCTAACCAATTCCAGTTGCATTTTTCTGTTTGCTCTTTGAGTCTTCACGAGTTTGCGACGGAAGATGAACACCACACCAGCAATGATGGCCAACAGAGCAGCGACAGCAATCACTGTACCAACTATCAGGCCGACGTCTGTTGAAGTAGCGTAATATTGGAGTTTCCCAATATGAAAGTTCAGATTGCCGACCGTGACCTAACAAAGTAAAAAGACCAAAGATTAATAACTGCAGCCGTGCTGTGCGTCGTCGTAAATTCAGAGGTAAGTTAACGCCCGAAGCGCAGCGCAATATCACTCATATTTAAAAGCGCACAGACTGCGACTCACAAGTATTATTTGGAAAACAAGTGGTTGTTTGTTTTGAGTCTCAGATAAAATGAGCAGTGAAATGCGGGCTTGGAAGAGATAACTGCATTTCATTACTTGATACTGTGTTCGGAGTATAAAATGACCTTTTGAGACAGTCAATGTTTGAGCGCAATCTCAAAAATTAATGAATAGCACCAGATCTTTCTAAGACCAGAAGTATTTTAAAATTGTAAATTAACTCAATCAAAAATTAAGTTTTCTGAAGATAAGGTTTGTACATGTATCTACACACTGCATGTAAAAACGAAGAAAGTGCTGTACATCGTCTCCGTGTGTCCACCCCACGCTGCAATGCTGGTAGACTGTCGATCGTACTTAAGTTGTTTCAATAGGTAGCAAGTACATGCACGGCGTAACAGGTCACACCAAAGAATGTGGAAAGTTGGGCTGAGTGAACGAGTGTTCCTACCGAAACTTGAGGTAGAATATCCTTGCTCCATCTGCCACGCTCATCCAGTCCATATGGTTGACGATCAGGAAGTTTGCATAGAAGTCGCGTCCTTGCCAGACCTGTTACGTTGCATGGTACTTTGCCAATAAGAACAATAACTTCTTCTTCTGCACAGGCCAAGTTTAGGTTGGAACCCTATACAATTGGAAAAATAAAATAGAACCTAACACACACAGTTGCTGCTGTACTTGACAGGACTACCACGTCCTGAGAACCGCTCTCTCTGCGACTTTCAATCATTAGCCAAAATAAAAAGTAGTTTACATTCGTGGAAAGGGATGATCCGAGTACATTCAGCGAAAAAAGATAAGCACATACAAAAGTGGAAAACTTCGGCGTTGTGGTCAAGTTCAAAATATGAGAATGAGTTTACCACATGATCTCTAGCAGAGACAGATGCTTTTGTAAAAATTCTGTAAAACGCCTTGATGTGGTTAGATAGCAAACCCAATTGCGCATCCCCAAGAATCGTGTCGTATTTCAATGACCTAATGTCAGTGATCTTGGGTTGATAGCGTGATCAATGTACATGAATCATAATTCATTCAACATTGGCAGCTAAGGTTAAACGACGAGAAATTGAAGTCTCAGGTTTTGTCTTCCAAGTGGTTAAATGGTACATGTAAGGCCAAGATGGCGAATTCCCTAAATAGCACCAGCAAACGTACATGTTTAATATTTGGTAGTTTACCAACATGAATCCAGATAAACCCAATACTTCAATATGCTATACTGTAAGACTTGACTGACTGGCTTACCATTAACAGCAGTTCTTTGGTGCCGCTGCTGATTGTTTTTGTCAAATCGACCTCGGTGAAATTGAAGTACTCTGGATTTGATACGTATGTCATGACACTAGACACGTTTGCAAAGTTTTCACTTAGACGCCGTACTGTTGTTACGTTATCCATGATAAATCCAACGGAGACATCAGTTGGTGACCTTGCGGAATGTAGTGTCGGCGAAGAGCACCACATCAAAGAGTCGTTGCGAACAATACAAGGTGTCTTTAAGAAGAGAAGTGATTTGTTCACTTAAGTTAAACATTCGATAAAAGTACAGTTTGACATGAAATAATAAGAACAAACTTTCTACCCGCGTGAGTTTTAAAAGAGAAAGCAGTCTTTTTCATGTCGTTTTAGTAAAAGTACGGTTTGTCAATTACCCCATACACATCTTTCAGTAAATTACAGCTTCCTGTACTTTGATTGGTTAGTCTTGCCAACTAAAAGTGCGTTTAGGTGGTTTAGAGTTTCCACCATCTTGTTTCTGCGTTCGAGTTTACTATGAGGAACTGTTCTACTGTCGTTTTTAAGGAAGTTGACTTTACGGAAGCACATCAGTGTCTTCGCCGACGAAAAGGTGTTGCCAGCGACGTGAACGTCACTGGACATGTTAAAGTGGATCACGGGAATCCCACAGACGGAAAAATAACTCTCCCATTTGCCCGAATGTCCCGCAACGTACTCCCAGTAGAAGGTGATCTGAGCACCCAAACAGCTTACACCCCACCATGGGACTCCTTTGCCACACACCCGGCACCTTTTAAATTGCTCCAACGCATGTACTTCAGTACACACTAATCTCATGAATGTTTACCTGAACGTCCTGATCAATGGACGACGAACTATTTCCCTCCCTTGGCATTTAGTCACTACCACTACTCAAGGGCTACAAACAGACACTGGGCTGGAGGCATCACCAGCACTGGGCAAATCACTGCTTAGTTTCTTTAACTGCACGCTCTGAAGGCAAGTTCGGAGGCACGGATGACCGTAGCCTTGGTGCAAAGCTTTATGCCAAAGATACATGTAAAGTTTTGCACCGATATGGTTTTAACAAAACTGACGACACAAACATACAGTACATGTAGTTTCACTAAAAACTACATTTTATTCCTTCCTGGAGTAAACTGATTAATTTAACGAAGTTAGAAAAATTGTAACTCTACCTATTAATTCTGCTGCTTATGTTGTTGTGCTATATTTTATGTCGGCTTTGGCGCCATGAAATATTGTCCCACCTATTGAACCGCTTCCTTTTTTCCCCGTATTTGAATCAACTCTTCTTCATTTTCACGAGGTGGCTTACAGGTGACAACAATTTATCGGAACAGGTTTAATTTCGTTACAAATTTTTAGTATTTTAATACCAACAAACTGAATGTCAGAGTAAACTCTGGTACTGCAAAGCTGTCATCATCTCCCAAAAGGCGGGATATTATGAAAGAACATGACGTTCATTAGATTGTTTTTAACTTAAACGGCTGCAACAGACCACGTGAGTGTCAGTTGACTCCCACAATGTACATGTACAAACGCCCCCGCCAGTCCTTAACTCTACATGCTGATATGAATTACTTGAATAGGGGGCGAGCAGAACTATCCGGGCTGTTGGAAATTTCAGGCTCTAACGGGAGCCATAATTTACTGCAAAAAATACTTGGTCTAGTCAAAGAATCGTGTTTTTACTAAAATGACATGAAAAAGGTTGCTTTCTCCCTTAAAGTGTGTCTGTGTGTTATATGTCTGGCACAGGGCTTCGGCAGAGGAAACTAACCCACCTTGACAAGCTAAATTAACGAGCATGATGTGAACCAGTAAAATATCAGCAATTTTTCCATTAGCCATAAACACAGTTTTAAACAATAAAACAGGAACACAATAAGATCCATTTTGTAACTGTAACAGGACAAAATCAAAGGTTGGGTTAAAAAAATGCGTGAGATCACTGCACCATTAACTTCTTGGCTTGTATTCATATATGCTGATCGCATGGACATTTTGCCATCGCCATTCCATGTTGCACTACACCCCCTTGCCCCATACATATATACAAAGTGATTAGGGTTCAACCCCTACTGTGCCTACACCTTTACTAGCATGCTGCTTGTGTTACTTAACTGAGTTGTTACTAATCTGCACAATTTGTTTAAAAAATATTAATATCCGAATTTGTAGCTAAAACAATCAGAATACACTATAGCGAAATATAGAATTTAGCGTTTCGTCTAAATTCGACGTCGTTCTTATTCTTTCTTCAGTCGTACAAGTGTCATCTGGTCTCCATGCATGTACACTGTTCATGGTTGTTTTTGTCTTTCTCTCTAGTCGTCAGATGAGAAATGAGAAATCAGAAAGAGCATCTGCTGCAGATAAGATTGTATACTCTTACTGATTCTGCTACGCGAGTTCCATCGTCTTTGTGAACAAACATAACCGGCCTCTGAATGGATTTGAAGTGCGTTCCAATTACGGTAATGGATCGACCACCGCTAAAACGGAAGAAATATTACCTCAAACAACACGTATCCTTTAAAAACAACGTAATTATTATGTATTAACCGAGTCTAAATTCTGAAACAAAGAACAGTAATGATTATTAAACATTGATCACTCTCAAAAAGTTACGAAGACTGATCAATCGACGAGGGTGCCAAAAATTTCAGACGAGATATTCCGATTTCCGGTGAGACTGATCAACTCAAATTACTGCACATCGGATTGATGTTATCAAGGGATGATTGAGACCCTGGTCTCAAGCAATGACAAATTAAACTGAAAACTAAAAAATAACCTCAAACTGGCTAATTTACATGTACATCAATTTGAGACCACTTTGATCACGTTAAGTCAACCGCTTTTGTAATGCTATAATACGTAAGCAACGTACCCGACTATCGACGCTAATGGAGCAATATTCCGTATTGTTGGGTCTGGTGTGAACCAATACGACGCATGGGATATTCTTTTCGCCTGATTTTCAAACCCCATCATAAATGGAGAAAAACTTCTGGGAATTTCAACTCCGTCTAGCAAGCAAACCACCTCCTTTTCAGAGCGACTAAAAGAGCAAATGGTGTGATGTAGATAAACGTGTGACACCAAAAGCGGCAATCACTTCAACACGACTTGCAATTTATTTCTTTAATTTGTATCATTTTCGCAGGAGGCAGAAGTAACAGCATGTCTTATAACTGGGGTCTCCAATATCACATAGGGTTTTCGTATCTCTGCAGATCGCTCGAGATTTGGAGAAAATGATAGTGTGTTCGTTACTTAGAAGCTTTCTGAACTGGAGCGCCTCAATAGTCCTTAGAAGAACTAGTCCGGAGGTGCAGTAGTTCGGAAGATTATTATAAGGCCAAAATGAGCTGTAAAACAATAAAATGCAACATTTGCCGTCACTCACTTATCCAGCCGGATACCATCTCAAAAATGAAGTTCATGGCTGCATTAAAAATACCTCGATTTTAGATCTTTGGCAAACGGCAAAATTCGAATTAGTGCGTCTGAGTGCGTCACCGTTGGTGACTAAAGATTTTACAGGTTTAACGAGCCATAATTGGCAACCGTCAATGACATTGTTCACTTTCAATTGCTTTTTTTATTATCGTTCTCTGATGTCGCACGAGTGCCAGTGCAATTAACAATTTTGAAAATGATTGTTTTTGGCGTCTATTCAGTGACTAACGTTAAAATCATGTACATGTAAACGGACTAATGCACTCATTGGTGACCTTCGCGGGACTACTGCCATGTAACCACGGCGAGTTCAAAGATAAAGCTAACTATCCATATCAAAGAGGCCTATACACGAAAACTTACATTCAAATTACTCACATTTACATTTCGCTGAAGCAAGTGCATCGTTACAAATTGTCTGACATTTGGGGAACCGTCCACTTCTCTAATCTTTACCCCACACCCCCTGTAGTACCAGATTTCCCTCCCGTTTTGACGCACGTGACGAAAGTTGTGTATTATCATGCAGCAGTGATACGTATCTACTCGAGTAACCCCAATTTCTTGCTGTAATTTTAGTCACGACTTAAAACGTCGCTGCAGTGTTTCGTGGGAGGCGGCAGTCATTTGTCCTAAGTTGTGACGATGGTCTTATTCCAGATGTCTCGCCTTTTCACCGGTTTCGAATGCTAGCAATTATGCAAATGGCAACATGATAACAAACGTAAACAGGTTGTTGCCCTGTACCAATAACGATGACAATCAGTTCTTTACCGAAATACTTACGACAGTAGATGACATGGTATGTGCGATAATGAAATATGTAAGCCGAACCAACTGCACGTTTCCAGACTTTGCCCCTTGATAGTGATTTCTGTTCCACCAGATTTTGGACCAATTTGGGGAAATACCTCAGTAATCGTGGGATTCTGAAGTGAACACAGGCTCACCAATTAAGAGACAATAAATGCCTTTGACGTGAAACACGTGCAAAATGATTTTTCTTAATTTAACTTAGCGATTCCACTTACTTGGAACGAAATATGACCACTTCTTGGTTAATAAGTTTCATAGAACTATAATTATTTAAAACACAACTTGTGGAATTGACGAAGACTATTATAATAATTTTGGACCATATACATCATGTACATTGCGTACGCTTTAGGTACAATTATGATGCTCTCTGGCTTCAAAGATTTACCTCCTTACCTTGTAAGAAAATATATTGCTAAATTTTCCAATAACTCCATCCACTTTTACTATGATTTCACCAGCGGCTGCATGTGCTCTACGCCCAGCTCGGCACACGATCTTATGAGACACCACGTAACCGTCATCTATCGACTCGCAAAGAACACCCGCAAGAGTAACTGCTTTCTTCACACTAGCGGCACTGTAGCCCAGATTCATTCCACTCAATGTCACAAGTGTCCCGCCTTCTATTGTTGTGTTGAGAGGACGAACCTGAAGTTAGTGACGAGAAGATTGATCATGACACTTCATTGTGATAGCTTACAATTGCGGAAGCGCATTTCAAATCAACTATACTGTATTTACAAAACGCACAGAGAGTGACGTAGAATACAGATAATATCCAACCAGACAACCGAGATCAAATGTCGAGGTCCATACGTGGAAAATTGTTCAGTTCCTACATGAACATCTAAGACTTGAATTCCAAAGTAGCTTTCCGTTTTTTGGCAGATTTTTATCAATACTTCACCCAGACTGTTCACGGGACAAAACCCACGAGATAGAGGTGTCATATTAATTATTTTTTTGTACTAGACATTACGTTTGGGAGCTAGTTACACTTGCTGAGTGTATGTATTGCTGCAATAGTATACTTTAAAATATTTAAGGAAAGTTTGATTTTCGAACCCTTTAACGACGTCGAGTCGACATTGACTTGCCTTTTGAACTTTCCATATCAGAGGGCACTGTTAAAATAGTCCGGATGTGCAAAGACACTGCAATCGACTTATTCAACGCGTATGGCATAAATCGCGGGATGCTAGGCTTGTCAAAGATTCAAGAATTGTTTTTTCGAACATGTGTTCTGTAACCAGGACCATGACCAAATAGTTTTCATCAAACACCACGAAGCAGTGGGTCACCACTTAAACACCCTATAGGCTTAAAACAATGCAAATGAGGCCGAATATGAGATCTAGGGCCACCAAGGATTGCACACGTTCCGTTTTTGTCTCTTCCTTTCTGTCTTCCATTCCTTTCAGTTACCGCAATTGAAATAATTTAAAACAAATACCTTGAAACCTTTATGAACAAACATGCATGCACATGTATGCTAAAGTGGATCAAATGATCGACCTCGCTGACTTAGCCTAGTACTAGCAACAGGTATTTTAGGACGCAATCTTTAACTGCGAAAGGTATGTCTTTCCACTAATTTCTATAGCACAACAATGTGTAATGTACATGTATCAGTAGCCAGTAAATTAAGAGATGCAAGTGCGACATTATGTGTTTTACAACTGATACAAGCATGTGTGCACTATTTACATACCATCCTCACGTCTATGAAGGGACACGGTGACTTGACACCACTTGGCGTATAAACACACTTGCTCGACCATGCACACTGGTAAGATTCGCTAAGATTGTGACATATTCCGCACTCTGGACCAAGGAGTGGACACTTGTACATCTCGGCTGTAAATGACAATTACACTGCACATTATATGAAGGTTCTTAAATTCGCAAACGGATTAATGCAATCACCGGGACGGAACGCGTGCTTCCCCAACATATATTTACATACGGCATACTTGTAGTTGACTTCGAAAGAAACAACATACAGCGTACATGTACTTACATTGTATGCCCGGAAGGTTAGCACTTTTTCTAAATAAAAGCCGCCGGAGAGCTAGCAAAAATGAAAAAAAAAACAATGAAGTTTGGCCCAATCTATCAAGACTTGAAAGGTTTTTTGAACCTTTTGGTTTGATCACGTTGGGAAAATTCCCCTTCGTCTTATACACCACACTTAAACGTGCTTTAGATAGGGTCTAGGCCTACATGTAACTAAGTAGTACAAAGGGCTATTTGTCAGAAGGGTAAGTAGTTCTATCAAATCGCGCCCTTCATAATAAAAAGAATGGAGTTCGTCTTTCTATTGTTTTAGTTGTTATCTTATCACTTGCTGTTATTTAGTCCGAACGGCCAGTATCGAGACTTACCAGTTGGACTGAATATTAAGTCCAACAGCCAAGTGTAATTCTAGATATAAAATCATATTTTTGGATGGCTCAAGACCGATATTTTGATATCAGCAAGTAATTACATTACCCATGAAACATGTTTTGGCACTACATCAATAACACTCCAGAAGCATGGAACATGTATACTTTTGCTGGCTTAAGAGACGTAACTTTTCGGACTACATCGGTCTCTCTGTTCTTTGGAGTATCACCCTTTCAGGCTATGTGCCATTCGAACCAGTGGCCCCTCGAAATATTGGTTCTTCAGATTAATGGCTCTTCGGACTATACAGCCGACCCCTTCAAACTTTCGATGATCAATAACTATCCCCGATAATGGAAAATTTCCTCTGGTAACGGTACCTTCTTTCAATAAGATTCCCGTTTGTTAATGATCCTCACTTCAAGAAGAATTAAGTAAATATTCGGAACACAATGACACAAGTTCTAACATTCTAATTGGAGACAACACATATTTTTCGGTTGATACCAGATGTCGACGATTTTCTGAAAAAGCAGACATTGACTGCATTGTTGACGATTTGCGAATTAAATGCAAATGGCGAACTCGATTGACTTGATTGCTTAAATTGCTATTAATGAATTTTAGCCTGCCGTTCTACTCACCTCTGACATTATTCGGATTATCAATTTGGAAGACACCATTCCAGACAAGAGAAACCAAGACTTTTTTGCGTTGGACGCTCTCGTAGTAGTGATACTGAAAATGATAGTATTTTGCAGTATGCATTCGATGTAATAATGGCGAATTTCCGTCACTCAGTGGGTTATTTCATTTGTAAACGGACTCAGTTTGGTGTCCTAGTCTGAATCCATAGGACAACCACGTGTTCTTTGCAAAGTGTAAACCAGTGCACAAGCAATATTTAGAGTAGTTTATATTTGCAACATTTTAAATTGACACTTGCTGGTCACTGTTTTTTAATTTGAACAAGTGCGGTCCAGTCAGCTGCAATTAAAAGTAGTACCATTTCTCTTGAGTGTCATGGCAAAGAGTCAATTAATATTTTTGTTTCGAAATAGATTCTGATATCTCTCGCAGGAACAAATTATTTCATCCACTCAAGGTTATCATACACGCCGTATGTTTGTATGTATGCTTGACCAACTGTTCAGTTGGAAATGATCTCTGTTCCCTTCAGGATACGACCAGAAGACTTTCTGCTTACCGTCGAATCGGTTCATTCTACAGAACTACATGTGTACATCTATAGCTACACGTACAGTATCTTTAAAGACTACTGATAACATTTTACAACCACGCCAACCTTCTTCAAAAGTTTCATTAGGTTCACTTGCAATCATCAGAGTTCATATTTTTGCAGAATTTTAATGAAGAAAGAATAGGACAGCCAGTTAACTTCAAAGTTCAGATAGGAGATTTGTGTGCTGGAAAGCGAGATTCAGTGGTACGGGGATATGATTTTATCTCCGAATAACTGATTGGTGTTACAATACACCGTATGTAAACGGGTATATACTGTGCTACAATTGATTTAGACCGTTCCACCCTCTTATAATTCATTAATTTTTGTTGTTTGCGAATGTCCTCGTCGACTTCTCACGTATATATTGCAGAGATTAACCGCAAGGTAACTTAATCTTGTGATTGCGCGAGAGTGTCGTCAACTTGGCAGTACTGTTACACTAAAAGCGTGACAGACACAATTTGTTAGCGGAAAACAAAAACAAAACATTTTTGTGAAATATTAGCAACATTCTTGTAGAAGATTTTGGAAAAAAAATCATCTCAGGTTTTACTTAGTTGACGCACCTCCGTATTTCCCAAACACGTGACAGTATCTCCTTGCACAGCTACCGAAGTTGTAAAAGTTCTGTCGTCCACGTGGATTTTACATTCATATCCAGTCTGACCATTCTATAAAAATAAAGAGACATTGCATCTCAATCCATGAAGATGCTTGATGTATAAATTTTAGGGATTTGTTTTGAATGTACGTGAGCACAGTCAAAATCCAATACAGCTGCTCAACTTAGTCAGTAATTAAGGAAGGAGCCACAGTCGATGACTGCTGAAAATATACATTACACTAGTGTCCCCATCCGCCTTTAAGACCACCTGACAGTGGGGGGAGGTTAAATCTGGTGTGAACTAGGAGAAGGGATGAAGACCAAGTAGAAATCTTAATGCGCTTTGTTATGCAAGGTTATCTTATGTCAGGTAATGCTTATTGGGCGATGGTAGGCTGTTGCAACGAATTGGCAAGTGTCTAGATAGACGACCTCTTTCGGACGAACCCTATTAGGATTGGGAGTACATTTCACACTAAATTTATCAAGAACCGTGCTAGCCCGATTTGTGAAGTGACAAGAAGTGCCAGGCAATCGTGGCTGTGCAAATATGGTGGGAATCTGCCGGGAAATCAAATTGACCTAAAAAGAGCATGCCACCCAAAAAACAACCTAATTTGTATCAATTTAGATCGAGAGGTTCTACTCCATAAGGACACGTGCGCCTTGCGTTACCTGACACCTGAGGGCAGAGAGATGTTGAAATTATCCAATGAGGTCATCGGTTTCACTCGCAGTCTGTTCAGCAGTTGACAATACGGGTTACTGGTGTCAGCTTATCGCTTGAAGTCATCGTTTAACAACAATAAATCATCAAAGTTCAGTTTAAAAGCCTAAAAATACACCGAGTTCCTATAAAAACGTGTTGTTTATTTCGCTGTGTCGGATTTACTGGTATTTGGACACACCGTAGCATACAAAGTTCGGCAAGCCAATAACGTCCGTAGCACGGAAAGAGTTTGTGGTCTGTCTGGAGATAACTTCAAAGTATTTTCTGTGAGATACAGACAGGAGAACCTAGATCTGTGTTTTTGAGACTTGTGATTTTTTGAGTTCTAATGTTATCCTGGCTAGTGGCTCGGAGCCCGATCAGGCCCGTCAAGGCCGGCCGGATTGACTCGTTATCCCGGCCAGTGGCTCGACATCACGAACATAAACCAGCCAAAGTTCAGTGAAAACTAAACTTCCAGTCAAAAAAGTTCTATACTACTAGTGAGCCAAAGTAATGTGCACGTGATTATGTTGGTGAATTAGCCACGACACTGCAAATCTACCTACTCGTCGGGGGCTGCGAATTCAGCCGGCTTCCGCTTTGGCCAAAGCACCGTCAGGGCAGAAGTTGTACATTGACAATCATTATTTGAGTAATGTAAATGTAAATAAAGATTACCCTAACACCTGGCCGTGGGATGGAAATCGAGTTGTTTCACAACAGTTTCTGCCAGCAAACACTTACATGTACACTGTACATACATGTAGCATGAGCTCACACGGCTTCGGCGTCCCGTCAATTAGTTTTATTGCATCCAAGCCGGTAACGCAGTGATTTATTCACTGCTGGCTTCTCAAATCATTTGCACTCACGAACACTCCAAAGGAATTAAAAATTGAATCTAATGAGACAGACTTTGTTTCAGTTTTATATAAGTATTGGTTAGGGTGAGAATAATTCATTTTGAAACAGAACGCTCAGTAATAAACACAAACATGGTACTTTGCAGTCCCGACTTAGGACGAGCTAGAGCTCATCAGTCCCGACTTCGCAGATGGATCTTTAAGCTTTACAGGCTATCAATTCGAACAGGAATACATGTACAGTGTACAGTGATGAAGAAATACTAGAGAGGCGCCGTGAACAAGCTCATACAACGGAACGTATGGAGTTATTTGGTAAGCCGGCATTTGACTCAATTTCGACGTCTGCAGGCCAAAGACACGGAGATGTTTCACGGCCTCGTACTTGCTATTTACAGCGTACATTTCATTCTTCACTACCATGAGCCACTTCCTAAGTATTTTGGACTCTCGAGGAAGTATACCCGCTTTCCTCGAAGTTGCTTAGTCCGGACAAGCTGGAACGTTGCACTGCAACATAGCGGCATTCACTCTGCATATGAACCACTGACTTCGCTAGCTTCGTTTCTCCCCTTCCTCACAGGTTAGCGCGACACCTCTTGGCAAGGTAAGGTCGACCGAATGCGAGGCGATGTGGATATTGACCGATTAAGACGACCGTTTGCAACAGGACAACGGCCGACTGATTTCGACGCCAAACCACTGTTAATACTACATGTAATTCAAGAAGCGAGCTGGGTGTAATCGTCATATGAACGAGGAATTCTGATAATGTTTTAGTGTTCGCTGCTTTTTAGGCGAAGTTCAAAAAAGCGAGTAGATTACAAAATCTCATTTGCATTCAATTCTAGAAGAAAGCAGTTTCTAATTAGAGGCAAATCCAGATATCAATCCAATCTAGATCATTCTTAAAAGTTCCCTTGCTGTTTGTCCGACATCACGACTCGCAACCACTTCAAATATCTACAACTGCCCATACTGTAGAATCATTAAAACCATTCATCAACAGTCACCAGAAAGAATAATAACCCAGCACACGTACCTTGGCTATTTATTTAATTTGCTCGAGGTAAATGATCCACATGTGCTTGTAACTTACCGTTCTGTGAGGAATATCAGGAGCCAGAAAGTTTGAAAAATTACTAGTCTCAGTGACGGTGCCGTCAACTTAACCATCTACTCGAATATGAGGGGACCAACACGATCATCTTCGGCATGTCTGACCAACTATCCGGCGGATTGTGACCAGAATTGAGACGAAAATGTATTTGAACGGTATTTGTTATTGACCATACGTGTATCGTTATCTCCTCCAGTCAGTCAAGAATAATTAAATACACAAATATAGATAGTTATGCTCCACGGCCAGCAGCTATCATCAGCTGAGCGCCGTGCTTCCTCAAAGATTTCGGCTCATTGAGCTCAGGATTTCTCCACACGATGGGCCAGCATTAGCTGGTAGACGTGGTTGCGTTGCAGTTGGCCATCAAGTCCTGGCTCCACTTTAATAAGTATCCGACATGTACTTCCGCATAATCCATGTGCTGCCCTCCACAGCCTTCTGTCCACACACACTTACCACCTTACTGGAAGGGTTCACACAAGCGACCTTCAGAAACCTCCGTTTAGATGAAGACGGAAAACATGGACATCCCACCTCAAAAGGAATCAGTTCACAGCTGTAAACTTTCCCCTGGATTTCTGTTGCTAGTTCTGCATACCATACATGTATTAGCTTACATGTACGTGCATGGACTTCACAGAAACCCTCCTGCCATGCAACATTTAGTTCTTATTATAGTTTGCTTTTCATAAATCAACACCGACAATACTTGCAATGCAAATGATCTGAAGGTCAGGGTTAGGGTTGTAATCTCTTTACTAAAAACCGGCTTTTACAGAAAATCAACCTCGTGGCTCAATAAATTAGTTACGTTTCTACTCCGACTTTAAGCAGTCTTTAGACAAAAGAGTTGAAAATTTTATCGAAAAAATTGATCCACGTCATGGTTCTTTTTGAAACTGCAGTCACAGACCTTACATTAAAGATAAGACAAATACTCAACTGACCATTGGTGAAGGCAACTCTTTTGTCCTAAGTACAAATCCCTTTTTAAATCCACTGGGCAGTTTTATTGGAAGTGTCGAGGCGTCAATCCGAGGGCACAAGCTCACCGAGGTGACGTTTCCGGGCTTACATTCGACGTTGTCTGTTGGGTGTACACACTTGTGATCGTAGACACACCACAGGCATCCCCATTGACTTCGTACACACGTGGTACATCTACAATCGAAAAGCACTGGTGTACCGTACATGCATGCAGTACTTGTTGAAATAAATTCACATGCGACATCCAGCACTGTCATGTCACAGACGTTTTGAAAGACTTTAATTAATACGTAAGATAACACTTTCAAATCAGGTTGACACTGAAACGGGCAATTTGAAAGAAGTCAGGTCTCAAGAGGATAAACTTTTACGTCACACAAGTTTAGAACCAGCGTTGAATAAAATACATGTATGTGTCACTTACAAACTTGGTTGAAAACAGGATTAATTTTTGTTTGAAAGCTTGATACAGATGTGAATGTAGTGATACTGTATCAGAACATAAAGTCATGTCACCTTGTAATGGAAAACAATCACAGTCACGAAAAATTACGACCAGTGGCCAAAGTAATATTGTTTACCGATTTGCATGTCCTACATTTGTATGGACAAATGTCTTCGTCCCCATTCTCGTGAACAGTGTTACATTGGAAACGCACGCGGTTGTCCATGAACTTGCATGGCCAATAAATAACTAGGTGAGAACAGGAGACAATACCAACATTCGCTATGTTGAAAATGACACATTTCGGCTAAAGATTTTAGCATCACCAGTCACGAAAAAAACTGTGTTGAATAAGCAACTCACAGCTTTGCACCGCACGCTGGCTCTGTTTCTGTTGGCTTCTGGGCTTCCCACAGTGTGTTGCATTCACACTCTTTACTTGTACGCCCCCTCTTCCCGCTGTCACTCGTTTTTCACTGTTTATTTCTCTTCGTACATGTTCATTACACTTATTGCTACCTGGCGTTTAAATCTGCTTGTTACCTACATAGCTGCATGCCTGAAGAAAGGACATTGATTTGACACTACGAGCCACTTTATATCTAGGTTACAAATAAACATTTAGTCGTGTTTTTGTGTTAACGAAGGGCTGCTACCGAATTATACTGGTGTATCAATATTCTACTTACGTCTTGTGGAATTTACAAGAGAAGAAGGTAAAATTTTTCGAAATGAACAGAATTCCGGTTTCTGATGAGTTCAGTGAGAGGGGGATTGTTACGTGATCTGAAAAATATAATAATCACCTGAAAACGAAACAACGCCAGTTAATGTAGTTACATGTAAGCTCTGTTACAACAAGTTCTTGTCCCATTGTACATATAATAAGAATATTCAATTCCAATCGTTCGAGCAGTAGCTAGAATCGCACTGGACATATCACTGAAAACATCAGTACAGTTGTTTTCTAACAGGCAGTCCCTCACGGATTTTTGTGGACCGTGCTAATCGGTTCCTTTTCAACCGCCTACAGTGTGGCATTTTTAGCTATGATCTGAACATTTGGTAAATACTGCATATTAGAATTTCTATACATTCTATAACATGTAACTTGTAAACCAATAAATCCTTGCAGGTTACTAGAAGAACATAATTTTCAGGTATTGAGTCCTCATATGGCAACCGTGTATAAAAATTAAAGACACACGCACGCACGCGCATACACGCACGCACACTCACATACAGCACCTTTACGTTTTCTGCTTCTTCATAAGCTACAAATCGGTAATTCTCAGTTCTCAGGAAGCTTTAAATGAAAGTCACGTTACGCGCACAGTGCTTGGTCAATGAACAACCAGGGAGCGTGGCTGACGGGGTTCCCATGTGGGTTTAGAGAGCCCTCCACAAAAATCGTTTTGAACTGAATGATTTCAGTTCCGGCCACTGTTACTATACAATCTATCATATTTGGTTGTTTGAGTGCCATCTATTGAGGCTTGCATGCATCTGCGGTATTCTCGGCCAATTTGAAATTTCATCTACTTCCCCTCAAGAATTGTTGGCAGAGCCAGATTTGTAGGGAGACAATTGGGCAATTGTGTGGGCCGCCCGTCCATGACAGGACTCTGTGTAGTGGACACCAAATGAATCCTGTGAGAATTTAAATGGCTACCATTAAAGAGCAACGAAAGATTGGCAGTTGAGTTCTTTGTTCGGGGACCCTTCAAAAGGTATCCTTCAACAAACAGGAATGTACGATTTCACCGATATCAGAAAAGATCGGCAATTGATTCCGTAATCGGTCTTTCTTCGGAGAGCGGTCACTTCAGAGGAAAAAAAAATTGGCAATGGATGTCATCAGCAGCCCTCACCCCAAATATGAAGGCATGCTAACCATCATAGGACATGAGGGATAGTTGAGGCTGTTGTCAGGTCTCTTCTCCGTCAGGTAGCAATAATATTACTAAAGGAAACGTACATGTAGTTTCAAGAATAATTTATTGACAGAGGAGATTTCAGGAGAAATGCACAGGTTTGTTCGCTAATTATTACACTCTTAAATATACAATTTGAAATCATGTTGATCTGGGAAACAACTGAACAACAAGTTTTCTCGATCTTTTTCGACGCATGCTGTAGCGCAATGGTTTTAGTTTTGTGTAAGCAAAACACGGAACATAAAAGCCCCCCGACACAGCGCACCCTCCTAATCTCTTTCCTTCATGTTTTGTTGTGAGTTTCTCCTTTCATATTCACCATGCTCCCCCGCCTAATACGCCATTGCTGATCGCTGCCATGGTTTTTGTCCTGACGTCTGCATTTTTGAGCCCTGTTCGCCCACTCCCCGCTTTTTAATGCTTCACCAAATGATACGTCAATTGATACTTCTTCCCTTCAATATTTTCGTCTCTTGTTTGATAGCTACTCTAATTGTTTCAACTGGTTTTATTTACTGCCATCGTCCTTTCGCTTCGGCACTGATTCTTGGTTTCTACACCTTGTAATTGGCTGGTTTGTCAAACCTGACGGCCGGTTGGCATGGAATGTGATACTGCATTGTACATTTCAAGTCAAGCAACGTCACTTCATTTCGGAAGTCATCGCATTTTGTTTCAAACAGCAGAGTTATTAATGATTGCGTAACAATATGCTTTTGACAACTGTACAGGTGCTTTTTGTTTGTTGTGAATTGTTGTACAGTGTACCTAATTTGACGTCATAATTCAACAAAACAAGAATACTCATTGATCCACACTCTGAATTGTTGCAATAAATTGCTTTTAATTAGATCGTTTATAGTGAACTGTTTCGTACATTTAGACAGCAATAACCTGGAAACAAGGACTGCAGATAGTAGGAACAAGATCACAATGGCACTTACATGTACATGTATTACAAAGTGTTTAGTTTTGGCCGACGTCAGTTTTCGCTCAAACTTTACATTTAATGCCAATTGATTCCTTTTTGTGTACCTTCAAGCTGGGATCTGGATTAAGTATAATTATGCTGAAACTAACCGTCATTTCCATGAACCAATTCCCATCGGGGAGTGATGCAGCGTACACCATATGGGGTTTTCGTGGTAGGTGTAACAGTACTCTCGCCAAAGACACATGTGAAACTGTTGTCTTGGGGTAGGTGTAAAATGTTTAACGACAACTGTAAAACGGAAGCAAAAGTCACGATCAAAATTTCAACTGCTTTGCAGTTTTTATTTACGTAAAGAGCAATAGACCCGCAAAAATCTTTGGGTTTAGTCCTTCTATTGTTGTAAAATTGGTCTCGTCTAGTTCTTCACTCAAAAAGGTTACCAACCCTGTTTTTGTGATTCCAGCAAAAACAAATTGTGTTATTTTCTAATGAAATGCTGGATTACAACTTGAATGGTCAGTGTCACAGAATGAATATTGTGGTTCTTGGTGGGTTACATTCCCCTACAGTTATCTAGAGCTCGCTTAATGCGTAAGTCAGGCTTCTCAACCTAAAAACCATATGTTTTTTATAGATTGGGCATAAGACACGTCATTCAAATTCGGGCGGGCCAGGGTAACCTACCACGATACAGAGCCTGTACTGGGCATATGGGGAGCCTTGTGTGTCCCGAGTGTGACACTGATGTTGAAACCATTAAACACCTGACAAGAATCTTGTCCAGCTTTTTTAAGGCTATCCATGACACTGTTGCGTTGTCTTTAACGTAAGATCCTGGCCGTAAACAGACATAAATACACGTCTAGGCCCTGTTGTGCACAAACTTATCGAATCACTTTGCAAGTTGTGGGACATCAGGCATAGGTCTTTCTATTTGAAATTCCGGACATTGTATACTTACATTGATTGGATGCTCAGCTGCATGTACAGATACTCTGTCAGTTGGTTCTATATTTGAGAAAGTGATGCACTGGTTAATGTCTGCGTTGTAGTTGTACCATTTCTTTGGAACATCTACCGCCTTGCATTCAGATGACAGTGAACACCTAGCAAATAGAAAATGTTCACATGGTTCAAGAAACACGTCTGCTGCAGGTACAGCACACATCACGCCGAATTTTTGGCCGACCGGTCGGAAATTGGTCGACGACCGGCCGTCGACCGGTCGTCTAGCCGACCAGCAGCCGACCAACAACGGTCGGCTAGGAGCCGTCTGTTGAGTCGCCTCTGTGGTCGGCACTTGGGTCGGCTAATTGGTCGCCTAGCGTAGACGACCAATTCGGATTAAGCGTGCCCTTGGTCGGCAATTACCATTTTATGACTTAGCGGGTGAACTTTGGACAAACAAACATTTACAGTAACTGTTCGCTGTTCGTTTAGCAGTGGCAACTCCGGTCTTGACATGGGTTTATCAAATTTTGTTCAACTATTGAATGGTGGTAAAATCGAATCAACCTACAAATACGAAGTGCGTGACATTACAAAAGCCGGAAACCTTATGTTGAATTAATGACGGCGTTTTAAAATCAAACGTTTAGTGATATAGCGGAAAAATAATTTCTAACTTTAGATATGAGACTTTTAATACAGTACATTATGCATAAAAACAAGCACACAATTTGAAATTTACAGCAAAATTCCATAAAAATCAGAATACAACACTGGATATTTTACGACCTCAAATGATTTCATGCCGCGGATTGCTCAACAAGCAGCACGCATTTGCGCTCATTCCGTTATTGCTCTTGATCATCACTTCATCACGCTGTATATTGCGCTTTACCACAGATAATTATTGTTTATTTCTGTATAAGTTCTTATTATGTTGGTACAGCAATAGAACCCAAGTTTATTTAAGGAACAACATAAACAATGGTTTAAACATAGCGCCGTTATTAAATCATGGGCGCATGAAAACGGAAGAATGTGATCGGTTTATAGTGTAATCCATCATCCATCATCATTCTGAAATTGTTGTCACTTTCGCAGTAAAAAAATTTCGAAGCTAGAGCCTTCCTATCTAGCCAGCTAGCTGTAAAGACTATTTTCAAAATACAGCAAGGTTCCACTGCGTATTAAGCTCAAACAGACCTCGAAACTTCACACACCCCGGATAGTTACATGTACATATACGCTTGTCACCTCGGCGAAAAGCTTGTATCAACATGAGCTCAAGACCGGCGATTTTGCATGCAAACTCTGGAAGCCAATTGGCATTCAAGTTGCTCGTTACGGCCGTTTAAACGAAAAATATCCGACGTCATCTTCTTGCGTAATTCTCTGCCTTTTGTAACAAAAAAACGTATGTCGTCGTTTTGAAAAGAGTTCATTCGTGACACGCGCCACTTTCAAAATGTTTTCGACATCTCCCATTAGATGGTGACAACATCTCAGCAAAATTTGTTCTAAAATTTGGTTCACTGATATCAAAATTCCAAAAACATATAATGAAGTGAAACCAATTCTGATCATTTGTCGTGACGTTTACGTAACCTCGAGGGAGAACGTTTGATTGAAGAATCTGGGAATTAGAAACTGACTAATAGGTGATGCAATATTTCATTTTAGGAGCAGAATAATTGTAGAAAACCAAATTTTGCAACGCTGGTAAATAAAATAGATTACTCTAGGAAGATTTTATTCGGTCAGTTTTTACCCACAACGGCGCAAATTTGTATATTTAATTTAGTAAACACCTTCGCACCAAGGCTAGAGCCTTCCGAGCCCTTTGGCGTAAGAACACAATACTTGGCGTTTGGCGTATACTCCAGGGGGTAAAACTTTGAAAATAATATTTTCGGGGTAACTTGGTACAGGTAATCCTAAAAAACTGTCTGTGTTTTCATGTAGAGCGTAAAAATTATTAACCCAGTGATTCAAAAAGAACACTCTCGCAAACGAAAACGCACAGAATTTTCAGCTCTATTACCCTGGTTAAAAAACAACTTCTATAAGTTTATTGCATCGGATTCTAGTGATCACCAGGGCAAGTCAAAACTCTTAAGGAGGCGCAATTTCAAACCTTTGGATGAATCAGTGATATAAAAATGAAATTAGACCGACTTTAATTCATCAGCAATGTAGACACAACACTTACAGACACTGACTGTGTTTGTTAACGTCTTGTGGCGATGATAAAAATATATGTTTCTCCTATAATTGATGACAAGTTTTACTCTGATGAGGTATGATGCAATATGCATGTCTAATATGCAGATCGGCAGTTGCAAAAATATTTACTGGATTTAACGAATCCGTTTGAAATGAACCACTGCGAAAATATGATTACTAATTGTACATTCGAAGCACGCCTCATTAGAATAAAAACATACACATGCTTGATGATCCTTGGAGTACCTCTATTACAGGCATGAATGAAGATATATAGTTGTTAAGCCATAGAGGATTATAAGGCTTACATAATATCACACTGAGCCATCTACACCAAGGAAATATACCAGGCATATATTTCAAAAGAGTCCACAACTACTCATTCTTCATAGTCATAACTACTCATTTTTCATAGTATTACTAAATCACGAACATCTAGACTTATATAAGAAGTTACACAGAACGCTGCTACACAACTTGCTCTCCCACATTTATGGGAGGCCTAATTTGCAACATTTAACAACATATATTTTCTATACAAGATTAAAACCAAGCAAATCATGTTAATTCTCCAGGACCAAAAAAACAACAGAAATTTTACTTAAGCAGGAATTAAAACAATCCAATACATTGAGTTTTCACACAGACGACCAAAAAAAAAAAAAACAAATTAAGACTAAAATTCACCACGTCAAGACTGAAATTTATCACATCAGCACCTATAATTTATCAAGTGAGGACCAAAAATTCTTCACGTCAGGATCAAAATAAAATACAACCGAACGGAAAATTTAATAAGCCACGTTCAAAAACTTACCACGTCAGTAACTTTACACGCCAGAACACCCCGTCACCATCCCCAAGCATTGATCCTTCAAAGTGATAATGTTCGTACTATACCTATAAACAAGGGCTAAATGTTCAACCCTTTGCCGACAAGACATATTATCTTGGAAATGCGGTTGAATTTCTTTCGTCTAATCCACGTTTTACAATTATATAGATGCCAATGTATAGGTACACACTGGATTGCCATCATTGCATAATGGGTGACCACGTTGTCTCCGGGCATGAAAAGAATTCTCTCCTGGCGTGATAAGTTTTCTCAGTGACGCAATAAATCCTGGTTGTCAATTGTTTTTGTTTCTACAAAGATTTCAATTCCTGCATAGAAAATTTGTGTTCTGAATTTTTCCGCTTCAGCTTTCCATTCAGCTAACTATTGCACATCACAGCGTTTTTACTATCCCGTGGCGGCTCCACTGCAACGAATCACTTCTGGTATAACCTTCCGTAAATGACGTTCGTATTTTGCACATTTCTTCGGGGTAACAGTTTTCCAAGAGCTATATGATCAACGGACAAGTTTCTGTTTGGTATTCGGTTTTATTTTCTTTTTCAGACAGTCCTTGAGCTCATGCTCTGAATGTTTTGAAAACTTAACTCTTTCTTTACGCAGATACGTTTTCTGCCCGTGGGCACCGACTCGGTGAATTCATCAACCAAACATTTATTTTTGAAAGTGCCCTCAAAAGTGTACTTTTTTAAAACACCGTGTTGACCAAAGAAAAGCGAAATGAACAAATTTGTAAACACTGCTCAAAGCACTTTTGTGGACATACGGAAACGCCAACGTCTCTGTCTTACAACGCTGCGTGTGCTTGGCATTTCTGATAAAGCGTTCTCATGCGGGAAACTTTTTTAAGACTGAGCACCATTTCAAAAAAATTGCATTTTTTCTTACAGCTGAGCACAGAAGAATTATTTTGTGATTTTAGGACTGAAACGGAACCAAATCTCGAGTGGTGACTGATTAGAATTGGCAAAACTCGGGGAGGGGTGGCGTTACAAGCCAAACATGTAGTTGCCACTTCTCATTCAGCGTCACTTACTACCTGAGGTGGCCAGATCATACGCTATAAATATCACCAGACGCTTTGCTTCTCAAAAGTGCACCTTGATGTATTTTCTATCATTTTTTGCCATCGCAATCGCTTTACCAAAGATTCACGCACATATGCCGCGTAGAGACAATACCTCTTCACCACGTATTCACATCTTCCCGTTCACAATTGTTTTATTTTACATAATTTGTCAATATGTTGTTGACAGAAAGTGTTTATTTTTGGAACAACGTGAACGACCAACTGATAGGGGCCTACGTGTACATGTAACAAGCCCAAATTTTAACGTCACCGATACATGAAAACAGAATGCGCAAAGCTACAATTGGCTGTAGCCTCAACAGTGGTCATTCCGTGTTTGATGTCACCGTCATAGTTCGTGGAAATCGTAACCATAGTATGATTTCAAAGTTAGAGACGTCGAAGTCCATGGGTTTAGGGCATAATGGACCTTGAATTTCGCCGGGTCAATACTATGAAAATAAAATCCCCGGAGTGAGAACTCTTCGCGGTGTAACAACTCACTCACTAATCCTTCATCATGGGCGCGTGATAGGAGACCGGTGAATAACTTAAAACACGCAAAAACGATGCAGTTTGGCGTTACACAAACAAAATCAATTGTGGGCGAAGACTGCGAAAAACAGCCGCGTTTACAAAATGACTATACAGCGTTGTATTGACCGGGAAGCAACCGATCTAATACAATTTGTTAACGTCAGGAGTCAAATTAAAGATCAAATGTAAAGAAAACTTTCACGTTTTTCATCCAAAACTTGTTGCATTGTCCATAATCCAATGTTTACTAATGCCGCTTGCCTTCAACCTTCGAAGTAGTGGTGTTACACAACCGACGTGAACTCATGTAACCGAGACAGCAAAACTAGGTTAATTTATTTGACCCTGTGCTAAGACGAATATGCATCGACACGCAAAGTGGTATGAGCCTGACAACCTATTACGCAACTGCTACTCTAGCCTAAAAATAGCAGCCGACCAGCTGGTCGGCTGATGGCCGGTCGGCTAAAGGGTCGGCTGAAGGGTCGGCTGTGGGGTCGCCTTATGAGTCGGCACTGCGGGCGGCTGCCAGTCGGCTAATTTTTAGCCGACCGGTCGGGTAATTTGCCGACCGGTCGACGGCTAGTCGTCGACCAATTTCCGACCGGGCGGCCAAAATTTCGTGATGTGTGCTGTAAGATAAATGGATGAAAAACTGCAGATACTGTAAATAATATTGAAATAAAATGTAAGAAAAATAAATAGCATATCCATCCTTTTGATTGATATTTTAATACTAAAATGTCAACAATATTCCTTTATCAAACTGAGCAACAGTGTTGTAATTAATCATCCCTTTTGTAACAAAATTGGATCTGGTGTAGTGAGCCTAGATTTTTTAAGCCAAAAACGGACGTCTCTGATGATATTTCCAGCTACAGCCACTTTTAGGTACTGCAATGCCAGAGGTCCAATTCGGAATACTGTCATAGCCAGCTCAGTGGCATTCCCATGTTAGCTTAATTTTTTTCCCAAAGCCAGGTCAGGGCTTCACCCACGGCCAAGCAGGGGGTTACTCCTAGAGCGAGCACCGAGGTGTACTCCCACTTGGAATAATCGCAGGAAACCGAGAGAATTTGATATGCTAAGGAAATAGCTGTGACGCCTTGAATGACCACGTACTGACAAACTTACTTGTTTTCCAGCGTACACCATCCGCAGTGAGGGTCACGTGATCCTACGCACTCTGCACAGGAAGTTAACAAATTACATTCGTAAGTCGCTATTTTGTGCAGCTGCAAAAGAAAGAAGCAGAAAATCATTGCGTAGCCTGCACAACGCTTCCAGTGGTTGACATCCATATGTTTCTAGCATTTGTTTTCGTAAAACCTGGGCCTTTATGAAGACTAGAGGCTGAAAATTAAGGCTTAGATCATCAACACAATAATATGGCGTTGAGATGTGGAAATTGTAAGAGTGTGACGCTTTATCAAACTGTACAAGTGATCGAGTGGAGATGCTGGAGCGACAGACTTCGATATCGACATCGATGCGCCAACGTCTAGTTAGGTTCAATTCTGAGTTCCAATTTTCATGTTACAAAAATATGACTTTGGAATGTGTATCTTAGTAGAGTAAATCGACAAATGGAACTTCAAAAACGTTCATTAGTTGAAAACTACATACATGTGCATTGTAGTTACCAATTTTGTTGCAAAAACGTAACAAATGATACGGTATTTTATTTGGGAAATAGTTTAATTAATTTGAATTGAATCAAAATAACTGAATTTCTCCTACAAAAGTCGTACAGATGTAGTCTTAAAATTGTGTATCTTCTCACTCCGAGGAATTTAAAGAAATTGCAGATAGGAATTATGATCAAAAAGATGTCCAGTGGCTTAAACTGACGATTGTTGTCGGACGGGTTAGACATGTAGACGTGTTTGGATTTGACATTAGGTATAAAGCCATACAATCTATTGTGTCTTTGTGATGTTATTACAAGTCGTCTCGCTGCCATCCATGGGCACGCCAATGTCCAACTGAGATTTAGCTCCGGCAGCGAACAATTGAACCTGGAGGTGGTGGAAAAGAAACCTGAAAAGTGCTGTACAAAGAACGAGTGCCATTACGAAATTTGTAAAACCCTTGTATGGTTGTTTTTTGTGGTATGACTGATCGGGCGACTCGACATTTTCCATAATAATAGACTCATGTTTATTTTGTTTTTGTGATTTCCTTACGAATCACCAAATTTCGCCGTTCTCTGTCGGCCATGTGCTGAAATAGAGGCAATGATGTAACCTATTACGCTTTGTTCAAAACCACCGTTTACATGTACCTTGTTTTGTCAAGTGACCACTTTGCTGGCGAGACGCGTTCACATTAAAGCTTTCCTACAGTGCAATTTTTGATTTTTTAACAGTGCAAAAAGTTATAGCACAACATCTACATGTAGCTAAATGAGCACAAATTTTGAGAATAGTTTAGAGATTTTGATGATTTTTGGTTTCCAGCTGCGTGACGTCATCGGTTGAAGACGTAGATCAATTGACAGTATATATGCAAGGGTAAGTAGTAATGATTTCCTAACTTAAGAAGACGTAAAGAGCCAGCTCGAAGAATACAGGTATGAAGATGAGGGTGAAGAGACACTCAGGCCATACATATACAGTAGGTGAAACAGGAAAATTTTTCTCGTTTGAGGCCGTACGAACTTGACCCTCCCGCAATACCGGCGAGTTAAGTCAAGTCAAAGAATACTCAGTCTGCGGACAGTCCTGATTCCAGAGTGGAAATTAAAACATTATATTGAATTGCGAATTAATGTCATAGCCATTTCAATTTTAAATAATGTAACCGAAGCTTATACCTAACTGGCAAAACCCGCGATTAGCGGACACTGCTTTCATTTCTTCCAATGACAGAAGCGTTTTCCAGGAATTATCATATCTAATTGTAGTGATACTAAAAGCATTTTATTTCTGGTAAATGATACTCGTTTCAGTCTTGTGTGTTGAAAAATACGAAAGCTTAATACCGTTGAGATTCTTTAATGATTTCGGTCCAGTGTCTGGCAAATTCACCCTAGGTGGCGGCTGCAGTCGTGACTTCAAACTATTTGCATGGCATTTACATGTACATGTACATGTACATATACCTCCCATTATATACTTTTGGGTATTGACGTATATTAATGCAAAGATAGCATGCATTCAAACAAAATCTTGAAGAATAGACTAATGGAAACTACATTCACGTCATTATTTCAGTTAGAGATTGAGGCTGAGGCTCATACTCCATGCACGTATGACAAATACGTTCCCAGCAGAGGCAAAACACAATGCACTTTTTCTGTATCAAATGCACTTTCACGCTGGACACACCTTCAGCAAATCTCCGACGAGTCGAATCCAGATTCTTCAAAATGGGTTAAGCACCGCGTCAATTTGTTACGTATTCTGGTTTGACAGCCACTGAACATCAATAAAACTGTTTGTATTTGGATTGGCTATAAGATATGTTATAGCTAGTGATCAGCTTTGATGTGAAAAAGATTTAAAATGGAAGAATTCCGAGTTTACATCCCTTGGAATTACCTTCTATGGCAACTTACGGGACATAAATCACTTAAACAACGGTGCAAAATTTAACGAGCGGTGACAAAAGGCATTGAAAATTGGTCAAAAAGAAATTTAACCACCTTTATTAAGATATCGGTTGTCAAATCATTTTCATTACCAAAACTGAATCACCTCTTTTACACACTTCCACTTCCAAGTGCTAGATTTTTAAAAGGAGAATGCCACCCAAAAAACAATATTTTATCAATTAAAATCGAGTAATTCTACTCGATAACGGCAGGTTCGGTTGCGTTAACTGACAGACGGAGGTGTTGAAATTATCCAATGACGTCATTGGTTTCACACGCAGTCTGTTCAGCAGTTCACAACACGGGTCATTGGTGTCAATTTATCGCTTGAATTCATAGTTTAACACCAATAAATCATCAAACTTCGATGAAAAACCCTTACAAATACACCGAGTTCTGCAAAAACGTGTTGTTTTATTTCGTTGTTACGAATTTATTGGTATTTGGACAAACCGTAGCCTGCAAAGTTCCGCAGGCCAATTTACCACGGTCCCTAGTATTAGTTTGGGGTCTGTTCGGAGATAAATTCGTAGTATTTTCCGTGAAATACAGATAGCACAATTTAGATCTGTGTAATTTAGACAAAACCCTTGTTATTCCGGCCAGTGGCTTGGAACCCGATCAGGCCCGTCGCGATTGGACTGACTCGTTATCCGGGCCAGTGGCTCGGAACCTGATCAAGCTCGTCGCGCCCGCCGGGATTTGCACGAACATAAAACAACTTGAGTTGGAAACTAAACCTCTATTCACGAAAAGACTATAATAGTGAGCCAAAAAATAACGTGCATGTAATTATTTGTGTGAATTAGCCAGGAAACGGAAAATCTACTTACTATTCGGGGGCTGCAAAGTCCGGTTCCTCTACCACAGACCGTCAGGGCAAATGTTGTTCAGTAACAATGATTTGGATATTGTATTTGTATTTCTAAATAAAGATTCCCCTAACATGTGACCATAGCATATGAAATCAAGTAATTGTTTCAAAACAGCTTTTTGTCAGCAAACCCTGAATTAGCATGCGCTCACATGGCTTCGGTGCCCGGTCAATTACCTTAATTTGGTGCCATCATCATTAGCCGGTAACGCAGTGGTTTGCTCATTGCTGGCTCCTCAACATTTGCACCCACGAATACTGCCAAGGCATTACAAATTGTATCTAATGAGACAGCCTTTGTTTCAGTTTTATAGAAGCATTGGTTAGGGTGAAACTAATACATTTTGAAACAGAACGCAGTTTAAAAAACGTCTACATGGCAATTCACACGGCGCCAATCCCGACTTAGTCAAGAGATCATCCGACGAAGACTTCACAGGTCGGATCTTTAGGTTTCACAGGTTATCACTTCGAACCGGAATGCACTGATCGAGAAATACTAGAAGCGCCGTGAACATGCACAGACAACGGACAGTATGGATAGTTCTTTGCTAAGCCGGAATTCGTCAGAGAAATCACTGTCGACGAAATGCCGGCCACAGACACGGAGATGTTTCACTTCCTCATATTTGCTATTAACAGCGTAACTTTCATTCTTCACTACCGCGAGCCATTTCCTAAGCATTTCGGGTTCTCGAGGAAGTCGAAAAAACGATTTACCCGCTTTCTTCTCAGCTTTATACTTCGAACAAGCAGGAAAGATGTACCGTAATATAGCGGCATTCATTCTGCATACGAACCACTGACGTCGCTGCGTCGTTTTCCACCTTCCCCACAGGTGAACTCGACACCTCTCGGCAAGGTAAGGTCGACCGTAAAAGAGGCGGTAATAAAGACTAATTAAATCGGGTGGCATTCTCCTTTAAGGATATTGAACAAATATTTTTGAGTTATATATGGGGTATCTCTTCGGGTAGCTTATCTAGAAAGACCATGGTACAAAAATCTGAAGATGGAGGTGAGAATATGGTCCATATTGCATCATTTGGATTCAGAGATTCTTCAAAAATTATTATAGCAATACTTCTCCTTGGCTTAATATTTATGATAATCTAATCTTAATGTAAAACATGACTCTTTTCGGTAGGTTCCTCTTTTTTTCTTGAAGTAACTAACCGTACTAAAAATATTTTTGTAAGGATATCTTTGTATCTTATATGAATTTATCAATCTGTGTGAGATAGATGGCACTTTTTACCAAAATTTGTGTAGACAGTAGTTCAATGTTTTGGAAAGATTGGTTTCAAAAAGGTACATGTATACGATACGTACACCATTTAATTGACGCTGATAAAGGATTTATTTATTATTACCATACCTTTTACACAATTTTGTATTACTCATTTTTATGGAAATCAAAGTTCAATATTTCGTTCTTGGAATCATCTAATAGACAAGAGTACTATAGTCACTCCATTTTTCCAGAACATACATTTCCTCGGAAAATAAAGTGACGTGGAAAATCTATCACTTATTCATTTTCAAATTGTATGTAAAACCTGTCGCGATGATACGCAATCTTGGAAAAAAATTATTCTGCAATTTATCATTGTACTTTCGATGTCAGAATCAGATGATTCGAGTTCCGTATCAACCACGTACTTATTGGTACAAACTCTTATTGAAGAAAATAGGTGTTAGTGAATTATCTTAGTGTTCTTTCTGTGAGCAACATTTGCATTGGGAATGTTCACTTGTTCAAAAGTTTTGGGGATGTTTAAAACATGGATGATAAATCAGTGCGATTTCCCTCTGCAGTTAAATATGTCTACCGCCTTGTTTGGGGATCCAGCCTGTAGATTAGAAGTTGTAAAGTTAATTCTTTGGTTAGCGAAATTTCACTTATATGGGCAAAGACTGCAAAAGACTAAGCCCAATATTCAGTTATTTCTACGTTAGGTATGTATTACCACAACCTGGAAAAAATACTTACAATTATAAATAGGGTCCTAAGAGATTCCAGACAAGGGGTCTTCTTTTTTGCCTAGCAACTAACTTTTAAACAGTAGGATGCGATAATGTTTGTAATTTGTTTGATGTACTTGATTAGATTTCGCATTGCTGTACAACTATGTACTGGTTAGTTAAATTAATAATTGTTTCATTCAAAAAAGCACAGCCAGGCCCCTGAACTAATCGCTTGCTCCAACATGTACTGCCACACTTAATGTTTCACGAATCTGACATTTTTGGTAGACCTTAGGGTCTTCTGGAAACACAAAAACTGAAATGCTGTACTATACGTCCGATTGCTAATACTGCAGCAATTGCACAATCAACTTTTCTTAACACTCAGTCGAATCTAGTTTTCGAGAGCACTACGGCCTGAGGTTTGCGTAGAACAAGACAATGGCGTAGACAGCATTCACTGATGGCGTCACAAAACATTGATTTTTTAAAAAAATGAGTTTATATTATGATTAAAAGTATACAAATTGATTAAGAGATACTTAAATCATGATACAATGTTGTTTGTAATCGAGTTCACGCACTTATGACCTTACTTTGAAGAGTTTAGGACTTATACAGTGGATGGCATGACATCTGTGTGCAAAATTTGAATAACTTAGCAAATCGCAGTTGGGAAATAGAGCCCAACCACTAGTTAGGTAACTAAACAGTTCTAATGTCATATTCGGGAGCAAAAAGTGTCGAAGCAATGAGGGAGACAGTGAAAAAATGCCCTGGAATAGACTACCTTCTTAATCCAAAGCTCTTGAAAATGGCTGATATACATGTACACTGTACTTACGGGTATTTTATGTATTTACAACACGACTGGTTTTCATTCGGCTTAATCGTCCATATACATTATATCATACCTTTGTACCCGACATAACGTAAATGTGTTCCCTTACGTTATCAAACACCATGTCCTCCATTACGCGCTTATCACCTAGTGTTACGTTTTTAAACGTCTTTGACGATGATTTAACATGAATCTGAAACGATGCAAATACGTGCCTTTAAAAACGATCAAAGCTCCATGTTGTTGCATTTTGAACAACAAAATAGGTTAAAGCTTCCCACACTGATATGTTGAAAAACGGACCCACCCCATCATTTTGAGGGCCGGGATTGGCAATATTTTGACACGAACCCTTTTTAGTTGTCCACTTGTTGTTCCTGCGTAAACCACCGTGTGATTTCCAATGGTCTTGACGAGGATAGAGGTGAGTCGACCGCCGACCTCAAATGCCATTGTCGGAGAAACCGGGATCTTGCCCACCACTGGAGTGTTTATGAGGTAGTCTAAATCGTTTGCGACGAGTTCTCCGCATGAAACGTTGGAGTAATTTACACTTGTTGCCTGGAATATCCATTAAAGATTGCAATGGTTTCTTCATTAAGTAAAACATCTCACCATTTCGAATTTATGTGATCCAACTGTCTCATCAAACATCTTTTGTCGCAGCACCCCAACGATAATTGAAAAATATATATAAGTTCCTTACTGATACCAAAGATGGATCAGTCCTGGAAGGGTAACGCTAGTCCCGTGTCACCACCACGATTCACTGAGCAGGAAGAGAATTGTAAGACATGACCGAGAAAACTAATGCAACAGCGGGTTTAAAAAACTTGAGTAAACAATGATGTAATCCCAGCCGTTTTCTCTTTCACAAAGGTCGTTTCCAAATGTTCCACTAATTGGGTAATCAATTGTTGAATTTAAACAGTCACAGATTCTTTAGAGTCAACTTTACTGCTAAAAACAAGGCTCTGTGAAAGTATGTGTGCTCAGTATGAATTCCTTATGATACTTTGGTGTATGTTTTATGAGATTTATCCTTAGTATGGGAAGAACACAATTTGAACAACAACAAATTTTCGAAATACAGTACAAGAAACCCAAATTGAATGGTTTAAGCGGTGGTTTTACTGTTCGAGAAAGATGACTACATGTAGGTTATTGAATGCGAAAGGACATCCCGATCCCACCCCCGGCATACGTCATAATGTACCCAAGTAAACTCTCACCAGTCAACATGTTAACTATTGTTGAGCACAGTGAAACTTGCATAATTCCTATCTAATCGCACCAAATAATTCAATGCAAGTAAGGAAAATCTGTGTGATTTGACTTTGGGATTGAGTATGTCCTTTCAAATTTTTACCGGGTAGTGGAATACTAGAATGTCGCAAAAGTTTGCATATTCAGACTTGAAATTTTCACATTCAATGCGAGTTCAATTGGTTTTGTTGAAAACAAATATTTCAGTTTCATGGCGAAAGTGATAATTAATCTGGGTACAACTTTACCTAGGAGTTGAGTTGAGTTGAATATGGACTGACTAGAATGATCTCCCCATGTCTGTAGGCCTGTGTAGGGGCATATTCTTTTCCCTCTAGAAATTTGCTTGGAACCTCAATTTAATATCTTTGCAAATGTCAGCCAGTAAAGTGATTGGTAGGAGTACAGGATATAGTGTTTTTATGTTTACTGTAGTACATGAGGTAATAATTTTATTTTTACTGTAAACTATTATGGTTACGTAAGACTTCTCCTGAAGACCATGCCAGTATCTTCAATGGTGGATTCAGAGGACAGCTAAGGGGCCATGGCCCCGGCCCCCTAAAACGCTACAAGATCAATTGGCAGTTGGGGGGCAGGGGGTGAATATCTGATGGGCAAAACCCTACTCTGCCCCAACCCCCCAACTCAAATTCCTGGACCCCCCCAC
>NMRA01000629.1:0-16055 GCA_002633005.1 Phoronis australis | reverse complement strand
GTCGATGTTAGTATGAAAGGCCCTATATTTGTATGAAGTTCAGTAGCTTTAAATTAAAGGAAAATGAATATTTTTGTGGTCAATGGTCTAAGTTTTCTAATTTCCATCTCGTATAACCAGGTTGTACTTAGGGTTACTTTTAGTGAAACTTGTTCGCACCATGGAGTGTATTGGATTTGCTTTTATTATGATTGTCAACAAAACGAAACTTTGACATTTAAATTCATATTTTTAAGGTTGTAAACAATTATAGGTGATTCTAGGCACTATTTCTAGCATAAGGATTGTACTTCCCAAAATTTGACCTGTCGCCATTGTCGATAAACTTCTGTAGTTACCTGTTACGTTTTATGTTATGCTTTTGTCTCTGCAGATATTCTTGGATTTTGCATATTAAGTGACTTGTGATTCTTGGTGTCATTGCTGTAATTTTAGTTGAATCGTAGAATTTTGTTGTGACTTTCCTGGCTATGTAATCACATTTTCTTTGGTTGTGTTTCATGATTTGGTAGTGATTTCTGTGTTTGTACATTCCATTTTGCTCCCTCAGTTATCGCATAATTGTCATAGATTAAGAACGAAGCAAATAATGAACATATTATTAGCCTCATTTAATTTTCAGTGCATTGTATGCATGACACTTGATGAACTGATTTTTGAAATGTTTCTGGTTTTTAAGATTTTGATATTTCACTTATGTACACTTATTTTAAGAAACTAGTGTATTTTAGGCAGTGCATTTTATTTTCTGCAATTAATCACTGTTAATGTAATGTTAATAGAACTTTATAAGAATCATTAAATTTGTTGCTGTACTCCACTCTTGTTTTAGTAAAAGTCGAAATTTTAAAATGTCTGTCCTATTGAAACTCATTGCTTTTAGAAAACTTCAGTTTTCAAAGGTTAGTTCCTTGAAAACTTATGTTCGGAAAACTTAGTTTTCAAAAAATTAAGTTTTGATGACTTATGTTTGTTACTAAAAACGTGTTCCAAAACTTAAGTTTTTCAAAAACTTTTAAGTTTTTGAAAAAACTTAAGTTTTTGAAAACTTAAGTTATGAAAACTTAAGTTCGTTCCAAAAAACTTGTTCCAAAATACTTGTTCGACAAAAACTTAAGTTTTCGGGAATGAAAACTTAAGTTTTTCAGACCAAAAACTTAAGTTTTTCGATGAAAACTTAAGTTCATTTTTGTAAGGGAACGCAGCCAAATCAAATGAAAGGTTTACTAACCTTACAAATGCCGTTTGCGGCAGATTGTAATCGTGTCATTGTCAGAATATAGTTTTAGTTGTATTGTTTTGTTTTGTTATTCTGTTTAAATGGCATGACCCCTGAGTTAAGTACAGTGATGATGTAATTTGTTTACTGCAGTATAATTTGAAACTTTTGTAGAAGACTCTAGCATGACAGTGATTAATGCAGTCTGGAATATTCTAGAGACCAGTATAAGTTTGCAGAATGATTGGGTAGATTCAGGAAAGTTCTAGAATGTGCTTGAATTGATGAAAAATTCCAGAACAATGCATTAGGCTATAAATACACAAGCACGGGTTTGTGTTAGTCAGATCAAGTCAGTTCAAGAGAAGATCAAGTCAGTTCAAGAGAATCATCAAGTCAGTTAATCAGTGAGTTCAAGAAAGTTAATCAGGAGATTACAGTTGAGTTGCAGTGAAGAGAATCAGCAGTTACAGCGACAGTCAACAGAGAGCCAGCTATAGAGACAGCAGGTTATTGAATCAACGAGTGTAACATTTGCTGAACGTGTCTCAGAAGTTCATCACAAGTCAAGGCTTCGCAGCATTGGCTGGAGCATAAACAGACATTACGTCGGACGTTTTGTTTGAGTAGGCTTGTGAACGTACGGTCAGGATTAATAAAGGATTAACTCGAACCAGTTTTCAGTCTATCGTCGCTCCGAGCACCGGTATTTAACAACCTGCGCCCACCCTCAGACGGGGTGAATGACAGATTCAACCTGTTTGCGGAGAGTGCGAGGAACTGACAAAACTAAAACTTCATCAGTAAATACAGTTTGCAAATGCAAACTGTTTACTAAAATGTATCTCAACGTCGTATGGGGTATATTGTAAACCAGTCCACAACATAAAACAAACAATAAATATATGAAATTATCTAAAATCACGATGAAGTACTCTCTCCCTAACTTTAATAGATTTGGGCCATTGTTAGCCAATCATGGAACTATTTCCGTGTCAACGATAGCCCGCTCATAAATGCGCTATTTCAGATGACGTTCTCACTCCAGTTTCTGATTTTAATCACCGGACTTAAGTATGAGCAGACTTGCGTGTAGGTATGTCTTATGGGAAAGTCACTCAGGAACAAAAACGCGATCGAAAAAACAAAGAAAGTCACTAGGTGTTGCAACATACATCAAGTCCAGAAGGAAATGGAAGACAATTATAATGTCCCTAATAGAAGTGCATTTGACAAATTTCACAAAAATCAAACAATGGACTCTGAAAACACAGAGGCAAACGTAAACAACGAAATCTGGCAAAAGGGAACACAGCGGTAGCCGACTGGGTCTTGTACGCATCTTTAGATAGTGTAAGCTATGTAGGAAACTTCTCCCAAACTTCAGAACAAAGATCAATAAAAATCTGAAGCAGACACAACCGTAGACAAAAATGCCACTACTGGACGCCAAAGTAATGCATCCGTCTAAACATCAACGTCAGCCGGTACCTTCTCATCAGAAACACAGTTGACCATTTGCTCAACGATCCTCCGGATGGTTTGGCGGATAGAGAGCGAAAACGATTTCAGACTTTTAAAATCCCCACTAGGAGGCGCGCGCACAATATGTATTTTTAAATGGATTGGCTTTGTCGTCTCCTTAGAAACCTATTTTGCCAAGTTTCATGAAAGTACATGAATGAACTCCAAAAATTCACAAAAAGTAGAAAATGCCACTAGGGGGGGCAGACCAATAGCCCAAATATCAACGTCAACTTGGGTGTCCTCATTACAAACAGAATTGTCAATTTCCATAATGATCCTTCAAACAGTTTGGCAGACAGAAAGGCGAAACGAAATCGGAAATATATAAATCGGTAAGGTTGCGCAAAATCGTCAAGAACGTCTAAAAACGGAAATGTGATTTCGCTTTCATAACAGATACCTATTTGCCAAATTTTATGAACATTAATCCAAGAATAACAAAGATACAGAGGCAACAGTTAACACTAAAATTGCCATCTGTGGGTTCCTTATGTGAAGCAATTATTTGCAGAGATGTGACCCTGAAATTCCCAATACAACTTGGAATATATATTACATTTCTTAATTTTTGCCCCGATAAATAGCTGTAGACGTCAGGAGACGAACGCTCTGCCACCCAGATGCCCGGACGCCCACACAGAGATGCCGGCAATCGTGCGCACACATTTGTATGTTTGCTCACAAAGTGACACTTGTTCGCCTGTACAGTTTCTTCAAGACAGATATCGCTGTGGCATTGTTGAATGAGAACTCTATTGCAATTTCATGTACATGCAACCCTAAAAAACACAGTCGGATGGCAGAACCTTTTGCTACATTCGTGGAGTCAGAATTTTGCTTTCAAACATCAGTGGCTGCGTTTGTCTATCATTTTCATGGAAGTGGTGGTTTCGGGCAGAAAATACAATTTGGCGTTTCCGTCAACTTTTTGAAGTCTTGATTCCTACCTGTATTTCGGTGGAAATGAAAGGAGCTACAACACTTTTCAAAATGAACATACTGTTCTGGTGTATAACAGTTTTAAAGTCAAACGGTTCACAGATGTTAGTTATGTTTAAAGTGATGGAAGAAAGGCAGCAAATCCAGTGACATGCGCACTACCAGGCAAACCTACAATGTAGTGAGAAGTCTACGGTGCCTCCTAGCCAACATAACCGACGTTTTATTTTATTTTGTGGCATTCGTTTTGATCTGCTGAACTCTGCTCTTCATTGTCGTTGTTTTAGAAGCTGAATACATATTGTTCAATATAATGCCAGACATAAATCTGACATACTTGTAACGCGTACGTGTTCCCGAATCAAACAAAGAGAGTGTGCATCTTTGAAAATTTGTTTGCACCAATGACGTGCACACATAAAAATTTCCATGTTATCCAAGAGATTGATCGAAGACGTTGATTGTCTTGCAATCAAGGCATGATACCCATTTAAAACTAGATAATGAATACCTCTGTGGACCCATTAACAGTCAATTAATAGTGACGAATATCATTGAGGCATACTGCATGGTCTCAATTCATGACACTTAATGTGATGATGGCGGATAATCACTAAGACAACATATGCGTAATTTTAGTATTGAGACTATACAATCATGTAAATGACCCTAGTTTACAAGTTACGGACCACTTGTGACCCAGAAATTTGTAAGATTTCATTTTAACGTATCTTGAAATTCGAAGGTCAACTTTGATTTGAGTCGAGTTGAATTACCTGACTTTTGTTAAAAATTCGTCAATTTACAACAGTTGATTTGTACATGTAGGTGCCAGTTGATACATGTATTACAGCTTGAATTACAACATGTGAAACACCGAACTGTTGCTTAATTTGCTGATGATGACAATGCGTATATAGTTGTATAAAGCTGCTATAACATTCTTTGAAGTATTAAATAATATATGACTTCAAACATGCTTACCTTACAAGTTCTATTCCCTGCAGTGTAATAACTTGCATGGGTGAAGCCTCCTTTTTGGAAACATTCATTTCCATTCTCATTGATCCTCTGCGTTACATTTTGAAACCTAGAATCAGAAGTTACTGGTCATGATTCATATTTTAGACGTGTTAATTCACTCTACATTCGAACCTTAAAGTACACTGTCGTGAGAACGTCTTCCACTAACACTCGACAAATAAATATACACACATGTCCACAAATTTCGCCACAGTGAGTGCATAGATATTCTTTACATTGCACTCATTTTAGTTTTACGATGCCTTTGGAATTCCAAATAGTCAGGAATTCCTCTTTTGTAAAACGCATGGTCCGGGTCAAAATTATGTACTCGAACTCGAACTCAAAATGATTTTCGATTATTTCCTCTCTTATTTTGTTTGAAGTGAAGACAAGTGTCACTTTTATTCTGTGTTCCAGTATTATATGGTATACGTGAATGACTGTCTTATGAAGGCTGGAACCTGATGGCACTAGCATTAATGCTTTAAAGGAGAATGCCATCCGATTTAATTAATCTTTTTTGCCGTCTTAAACTGTCTATGTATACCTTTTCTGATTGGTTAGGCCTATTGCATAGTAAAGTGGGACGTTCAATTGGCTTGGTGACTTAAACCAGTCTGCTGAACTTGAAAATAATTCCTTGAAAAATGTAGGATATATAAAATTTTGAACGTTAGATGACCCTTGCACTAATTCATTGCAAAGCCCGTGAAAGGTGTGTTTAATGCTGAGAATCACAGTTGTCTAACGGTTGACACAGCAGAACACTAGGTGAATGAAAAGAACACATTTTCAGAAGAAAAATGCACCTAATGACCCCATGGTTGAACTAAATGATCTGAAACGTCGTTTTTCAAATTGAATTAGACGTACCAATCAGACTTGTGATTTTGAAGTGTCTAGCTCAATACTTTAGTTGGCACCCAATGACCTTTGACCTATTTTCTCTGATTGGATGTCCCTATTGCTTAGTAAAGTAGGGTATTTCATTGGCATGTAGGTTTACACCACTGTGCTGGAATTGAAGAGATTTACTTGAAAAATGTAGAAGAAATAATATTTTCAAAAGTACATGTAGCTTACCTTTGCACTAATTGACCCTATCAAGTGCATTACAAGCCCTTTTAGTAGAACTACATTGTATTGCAAAGTCTGTGAAAAGTATGTTTAATGCTGAGAATCACAGTTGTCTAACGGCTGACACATCAGACGAAAAGGACAAATTTTCAGCAGAAAAATGCACCTAATGACCCCATGGTTGCAGTAAATGACCTGAAACTTCGCATTTCAACTAGACGTACCAATCTGCCTCGTGAATTTGAAGTGTCTAGCTCAAAATTTAAGTTTTCACTAAATGACCTTTGACCTATTTGTTTCTGATTGTTTAGGCCTATTGCGTAGAAAAATAGGGTGTTCAATTTGCATGTTGACTAACCCAGTGTGCTGAAATAGAAGATTATTCCTTGAAAAACGCGAGATATAACATTTTGAATGTTAGATGACCTTAGCACTAATTGATCATATCCCGTATATTATAAGCTTCTTGAGGAGAATTATTGCAAAGCCCGTGAAAATTGTGTTTAATGCTCAGAATCACAGTTGTGTAACCGCTGACACATCGGAATACTTGGTGAATGAAAAGGTCAAATTTTCGGAAGTAAAATGCACTTAATAACCCCATGCTTGCACTAAATTACCTGAAACTTTAGATTTCGAATTGAATTACCTGTGCCAATCAGACCTGTATCTTTGAAGTGTCATGCTCAACATCCTAATGTGCACCTAATGACCTTTGACCTGTTTAACCTGATTGGATGACCTGATTACTTAGAAAAGTATTTTTAATTGCCTTACTGACGTATGCCTGTGTACCAAGTTTGAAAAGAATAGCTTTTCAAATAAAGAATAAGTAGCATTTTGAAAATTTTATGACCTTTGCACCAAATGACCTCTTCCGCTGCAATATGGAATATGATTATATAACGAATCAAAACTTATGTACAGTCAAAAATTATGTGCTGAATTTCAAGAACATACATGCACCCATTTTGGAGTTATTAAACCTCGAAGTTGGTCGGAAGAAAAATAAGAATAAGAACTAGAACGCTATTGCGTATGCGCACTTACCACTCTGCGCGTGGTGTATGCATGTGCATGATGAAGTATAGGGGCATTACACTGCATAGAGGTTGCATGAAAGAGAGATATGTCCCTGGTAACTATGAAAAATCAAGAAACAATAGTAAGAATATCAACGGAAAACTGCACCTATTGACCCCAAAGTCTGTTGCTGAATTTTCTTTACGAATGAAAACTATATACGTGATTATATAAGGTCTAGCTCAAAAATCACTTTTGCACTTAATGACCTTTGACCCGGAAACTCGGTACCATTGACCCGATTTCAATTCCACGTAAACTTCGGATGCAGATCTGTAGTGCTTGCTTGTCATACAAAATCGGAGAGTCTATCTAAAAATCTGTAGGAGAAGAAGCAATTTGGTGGAATGCACCCCTTGACCCATTTCGGGTGAATCCGGTGGATTTTGATTCAAATCCATGTGATCAATAGACTTTGATCGGCAATTGGTTGAACCAGCATGAATATAAATGCTCTCCCTAATGTATCATTTAAGTACATGCTGATTGAAAGTGTCTTAAATTTAACATAAAACTGCACTTAATGACCCCAAAATATCACTCAGTGACCCCAATGTTTGTGACTGAACTTCCTTTTTGAATGTTGATCATATGCGTGATTATAAAATGTCTAGCTCAAAAATCACTTTTGAACTTAATGACCTTTAACCCGGAAACTCGGTTCCCTTGATCCTATTGGAATTCCAAATAAATTTCGGACGCAGATCTCTAGATGACCTTTAACCCGGAAACACGGTTCCCTTTATCTGATTTAAATTCCACGTAAAATTCGGGTGCACTTCTGTAGTATCTCCTTGTTGTCAAAATTCGGAGAGTCTATTCAAAAAAAATGTGCAAGGAGAAGCAATTTGACGAAATGCACTCTCTGACCCGTTTCGGCTCATTCCGGTGCATTTTGAGTCAAATCCAAGTGATCAATAAAATTAGGTTGCCCATTGCTTGAACTACCATGAATATGAATCCTCAATGATAAATAATGTAAGAATGAGCAGATTCAATAAGTCCAAAATTTAAGAGAAAAGCGCACAAAATGACCCCAAAATTTCACCTAACGACCCAAGAAGCTTGTGATTGAACTTCCCTTGTGACTGGAAGCCACATGCATGAATATGAAAAGTCTCACACAAAAATCACTTTTTCTTTTAATGACATTTGTCCCCAAAAATCAGTTCCCTTGGTCAGATTGGAAATTCGTGTAAATTTGTGATGCATTTCTTTAGTCCCTACTTGTTAACAAAGTTCAAAGAGTCTATATAAACATTCTATAGAAGAAGAAGCATTTTGATGGAATGCACTCCTTGACCTGTTTCAGGTCAATCCAGTGCGCTTTGGGTCAAAAATATAATCAATAAAAATCCCTTGACTATCATATCAATCACAGTGAATATGATTGTTGTAACTGAATCGATGTAAGAGTAATTACAATCTGAAAAGGAAGGAAGAATAAGAATAAGAATAATAACCAGAACGCAATTGCGTATGGGCACTTACAACTCTGCGCGTGGTGTATGCATGTGCATAGTGAAATATAGGAACATTACTTTACATAAAAGTTGCATCCTTTGTGTGAAAGAGAGAGATGTCCATGGTAACTATGAAAGAGCAAGTGAAGAGTAAGTTTATCAAAGGAAAACTGCAACTAATGACCACAGAGTTGAACCTAATGACCCCAAAGTTTGTGACTAAATTATCGTTACGTATGAAAACGCTTTTTCGTGATTATGTAAGGTCTAACTCAAAAATATTTTTCCACTAAATGACCTTTGACCCGGAAACTCGGTACCCATGATCCGACTTAAAATCCACGTAAATTTCTGATACAGATCTGTAGTGCCTGCTTGTTATCAAAATTCGGAGAGTCTATCTAAAAACTTGTAGATGAAGAAGCAATTTGATGGAATGCACCACTTGACCCATTTCGAATCAATCCGGTGGTGTTTGAGTCAAATCAATGTGATCAAAAGAATTTGTTCGGCAATTGGTTGAACCACAATGAATATAAATGCTCTCCCTAATGCATCATCAATAAGAACAAGCTGATTGAAAATGTCATAATTTTAACAGAAAACTGCACTTAATGACCCCAAATTTGTATCTATTGAACCCAAAGTTTGTAACTGAACTTCCTTTATGAATGGTAACCACATGCATGATTATGAAAGGTCTAGCTCAAAAATCAGTTTTGCACTTAATGAACTCGGTTCCCTTGGTCCGATTGGAAATCCGCGTAAATTTCTGATGCACTTCTTTAGTCCCTACTTGTTAACAAATTTGGAAAAGTTTATCTAAAAAAATGTAGAAGAAACATTTTGACAAAATGCACTCCTTGACCCGTTTCAGGTCATCCTAGTGCATTTAGGATCGAAAAAATATTATCAATATAAATCCCTTAACTATTGTATCAATAACAATGAATATTATTGTTCTAAATGAATGAATGTAAGAGTAATGACAATATGAAAAGGAAGGAAGAAGAACAAGAATAATAACAATAAGAATAAGAAGATAAAATATGTAGAACAGTAAAACTCTGCGCTTGACCGCGCAGAGTAATAAGAATAAAATTGAAGAAAACCCAGGAACAACAGTACTATGCGCTTGCACACGCAGAGTAATCCCTGTTAATGTACAACCTTTTTCTGTGACGCCGGGTCTGTGGAAGGGGAACCCGACACCGCGGCCCCCCACAAGTAAGTGGATTTTCAGTTTTGCCACGGGCTAACTCACATAAATAATTGCCTGTACATTATTACTTTGGCTCACTATCATAGTGTTTTCGTGAATGGAGGTTTAGTTCCCAACTCAAGATGGTTTATGTTCGTGCCAGTCCCGGCGGCCGCGACGGGCCTGATCGGGTTCCAAGCCACTATCCTGGATAACGAGTCAGTCCAGCCCCGACGGGCCTCATCGGGTTCCGAGACACTGGCCGGGATAACAAGCGTTTTGTTTGTTTAGAACTCAAAAAAATCACAAGTATAAACAACACAGATCTAGGTTATCCTGTCTGTATTTCACGGAAGAATACTTCGAATTTATATTCGAACAGACCCCAAACTCCTGCTACGGACCTTGATTAATTGGCCTGCCGAACATTGCAGGCTACGATGTGTTCAAATACCAGTAAATCCGTAACAGCGAAATAAAACAACACGTTTTTATAAGAACTCGGTGTATTTCAAAGGGTTTTACATCGAAGTTTGATGAATTTTTGGTGTTAAACGATGAAAATACGCGATAAGCTGACACCACTAACCCGTGTTGCCTGCTGAACAGACCGCGTGTGAAACCAATTACGTCATTGGGTAATTTCAACGCCTCCGTCTGCCGTCAGGTGTCAGGTAACGCAACCAAATCTGCCGTTATCGAATAGAACTACTCGATGTAAATTGATACAAAATATATGCAGGTTGTTTTTGGGTGACATTCTAGTTTAGCGAAGCTCGAATGTAGGCTTCATGAAGTGCGACAGTAGGATACACTCATCAACATAATGAACGACAACATGTACAGTGTAGCAGAGAAAAACATTTATTTTAACTTCGCACAAAATAAAAATGAAACTTATAGAAATAATTTCGAGTTAAAAAATAGACAAGTCTTGTCCCTTTGTTTTAAAAGACGAGGCCCACGGCTCACTTGAAACAGAAGGGTAATTTTTGTTACGAAAGTGCCGAGAAAACAATTAGTCAGTGGTTCCTGAGTTGCAGGAGTAATTTGAATGTGGATATTTAGATATTTACCTGACAAATTATTTTTTCTTGTGTAAATATATTTTTTCTAATTCATTATTTAAAATGTTAGTTGCAGTTTTTAATGTACTATACAAATTGTTGTACAAGATGTATAATCTCTGTAAAACCACAGTTTCTATGGATTGAACTGCCGAATGTTTTAGCAGCAGAAGGTGCTGCAAACAAGAGCGTACTCTGCTGAAACTGCACTTCTGGTAACCGCATATCACTCAGATTACACATCTGCCACTAAAGTTTATTATGCTTCAAAACAATTTAGCCCAAGGTTTGTAAGTGGTCGATCTTGAAACTTAAACTGGAAAGGCATCCCATAAAAGGTTTTTTCGTGCATAACATGCATCTGTTTCTAGGTTCTGGAAAAATAATTACTGAACATTTCAAGATCAGTAAAGTGTACCCTTAAATAACTGTATAAATTCTATTCTAAATACAAAAATGACGTCATGTTAAAAAGCATCATTGCAAAATACATTTAAATAAACGTGGATTCCGAAAATGAGGCTCGTTTGTGTTATTGTATTAAAGCAACACTTAATAATAAAGTTCTTGGTGAGCAGACAGTCGAGGTAAGAGGATTAACTCCACAGTACACTATTCTTATTTTCTCCGTAACACTGCGAACCATTTCTACACTCATAATTTGTAATTTACATCAGCAGCTTGCCCTTATAAATTATAAATATCCAACGTCATACATGTAAATATTGGTTTTGGATTTCTACAACGAGTTCGATAAGTACCGGACCGGTGCATTTAAATGGCTTGCACTGGCCTTTATTATTAGAACTTCAACGTGTGAAAGTCATTTTTAACAAACCGGGCAGTTGTAATACAAACTTCCACCTTTCGGGAAGTTTAAGGTGTTCTTAACTGCAATGATACTACATTAATTCAAAACACTAAATGCACAGAAAATCGGTGAACAACAAAAACTAGGCAAGACTAATATGCATGTAACAGTGTGAGTACATGTATTTGAGTGATTGCAATTGCCCAAAGTCAATGCAATTCCTAGAAGACATTACCTGAATGCACAGATGGCAGATTGTTGAGTCACTCCAGTTCTGTGGAACACGGCAACTAAAACTTCCTCTTCTGTAGAGATGCCGACATTGGAAATAACATCTGTGCCAAGTTTTGCAATGGTTCCAGTTTGTACGACGTCGTAGTTTGTGCGTCCGTGTTTACATTCCAGTGGAATTTCAATGTATGAATAATAAGTCTCGTCGTTGTCACAGATGCGAGCTATTTTGGAAACGTGTTTGTCCCGAAAAGTATACTGAGATAGAAAATAGGTTAACATTCCTCTATGAAACCCAAATTTATATGTGGTAACCAACGGCTTTCTGCTGTTTAAAGTTAATCTAGATCCAAAAACCACCATCAAACCAGCAAGAGAGCGCGTACTTACAACTGGTACTGTGTTAGGATTCCTCAAAGTACCGTCAGTGAAGGTGACGCCAACACATATTGCATTCTTATCGGGTATCACAACACCTACAGTAGAAGCTTTAGGTGTGTTGGCTGCTACCATCGTATCCCGCGAGCGGAATGTTCTGTAATTACTTATGTTTTGTAAACTACGCATCTCACATGTGCCTTGGCGAACATTCCCACAAGTGATCAATGTTTCATTGTTCACCACCAACAATTTATTGAAATTATCAGTCATCGAACCAGTTGTACACGATCTAGGTGGGCAGTCCTTATTGTCGATGACGGGTCCGGTGGACACGTTTTGAATTACGTTTAAATACTTGTCGAGCATGTACAGATTATTTACGGCCCCTAGTAAAAATTTAGTGTCGTTTTCGATCTTCACAAGATGGTTTAGAATAGTTGGAGTCTTGAGCACCAAACAGTCACACGAGATCGCCAAAAGCAACAACAATTGGACCTTGGTTGTGTCAACCATGCTGACTCTACAAAAGCATTAGCATTGCATCAAAACATTGCCATTATCAAAATGTGATCGATAAAATATTAGCATCGGTCATTGATGTCGATGCAACTTTCCAACTTCATATTCAGCATCCTGTAGGTCTATTCGCGAAAGACCAAGAATTCTAAGCAACCGACACAGCAATTTAGCAGATTGCTCTTAAATATTCATATCGAATAACATTTGGTTATGTTACTAAGAGCATGCGATGTACCCATCTTTCAGTGAATAAATATCGGGTTTACAGAAAAGCAAAGTGGTAATATGCTCCAAGTGTTGTTAGCCTAACTTGTTTTTAATGTCCTAGCAACAATAACCTTAGTAACACCGGTAAAAGATCACTGTCAATGAGAAAACACAATATTTTCCGGCCATCCATGTCGACTCAACGGAGGTGAATGCTGAATAAACATGTTATTCCGGGGGTCTTTTACATGAATTTGCACATGTATACCAGGCTCTTGTGTTGTACGGATAGTATTCACTTGCCTGCAAATCCGACACTTTTAACTTCCTACAGGGGTGTTCACTAAAATTTGAATCACCCGATCTCAAACAAGGATTTTAAAACAACCCCTTAGGTTGTGTATCCTTTAACCTGGCGAGAATGTGTACCCTTCCAAACATTTCCCAAACGGAGCCCTAATAATGTGAAACCTGGTGTTAGATCTCATTTTTTCTCCCGACAATATATGGAACAATATAACAGTAAATTTTCGAATTTGATTTTTCACGTACTCACTCCAAGGTGATGGCATTCGTGCCTGCAATTCTTCAGTCGGGATTACGTTTGCTATATGTACTTTACTTTAAAGTCCCTAAAGATTGACTTACATGTAGCTGTATACATTTAGGCACCTTATTAAAATGAAATTCAGGTCCGGCAAATATACAAATACCTTACCGTGTAACCACGTAACGTGCGATGTGCTCAGGTCTAACACATTTTGCTGAAACCCTCTTACCCGAGCTTCTGGTCGCTGCCTACACGGGGTTTACCCACCGTGTGATGCAGCAAATTTGTCACTGCACGTATGACGCCCGTGTGACGTCGCTGATGTCGATTACAAAGAGGGAGTGGAGCAAGGCAAAACTGGTGCAACGATACAAATGTGGGATCCTGACCGGTTGCTGGTTGACGGGAAACTGGCTTCGAACGGTGGTGGGGAAATTTTACTCATATTTGTCCCCAACATCACTACATAGTTCCCTACGTGCCTAGCCAGCACGCAGGTATCACGCAGTTGCACACGCTTTAGCATTGGTTGATGTAATCTCAGCAGTCATTAGTTAGCTTTACAACACCGTGAAAAAATGGCGGACTATCAACGATTTTTAGCCTTGTCATGCAAGTAGCGTTGCAGCAACTACTTCGTTTCTGCATTAATGTTTAATGACCGAGTGCTTGAAGTACATTCGTATACATTAAACACAATGGCCGATTTCAACCGTGTGTTATTCATACGTATGAATACAGGACGGTATCTTAAACAAAAGTCATCCACAGTAAAAGGAAGAACTCCGAAAAGGCGCAAACAGAATTTCAGGGATTCACAGTCCTGGACATAAATTTTAAGCACCGATTTGTCTGTACAACAGACCACAAGTACACTTGCTCTATCAGACAATGTCAATTGGTTTGCAGAAAGCGCTGCCTGTAGAGAATTCGACCAGCCAATCAGAAACGCTGGTGTGAAAAATGTTACCTGCGTGCTGCCTACCACCTAGCGGCACGTAAAGAACCATCGAGTCCCCACTAATGCACGAGTTCGTACCCCACGAATCAGTGGTTTAGGCAGACCCCAGGCACTAGTGCAGTAGGAATCAAATTATGGTTTAAACACCGTAGGTCAGTTCAGACTGATAAGATTTACACGGAACAATCAGACACTGTCCTTTTTGCACTGTTCTCTAAAACTCTGGAAATGATCTTATAAATTATTCAACTCTTGCATGTAAGGCTATCAAGGTAATCTAGGAATTTTATGAAACTGAAAAAACGATAATTTTTGAAAACTCATTTGAGACATCGAAATCAAAAGAAACTTGTATGATCAACTTCGTTTTATTATGTTTTGTTTACTTCATAATGAGAAAATCTTGGTGACATGACCTCAAATTAACTTCACAATGATGAAAAATCGAACTTCAAATTCCTCAGGTCACTTTTAATTTCACGAAATACATGTACATGTACATGCATATAGAGTTACAGAGATAATTGTCTAAATGCAAAAGACTTGCTGGTAAGGTCCCGCAATTTTTGGTGCTCAATAATGTGCGACGTAACATAGGGGGGCTGGGGGCCATAAGCACCCCACTAATTTCAATGTTACGCCTTGCGTTGTGACAAGGCAGCGCACCATATGGGGCTGGAGGACTATCGCCCACGACTTATTTCAGTGCTGCACCGCCAATGACAATATGATAAAATATACTGTGTTAAGGAATTTTTACAACAAGCCCCTTACGTCAATAATCGAATCGGCACCAGATACTTCTGCGGTCATCAAATACAAACATTGCACAAGTTCACGACATAAAAAGAAATTAAGTAATTGTGAACGCACAAAACATTAAGCGTATTTATGAATGAAATTCTGACAAGTAATGTTGACTATTCTAGATAACAAGTAGACGACTATAAGGACGAATTCAAAACATACTTGACGCTCAGTCCCTTTACACGTCTCCTTTAACTTGTCAAAGTCACGCAAGACCTATGCAAACGACGTAATAATCACATGTAGACCTAGAGCACCTTAATACGTCCTCGAAGTACAGTTTTGTATAAGAAATCCGGTCAAAGGTGTGTTCGATATATCTTGGTGATAATATAGGGTGGAGGTTCCAGAGCTCGAAAGATCATTGGTTAGAAGGGCCGATAGTGCGCCATATTTTTTTCGAATCTTTGATCAAAGTAATGTCTCATTCGATACCCTTTATTTTAGAAAATTTGCTTAGAACTTTCCGCTCCACCCCAGCAAGTTCGTTTTAAAATGATGGATTACACAATGCTTAATGCGCCGACCATTCTGTCAAAATTTTGTGTTGATTTAGGCAAGTTAGCGTTATAAAATTTGCCTCAAATTCTTTCTTGGTCAAATCGAAGAGCCTTTCAGTACTTCCAAGATACATGTGACGGATATGTTATTACTTCTTTACGCCAATCTGATAAATTTCCAGTTCGCGCAATGACCTGAAGTTTTATGAGTTTTATCCGAGTAAATAACCAACTGCCAAATCGCGCAGTGATTACACCTGTAATTCTAAACTGAGAAAATTAACAAGATAAGACCAGTTTCATTGCTGTACTGTAAGGTCACATTTTAAGCGGCCTTAATAAGTTTTTACAGTATCGGTATTGTTGTGTATCTTACTTTGTCAAATAAAGTAGACACTCCATGAACTACGCAGTGAAACGAACAGAATTGCACTGAACACTGAACTGATTTATTCTACATATCATCACAATATATATACACACAAC